>PVJN01000632.1:0-184609 GCA_004026805.1 Lasiurus borealis | reverse complement strand
ATAGGTAGAGAACAGGTGGACAATTCGTGTGTGTGTGTGTGTGTGTGTGTGTGTGTGTATGTGTATGTGTATGTTATGTGTGTATGTGTTGTGTGTGTGTGCATGCGTGTGCACTGCTGGTGGGAAAGGGATTGAGCAAAAGAAAACAAAGAGAGAACTCTTAGACATGGAAAACAGTGCAGTGATGGCAGAGGAGTAGGGGGAGGGTGACGGAGGAGAGGCATGGAGGGATAAATGGGGATGGGAAGAATGAAATTAAATCTAAAAAATTACAATAAAAAAAATAAGACAAAAAAGAAAAACCACACCTAAATAAAAGTAAAATGCACCCGGGCCTCCTGTATCGAGCTGATGGTCACTGCAAACACATCACCCGTGACCCCGGCCAGGAGAAGCGAAACACCAAGGACTTGGAGGGCAAGGAACCACTTTGTTCCCATGGTCCGCAAACTGCGGCTCGCGAGCCACATGCAGCTCTTTGGTCCCTTGAGGGTGGCTCTTCCACAAAATAGCACGGCCTGGGTGAGTCTATGTTGAAGAAGTGGCCTTAGAAGAAGTTTAAGTTTAAAAAATGTGGCTCTCCAAAGACATTTCCATCGTTGTGCTGTTGATATTTGGCTCCGTGGACCAATGAGTTTGCCGACCGCTGGTTCAGGCCATGAGAGTGGCTGGGCCTGGTTCCCTCTCGGCCTCCCTCCCTCATTAGCCTGGGAGACCCCGGGGCTGTAACATCAGCGGATTCTAATCGGAGATGAAAGAAGGAGCCTCTCGCTGCGTGTTAATATTTTAACAGCCAGCTGGTAAACCTCGCTCCCCAAGTGCATGTGTGAGAAAAATAAAGGGAACACTGACTCTGGGCAAACCTTTCCTTTTACTTCTGAGGAGTTTCCAGTGGAAGCTTTCAGGATGTTTCTGAGCCAGTAAAACACATCCCAGCCTGAAAAGAAAAAAAAATAAGCCTCCCCCGGCCTGGGCGGGAGTGCTGTCTGCACTCAGGCTGGCATCACCTGGCGCTGGCTGGGCAGGCGGGACCTGGGTCCCTCGACCTGCTGTGTTTGCAGTGACTATCGGCTCATTGTAATTTTTAGATTTAATTTCATTTTTCCCATCCCCATTTATCCCTCCATGCCTCTCTTCCTTCACCCTTTATCCCCCCTTTACCTTCTTCTATTCCCCCTATCCCCTTTCCCTCTGGTAACTACCGTACTGCTGTGTGTCTGTCTGTGTCTATGAATTTTGTTTTGTTGCTCAATCCTTTCAATTCTTTCACCCAGCCAATATTTGAAGGTCAACCAGGTGCCCACCGGTAGAGGAGTGGATAAAAAGTTGTGGTCCACTCACTACTCTACTGTAAAAAAGAAGGAACTCTCACGTTTAGCCTGGAGAGACCTAGAGATTATGCTAAGTGAAATAAGACAGTCAGAGAAAGACGAGTACCATCGGACTTCATTTTTATGTGTAAACTGATGAGCAAAATAAACTAACAAATAGAAAACATAGAACTCTGATTTGGTGTAAACTTTCCATTATGTTCCAATTTAAAAATAAGCACACTAGTTTTCTCTTATACTTAATCTACCCAGGAGTCAAAAAAATAGAAATAGAAGAATTTTCCTTGATTTTTAAAGGCCAAAATACCAAAGAGGTGCCAAATAAGATAGAAATTTGGCCTTGGGACAATCAGTTTGAGGGGCCCTGGCATATGCCCCACCGTTTGAAGACCAGGTAACGGTGGAGGTCTAGAAAGTAGCTAGTGCTTCCGGGTGAAAAGGGCAACAGGTATAAACCCAGGTTATGCCCCAACCTTGCCATGTTCTCAAATCATGCCCACCTCTTCCCGGCTGGGAAAATCACATTGCTTTTGAGAATTTCAATGAGAGAGACGTTGGAAAGGGCACATATACTGTCAAAAACACATTTATTAGTTAACCTGGTGTGAATTTCACTGAAGCCAAGATTGATAAATGCATCCATGAAAGTTAGCTGAGCAGTTGTTAACTGCCTAGCAGAAAGATCAGAGGGAGAAAGCTTTTACACAATAATTCATCACTGCGGAATTGGCTGTCGGCGAACACAATCATCTCAGCCGAACAATGCACTTATTAAAAAGTATAATTCGCTGTTTCATCATACTTTCCATCCACCTTGGGTTTGAAATGCTAATCACTCACGGGTTGCTGCTGCTGTTTGTGACGCCTTTAAAATTCATTACAAACTATACCGAGATTGTAAACACCTGTGCCTTTCTGCATACATATGTATCGAAAATCAATACGAGTCTGCTAAAGTATTTGAAAAAATATTACAACGATCTCAGCAGTTCTACCAATCCATTACCACTCCGATTTCCCTTTACGGCATTTTTTTTATGGGTTTGCAATATGAGAAAAATATATGGTCCCGGCTTATTTATCCTTGTTCTTGGGAGAAAGATAGTTCATCAAGTCAATTCTGATCTCTTTTGGATACATATCTTCCAGAGTGTAAAACAGTCTTCATCCAGATGTTAAAATGAGCAAATGAATATTTAACCCGGTTTGACAGGTCCCGCCACAGGATCACTCCTACGCAGTACAGTAATTCTCAGGCTCCAGGAGAGAGAGAGAGAGAGAGAGAGAGAGAAAGAGAGAGAGAGAGGAGTTTCCTTGGAGACAATCCTTGGAGACAACACTGAACACCAACCAATGATCCTAAGCCTTCACTGGTAATTTCCAGAGGTTGTAGAAAGTGAGCACAGGGGAGTCTAGCCAGCCTTCCCTATGGGAGCTGCACACCAGCCAGCTCGCAGACTCTGTGGACTCACAATGGCCAAAGGAAGGCCTTCATTCACCTGTTCATTCACCCTCTGTGTTAATCTAAGGATGCCCAGTTTGAAAACATGTTTAAGCCGAAGCTGGTTTGGCTCAGTGGATAGAGCGTCAGCCTGTGGACTGAAAGGTCCCGGGTTCGATTCTCGTCAAGGACATGTATCCTGGTTGCGGGCACCTCCCCAGTAGGGGGCGTGCAGGAGGCGGCTGATCAATGTCCCTCTCTCATCAATGTTTCTAAATCTCTATCCCTCTCCCTTCCTCTCTGTAAAAAAATCAATAAAATATATTAAAAAAATGTGTAAGAGGACAGAATGGAAACAGGTGAAGAGGTCCATTCCTGTGGCTGAGAGCAGGAACCACGCCATTCTAAGGTGCCCTCCCCTTCCCGAGGACACCGACTGCCAGTGGAGTGAAGTGCCATCACTGTCAATATTTGTTCTTGGCTTAGGAGAAGGGGACTAGGACATCGCATCAAATGACTTCAGTTCTCATTCCAGTAACAGGCATTACCAACGTGATTGATTTTAGGTCAATTTCTCTCCATTACTTTCCTCATCTGTAACGTAAGGGCAGCTTGGCCTGCATTGGGCAAATCCTGACATGTAGATGGCCCTCACGAGTATGATTTTACTCTACATTTAGGGAAAAGTACTATCACTATATGATTCTATGGTTTCCAAGTAAACTTACAGTCTACTGAGAGGCAGGCAGAGCGGTTACTTCTACAGTGGCACCTCGAGATACAAGATTTTTGAGATACGAGCCGTCAAGCGAGCGATTTTTGCTTTGAAATAAGAGCAACATTTGAGATAGGAGTAATAGCGAGGATCAGCCGGCTGCACACGACCCACCAGTTTACGGAGACTCAAGCGTCTCATAGTTTCCCACCTTTCAAGGTTACGGAACGAATTAAACTCGAGGTACCACCGTATTTGAGTTCGACAAGGATGACCCCTGGAAGTCAGAAACGCAGTTTGCACAGTGTCTACAGGAAGCCTGGACTTGAACCCATTACCCTAAAATGAACCCAGAGCGCATCCATGTCTCCGTTTCCTGGCTAAATGGATGTACAATGCTGTCAATTGGGTTCTGTACATCATCCTACATGTAAATGATTCACCTATTCTCTACTTCTGTCCACGTAAAAGACGTGGCGTGGCCACAGTTTCGGTGCAGAGTGTTTACCACATCACCTTGAGCACACCTCTCTATTCACACAGAGACACTTTCAGTCTCTGAAGAGCGGGGTGAATATTCACGTGTGATCTCAAGAGACCCAGGTCATTAAAGCCACCCAAATAAAGATGCAAATGCTAGCATATCCCTTCAGTGGTGTCTCTGTGGCTGTGTGGCTTAGACCAAGTATTAATCCGCTCATCTCTGGAGTCAACCGGTGATTGCGCCTCACATTCATTGTGCATTCCATGCGAGGAATCCGGGGGCAGGCGAGTTAAAGAGGCGTCTACATTCTCATCCTTGTGTCCACAGCCAAGTCACCGGAGCTAATTCTGTCTGTGACTGTCAGATTGTGAGGGAAGCCCTGCCATTCTGATTGGTCCGGCCAGACTGAGGCTGAACTTATTCTTAGCGACTGAGAACTCACCCTTTGTCCTCTGTGCTTTCCTGATGTCCACTACGTGTCTCTGTGTAACTATCTACACTCTCTAGAATGTTCTCTCTCTCGATGCCCATGGTCAAATTACTCAAATGCTCACTCCACCTCAACAATGGCCTCTGGACCCAGGGTTATCCTAGTTTTTACCCCATCACCCGGAGCACACTTCTCTGTACACAACCACGAGATCTGCTTCTCTGATGTTTGGTAGAATTTCCCCCAACTTTATTGGGTTAATTGGCAAATAAAAACTGTACATACTTAACGTGTACAACAGGAGGCTTTGATAGTCTTCTACACTGCCACACGACGACCATGATGAAGCTAATTAACACATTCATCGTCTGGCACAGGTGTGTTTGTGTGCAGAGAACCCCCAAGATCCATTCCCAGCGATTCTAACTTTACAGCACAGTATTATTCACTCTAGCCACCACGCTGTACATTAGATCTGCAGAACATACACATATTACATCTGAACTGTGTATACTTTTACCACAGTCCCCGCTGGCTGATCGCTATGATAAAAATAGCTTTTATAAAGCCCACACTTATACAGACTAATATAACAACGGTGGCTCTGTTAATAAAAACGGAGATGACTCAGATAGACAGGACTCCGAGAATGGGCAATTCACCCGAGTGACTGTTTTATAAAATTAGGCGAATCCATCATTTCCCAGGGAAGGAATTTTCAGTAAATGAACCCTATCAGGGTTTAGCATCATTTAGCCACCACGGGCTAAATTACACAGCCTGTAATTTGGAGAGAATGATGCTGCCCATCTCGAGTTTACCGAACACAGAAAAGATAGTCCATGTGTGTGGTTTTAAGAATGCTGTAAATGAGAATTTAGTTTTGAAGAAAACACCTAAAATAAAAAAGCCCTAACGTAGGATGGATGAACTGGATGCAGATGAGCTAAGGGAAAGAAAGGCAGGACAGAAGGAGAGAGAGAAAGAGGTGGGACATGAGGAAAGGAAGACAGGAAGAAGGAAGGTAATAACAAAGGAAGGAAAAGAAAAGAGAGAGAGGAAAGTGAGAAAGGAAGGAGAAAGAGAAAGGAGGGAAGAAAAGATGTTTAACCTTAAAAAGGAGCAGGAGAGAGCAGTTGAAAAATTCTGTAAGATGTGTGAAAGTGAAGGCCATCTTTCAAAGTGATGTGGCTCAATTAGGGCAAAATGGTTGACGGCCAAACTATAGTCAGAGGCATCCAGGCCCATGATGTCTGAGTGGAAACAGTTTTGCAGAAAAAAAGAATAGCGAGATGGTTCTCAAGTTTTGTGGCCAAAAGGGAAGTACAAAGGAAACACAGGAAGAATTTCACCAAGGAGTTAGGTTCTATTGACCCATTTGAAATAATGGGCCTGTCGATGAGGACACTATGCTCTATGCTGTTTGGACACCTTAGGGCGACACATTGGCAATTGTATTTTGACCTTGTGTTGACATTGGCTCAGACTCAAGTCATTCCTCTCCCTTCACTAGCAAGATCCGACTGCAGTGGTACCTCGAGATACAAGTGCCCTAACATACGAGATTTTTGAGATACGAGTCATCGAGCGAGTGATTTTTGCTTTGAAATACGAGCAACATTTGAGATAGGAGTAATCGCGCGGATCGGCCGGCTGCACACGACCCACCCGTTTACCGCGACTCGAGCGTCTCATAGTTTCCCGCGACTCAAGGTTACGGAACGAATTAAACTCGTATCTCGAGGTGCCACTGTATCACTAACTACTGTACTTCCACAGATGGCCGGTGATAGGATTCAGCCGTGTCACCGCTCAGTGGAAAGGACAACAATGCCAGGCACACCCAGCACATCAGCTCAGTGTAGAGAACCTACAAGACATTAACGCACGTGGGTGAGAGGGAGTGGATAACATTTTTTAAAAAATATTCTTTGTGTGTTTTTTAATCCCAGCTACTCTTTGATGTTACAAGAATGAGAATTAGAAAGCATCAACTATTCCATTACTCGGAACGCCTTATATGCATACATAATATATATTCATGAATAATGGACATATTTGTGTATATATGTATATACACATATATACACACATATACACATCCATATACACCTATATAAAAAATAAATAAATATACTGGATAACATTCTGAAGGTCATAGAGACGAGGTCTTTAAAGGATCTCTAAACGTGGAGGTCTAAAAGATTTGAGAGTATACAAATGTGAGAAGATAAACAACTAGATCAAAGATCACAAAAGAAAAGGCAAGTCATAAAAGTGTTAAGGTTCCTGAAAACGGATTTACTTTTATGGATGCGCTGTCTGCCTTTCTACATTTTAATGTACACTATTTCCATTAGTATTTCATTAATCTTCGAGATGACAAGAAGAAATTGCCTTTAGAATATATATATCTCCGCCGAGTACTCCTTTGAACATAACTAAAGTGTGTCTTAATGCCTCCTTCTGAATTAATTCATAATGTTTCTAGGAAAAAAAAAACATACTCTTGATTAATTTTTTTTTAAGCGTGGCTTTAAATATATTTACGCTAAGGTTCAAATGCTTTGATATAAAAGTACAATATGTAGTGATAGTCATATCCTGAAAATTTTCAATTGGAACACATGCTGACCATGTCTAATGGTTTTACTAATAGTCTACAGAATGGTCATGTTTTTCATTACTTTGGAAAATTGGAGATTTCTGAAAAGAGATAATACGCTTGCTCTTTTAGTAAAGTTCAGTGTGGTTGTATTCCCGAGAAATCTCTTGTATTTTGTACAGAATGTGAATCTGGCTGCTCATGAAATTCTGTGATTGATATGAAGCTAGCCAGTTTCAACCACTGGAACTAATCCGTCACATACAGCGGTCCCCGCACAAACAATGCCAATGGTCTCTCACCAAGTAACCGAGGGAGCAACACTGACCCAAGGAGGTGCGGTGAGTTATCTTCTACACTTAGCACGAAAAGCTCGAGTCCGGCATTCCCAAAGGATGCTTTTCTAAGTGTCTACCGTGTCCACGAGCGGGGAGAATTAGCGTCGTTCAAACACCCTCACTGCCCAGAGCAATCTATTGATTCAGCGCAGTGCCTACCAAGACACCAAGCGTGTATTTCACAGAACTAGAACAAGCATTCCACAAAGTTACATGGAACCACAGGAGACCTGGGCCAGCCACAGCCAAACTGGTAAAGAAGAACACAGTTGGGGGAATCGTGTTATTGGAAATCAAACTACATATACTCAAAAGCCACAAGAATCAAAACAACCTAACACTGGCATAAACACAGACATACAGATCGATGGGACAGAACAGAGAGCCCAGAAATAAACCCACACCTTCATGGCCCGTTGATATCTGATAAAGGAGGCAAGAACATACAATGGGGTAGAGACAATCTATTCAGTAGATGTGTTGGGAAAATTGCACAGAAACATGCAAAAAAAAAATGAAACTAGCCCACTTTCCTACACCACACACAAAAGTAGACTCAAAATGGATGAAAGGCTTAAACATTAGATTCTAAACCATAAAACTTTTAAAAGACGGCATAGGGAGGAAAATATTTTCTCAGAGCAATACATTTTCTTTTTATTTTAATATATATTTTATTGATCTTTTACAGAGAGGAAGGGAGAGGGATAGAGAGCCAGAAACATTGATGAGAGAGAGAGAGACATCGATCAGCTGCCTCTCGCACGCCCCCTATTGGGGATGTGCCCGCAACCCAGGTACATGACCTTGACCGGAATTGAACCTGGGACCTTTCAGTCCGCAGACCGATGCTCTATCCACTGAGCCAAACCGGTTTCGGCTATATTTTCTGATATGGCTCTTTGAGCACGGGAAACAAACAAATGGGACTATATTACACCCTAAAGTTCTTACACAGCGAGAGAACCATCAACAAAATGAAAAGACAGGCCACCGAATGGGGGGACCTATTCCCCAATAATACCTCTGATGAGTTGTTAATATCAAAGTTCATAAAGAACTGATGCCACTCAACACGAAAACCCCCAAACACAAATAACCCAATTTAAAAAATGGGCCAAGGACCTGAATAGAGAGCACAGCTAACAGATAAATGAAAAGACGCTCCATGTCTGTAACTGTCAGAGATGCGAATCAAAACCATCATGGATATCACCTCACATCCATCAGAATGGCCGTCATCAATAAATCAGCAAACAAGTGCTGGCGAGGATGCGGAGAAAAGGGAACTTTGTGCACTGCTGGTGGGAATGCAGACTCACGCAGCCACTGTGGAGAAGAGTCTGGAATTTACTCAAAAAACGAACAATGGAACTTCTGTTTGACCCAGCGAGTCCACTTCTGGAAATAGATCTGAAGAGACCCAACACACCGACTCGAAAGCTTATGTGCACCCCTATGCTCGCTGCGGTGTTATTTACAGTAGCTAAGACTTGGAAGCAGCCCAGGGCCCCCTCAGGAGTCGAGTGGACAAAAGAGCTGTCGTTTTCGGGGAAGGCAAGAAAGTAGAGAACCGGTCAAGTTCATCCCATGCAAAGAGCCACATCTCAGTCCCCAAATCCTGACACTGAGAAGCTACATGATGACTATGGGGCTGGGATGAGGGAGGAGTCAGGCCTGGAAACTCACTGTCCAAGACGATTTTTAGGCCACAGAGTACCTCACTGGCACCTCCAGGGGGGCACAGACCCAGGTGTGTTCTTCTCCCAGTATGCGACTCATCTTCTTCCTAACAGCATGTGATGGATAACCGGGATGTGGTGGCTTCCGAGTGACCGTTTAAGCCAGTGGTTCTCAACCTTCCTAATGCTGCAACCCTTTAATACAGTTCTTTATGTGGTGGCGATCCCCAACCATAAAATTATTTTGTCGCTACTTCATCACTGTAATTTGCTACTGTTCTGAATCTTGATGTAAATCTCTGTGTTTTCTGATGGTCTCAGGAGACCCTGCTAGCTGTTCGTGACCCACAGGTTGAGAACCGCTGGTTTAAGCGATGAACACACAGCCTCTGGCCTCCACGCTGTAAGGACCCAAACTCGGCCTCCACCGAGCGCCCTCGCCCTGTGCCCGGCTCCACCAAGGAGCAAAGGGTTACAGGGCGCTCGCAGTTGACCTTGGTTTTGTGGAACGCTGCCAAGAGCAACATCCCCTTAAATCTTCTCCTCCTAATTAGCACGAGCTGTCCCCGGCTTTTTCTCTCTCCACATGCAAGTGGCAATATGAGTCCCAAAGGAGACAGATTGTTCTTTGCTCCTCTCCTTGCTGCCGTCGAGACGGATGACGCTCCCAGGGGTTAGGGGAGCACTCCCAGCAGCCCAGAGCCCCGCGTTCCTCGCTCCCAGGGCAGAGTACGATCAAGGGGTGAGGGATGTGCCGCCTTCACCTCCCTTAGACAATGAGCACCCACGGAGCGTGAAGCGCCCCGTTGTTGGCTCCCCAATATATTCGGAGGAGGAGACAGGAACAGAGGGAAAGAACACATGTGTGGGTATGTGTGGAGGAGGCATTGAGAGCGTATGTGTGTGTATGTGGGGGGGATATGTGTATCTTCTCTTAGACAATTAGCAGGTGCAGAGCTGAAGGTAACGTCAACGTGACAAGAGGTGGGGACGATCTCAGAACGTGTATTTGCACTTAAATAAGCTTCCCGTGGATTTTTATTTATTTATTTTTAAATCTATTTTATTGATTTTTCACAGAGAGGAAGGGAGAGGGATAGAAAGTCAGAAACATCGATGAGAGAGAGACATCAATCAGCTGCCTCCTGCACAGCCTGCACTGGAGATGTGCCCGCAAGCAAGGCACATGCCCCCGACTGGAACCGAACCTGGGACCTTTCAGTCCGCAGGCCGACGCTCTATCCACTGAGCCACACCGGTCTCAGCTTCCTGTGGGTTTTTAAAGAACCACGACCCCTGGGGAAGACTGTTCGTGTCCTCCAGGGAGAGCCAGCTTTCAGTGTGAGAACGATTTGGGGGAGACCGTGTGAGAAGAGCGGAAGCACAAAAGGCATTATGCACCTCACCTCTCATGGCTGTCTGTGTGTCCCAGCGCGGGGAAGAGGAAGGGTTTGGGGGCTGAGGAGGGCGGGGGATGGAGGCTGATTCCAGAACGCTCCCACCTGCCTGGGGAGGAGCCAGGACAGGACGTGGGTGTCTTGGGGTTCCTGTGTGATTGACAGAAATCCAGATCAAGAGCGCTGCGGGGTCAACGCTGGCATTTCCTAAGGGGTGGCCGGGTCTGCCAGGTTATGGTGGGATGGGGTGGGAAAGTGGACTGTCTTGACAGGAGTACACAGGGTAGATGTGCGTTCAACATACCAAGGTCAAGTACACGTCTTCATCTGCATCAACACACGTTGAGGGGAGAGGAGCGCCGGAAGCAGCGGGCGGGCGGGGGGAGGGCTGGTCTTCCCAGGGCCTGGGACGGCCAGCACCTTCCATACTCCCGCCCCGTTAAGACCTCTGTCCCCCCAAAACAGATAGAACCAGGACCTGCGCTGAGCACCTGTTATTTTCTCTACCGACCGCCTTTCCTAGGGTGCCCCCACCTCTTTCCTAGAGTGCCCCCTCCTCATCCCTAGGGTTCCCCCCTCATCACTAGGGTGCCCTACCTCATTCCTAGGGTGCCCCCACCTCATCCCTAGAGTGCCTCCCTCATTCTCAGGGTGTCTCCCACACTCCGCACTCCACGGCCTCATGGTCCTGGCCCTCTGAGATCCCCACAGATCCCCCCACCAGCACGCGCCAGGTCTGCCCAGCGAGCCATCTCAGAACCCCCTCCCACGGCATCACGGATCTCAAGTTCCATACGATGTTAGCGTTTGGATGCCTAACTCTGCAGCCGGCAGTCTCAGTGCCCACACCCGGTGCTGGAGTGGTGCATGCTGCTTCATGTGCATTTTCACATGGAGACGAAGGGCATCCTCGTATGACCAGGCAGGTCCTGGGGCCGGAGTGTACAGGCCCGCAGACCTCTCCAGGGCCGTGGCTATTCGGATAGCTGCTATTCTGGAAAGGTCACTGCGCCATCATCCGAAGCAAAGGGGAAAACAGACTGACTCTGGGAGGCTTCATCTAGTGCATTTTTAGCCTTTTTCTGGGAAACAGTGAGCATCTGAAGCACATTTCGATGGGATGGAGATTATTTTCCAGGTATCCATTCGGCTAAGTGATTAGTTCCTTAATGCATCATTAAATTTAAAGGACTTTTCTGAATCCTCCCTCAAAATGTATCCATATTCATTCTATTCAAGTAAACCTGCCAAATTACTGGCATAACACACATCGGTCTTTCATTGCACCGAATCGTGAATCATTCTTCATTCTTAGGGATTTAGGGGAACTTCGTGTATAAATATTTTAAAATTATTTCCTAGAAGTTTCCGTGGCCTTCCAGCGATAATGAATCGCCCTTTTGGGTCAAGCTCATTCCACCCATAAGCCCCAGATAACATAAAAAACCACAACCTGCTTAATCCTCTCCGATCATAAAAAAACACACAAAAAAGCCTTACCACCTTGTGTCCAATACAACATGGCATTTTCTTCTTAAACCACATGCATTTGTAGTATCATGCCATATTTTCACAGTGAAACAAATACCTGTAAATATGACGTGTCTCCACCCTGAATTCCTTTCATTATCAAGCCAAAAAGTACCAAAGCAGATGTTCAGAGAAATAAGCTGTGAAGCTAAGAGGTTTGCAAATTGCTTTTCTTGTGTGTCAAATTCTAAATCCTTCTCAGAAATAGATAAAAATATGTACACCTACTAGTACACTTTGATCAGATCCATATAATTTAGTCACTTCCCCCTGCATTTGGCAGGGAGAAACTGAAGGTCATGGCTGGAAGGAGGAGGCGCGGGCCACTGTTCTGATGTGTGCTCTGTGAACGTGGGCAGCCCGAGGCTCAGTCTTCTTGTCTGTAAAATGGGCTAATAACCACTTCCTCTGGGTACCAGACAGAGTTGGTGTAAAAATCCATTTCTGTAGACACTTTAAATACATAATTTACTAACAAACCTTTGTAACTTGTGAAATGAAATATGAGTGGGAATTATTATTGCTATAATTATTATGTGCAGTTGATACATGGTGGAATCCAGTAGGTAAATTGTTATTAAGTGCTTTGTTTTTCCATAACCTTTACTCTAATAGTTAAAGGGGTATTCATGCATGACCTCAGAGTATATTATTTTTAAAAAAGAGAGAATGTAGCTATATCCAAACAATTTATTTATTTTTTAAAGTATATTTTACTGATTTTTTTTTTTTTTACAGAGAGGAAGGGAGATAGTTTGAAATATTGATAAGAGAGAAACATTGATCAGCTGCCTCTTGAACACCCCTTACTAGGGATGTGCCTGCAACCAAGGTACATGCCCTTGACTGGAATCGAACCTGGGACCTTTCAGTCCGCAGGCCGATGCTCTATCCACTGAGCCAAACTGGTTTCGGCTACACCCATACAATTTAGTGACACAATTCACTACCCTTCTCCCTTACCCCCGGTCCTTTCTCTCGCTTTTTCCTCCCTGCCCTTCCAGAGTTCGAGAGGCTTTGAAACTGGCAGCGTGCGAGTAATCTCTCATTTCATTCTCACTTGCGAAGAATGACTGACAACTCGAGTCCGAGCGGAGATGTGCGAGGACCGGCGGCCTTTTATTTATCGTCAGGCCGGTAATTTTCCAAGCCTTTGAGACACTCACAATGGCGTCTAATTAGCTGTCGCCAAGACGAGGAGGTGTGGACGCCCAGGAGGCTTTGCTGTGCTTTCTAACGCTGTGCAGGGCGCTCACAGATGCAGCTCCCGGGAGGGGTGAGTGAGCGAATTCCCTTAGCATGGTCGAGCCTGCCGTGGGCATCCGTGGGACTGGGTGTGACGTGCCCAGAGCCCGAGCTGGGGGGACAGAGACCCTACTGTGCGCATCGGCGGAATCCCAAAGATGAGACATTTCTTTTACCATCGTTTCACAATGATGTTCATAGATGCATCACAACTGAACTCTTGTTTATACCAACGAGCCTGCAGTGAAACTGGTTCTGTAATGCATCGTTTTGCTTCCCAGTACAGAATCCTATATAACAAAAGGCTAATATGCAAATTGACCGAACGGTGGAACAACCGGTCGCTATGATGCCCACTGACCACCAGGGGGGCTGACGCTCAACGCAGGAGTTGACCCTGGTGGTCAGCCAGAAGCCGGGCTCACAGCTGGCGAGCGCAGCAGAGGTGGCGGGAGCCTCTCCAGCATCCGCGGCAGCGCCGAGGACCCCTTAGAGAGATGTCTGCTGGCTGGGGAGCAGGCCTTAGAGGGCAGACAGCCCCCCAGGGGTCCTGGACTGTGAGAGGGTGCAGGCCAGGCTGAGGGGACCCCCCACCCCCGTGCATAATGTTGTGCACAGGGCCTCTAGTCTATAAATAATGCTCTGTGAGGACATATGTCATAGAGGTATTAGTCCCAGAGCCGCTCTAACAAACTGCCACAGACTTGGGTGTCTAACACTATGTAAACAAACACTCTCGTGGCTTGGGGGAGCAGGCATGAGAAATGGAGGTGTCGGGGGGTCGCATTCCTGCTGGAGGCTCCCAGGGGAGACTCGCCCGGCATCTCCCAGCTTCGGGGGGCTCCTGGGATCCTTGGCTTGCGATCCAATCTCTGCCTCCACCTTCACAGGACCCTCTTCTCTCAGCCCCTGTCTGTCCCCTTTGGTCCAGAGGGAGCGTCCTTTAGAAAGGCTTTTCACCCCCGTGTGTGTGTGTGTGTGTGTGTGTGTGTGTGTGTGAGAGTTGCTGAGGCTGCAGCCAGGGAACGAGATGGGGGAAGAGGGAAGGGCCGGTGCCTGTGCCTTTACGTCCAGGAACGAGTTGTGCGAATAGCAACCGTGGCTGCGGAACCTTCCCACCTCCCGCTCCCCAAGAACGCAGCTCCATTGCATTGTGACCGTCCTCCCTGACTACCAACGCCGACACATCTAGTGAGCCCATCCAGAAAAGAGAAAAAAATCAGTATTTTGAAGAGCAGGAGAGAAGTAAACAAGATACTGCAGAGGATGATTGACGCCTTTCTCTATCGCATGGTTTGCTCCGCACTCGGTGGCCGTGAAGCCAGCGCGCCTCGCACTGAGACAGGTGACGTTTCAGAGCGGGTGAAGGTGCTCTGAAGGCACATACGGCGCCCTGACTTCCAGAGCGGAGGGCGGGCGTTTCTGGCCAATTAAAAACAAAAGCAGTGGCTCCAACAATGTCACCAGTGGTTCCATAGCTAGTACTGTCATTAAAACATGCACACACACACGTGCACGCACACATATACACACACACACATGCACGCACACATATACACACACACAGAGACATACACACATATATAGACAGACATACACACATACACACACACGCACACACACAATCCCACCAATGGCCTGTGGGTCGCTGGACCAGGTGTGTCTGGTAGCAAGCCCCGCCCCTCCCACAGAGATTGCAGACACAGAGAGCAAAGACACCAAGCAGCTTCCAGCATTTTCTCTGGGATGAAGGTAGGAGAGGGACCACAGGAGGTTGGCTGTGGGAGCGCAGTGACTACCATCTGCTCCCTGGTGGTCAATGCATTGTCATAGCAACTGGTCGTTCAGTTGACCGGTCATAATGGTTGCTTAGACTTTCATATATATATATTGATTGCAGAGAGGAAGGGAGAGGGAGGAAGAGAGAGAAACATCAATGATGAGAGAAAATCATGGGTCAGCTGCCTCCTACACGCCCCACCATGGGGATGGAGCCTGCAACCAGGGCCTGTGCTCTGACCAGGAATCGAACTGTGACCTCCTGGTTCACAGGTCGATGCTGAAGCCCTGAGCCACCTGGCCAGGCTCAGTTCCCATTCCTTTGCTCCGTGTGTGTTTGTGAAACCACTCAGGCAGCCGAGCATTGCTATAGTGGGCAAGTGGTCATTGCTCCATGGTTCTTGATTGTATAACTCCATCGCTGTCAGCTTCTCTCTTCTACTGGACTTTTAGGTCATTGCCAGCTTTGTATTAGTTACAGCGACTCTAAGAATATTCTTACTTTGGTCTCTCAGAGCACGCATTGATGCTGGGCACGGACTTATGCATGGAGTTGCTGGGTTAGAGGATCGACTGAGCTGAGTCCCCCCAAGTTTTTCCAAAATTCTTGAGCAAATCTCCCTCCTGCAGGCACTTGGTGTGAGTTTTAAAAGCCTTCCTTCTTGGGGGCTCTCTCCTCTCCTCTAACTCCCGCTCTGTCATTCCCAGGGAAGGCAGCAAACACTTCTTTATCCTGTCCGTGGCTTGGCACCAGACGGGCCTCCAGCGGGGAAGCCAGATGGAGGCAGTTTTTAACCCACTGCAGGTTTCTTTAACGAGCAGCGATGTGGTAAACAGGAAGTCAGCCGGCAGGTAGGCAAAACTTCCGACACCCACAGATCAACTAGACTGATTGTGATACGTATGCACCAGCAATCCACAGTGGCCTGCCTCACTGTTAGTAGAAACTTCTGCCCCTTACTATGCATTGCTGGGACCATTTTGTCTCTTTTATTAAAGATTCCTCTCTTTCAATTCCCAAAAGGCGTCCGTGCTTCTCACTTAGGTATGTGTGGCTGAAATTATTATTTTTGCTTGCAGTTTTTAAGGTACTGGTGGCTATACATCAACGGCACTTTCGCGTTGCTGTGTGCTTGAAAGGAAACTCTACTTATCATGGCCCAGGGGTTGTGATCTTCCCACAGCCCGAGGCGGGATGTCGCAGGCAGGAGAGCTTCTGTCTGTTGGCAGCAGGCAAGCTGGGCAGTTCCTGTGTTGTCTGCCCCCTAGTGGTCAGTGTGTTGTCATAGCAACTGGTCGACTGGTCGCTCAGTTGACGGGTCATAACAGTTGCTTAGAGTTTTATATATATAGCAGGACTCGGGCACTGTGCTAGGCACTTTTACACTCTCTGCATCCACTCTCACAAAACCCTTCGAATGCAGACACCGGAAAGAGCAGGAGTCCTTTCCCCTGGATACCGTGGCTTCCTTTCCCACAAACCTCACTACAGAGCAAGTCACTTTAGGGAGGAGCCCATGATGGCCCCAGGGCCAACCCCAGGATGCCAGAAACAGCTGGTTGTGAGGAAGGTTGTACCGGAGAGGGAGGACCTGGAACCTAAAGACAATGCTCCCTAAGAAACATTCGTTTTAGCGCCTTCGCTAGTGATATAACTCAGAGGAGAAATGTGGGCTTGGGAGCTAATCTATTCGCATCCCAAATGGAGAAAGCTGCAAGGGAGCCGAGGCCTAAGAGTGGGTTCTGTTTGAAGGGGGAAGGCAGCATCTCACATAGCCCAGGCGGATGGCGGCTCTGGGTTGCCACTCTGGCTCATTGCCGCCCGGATCACATGGCCCGTTGGTCCGAAACGCATTCTCTGTCTGCGATGCTACCAGCCGGAGGGACCTGCCGGTGGCAACGACTCAGCCGATGGCAAAGAGGGAGCTCCTGGTGAGATGCCTGGAGGGAAGCTCCCGGCCACCGTTCTAGAACTCCACCTGCGAACTCCGGGCGGCCGGCTATCTGTGGGTCCAGCAAAGGAACACCATTTACATCAGCAGCCCGACCGTGGGGCTCAGGGGTTCAGCAGTGACCTATGAACCCAGAGGTGATGGCTCCCAGTCTGGGCACATGCACAAGTGGCAGGCTTGGTCCCCAGTAGGGGGCGTGCGGGAGGCAGCCAATCAGCGATTCCCTCTCATCATGGATGGTTCTCTCTCCCTCTCCCTTCCTCTCTGAAGTCAGTAAGATTTACATCAATAGGATCAGGGAGTTGCCGCATAAGTCGGCCGGGGGCAGCTATTACGGTACCAGAGACAACAAGACTACAAGTGGAAACACAGGGTGAAGCCAGCCCAGAAGTCACTCCGGAGCTGCTATGGAGGCATTAAACACTTGTGGGGTGGGGGCGGGGGGAGAGGGGTTTCAAACATCCCAGGGGGTTGGGCCGCCTGATTCCCAGGAGCGCCGTGCACACACTCCTGGCTGAGTAATTCGTACAGGAAATGAGTAACAGCTCATGGTCAGAGGCTCCCTCCATCGTGGCTGCCAGCCTCCTCCCTCCGCTTCCCCTGCCGATGGGCATTGATTTACACGAAAGCGCTTGGCACCGACTCCTGGCCGCGCCCCGGCCTCTGCCCCGAGGTCAGGAACCCTGACTTTCCCAGCCTCGGGGTCTCGCTCCGTGTGAACCTGGGCATTTCTCTGAAGGAAGCTCTTGTCGGATCCATGAAAAATCACACACGGACAAAAATGTTACGCACTTAACACCTGGGGATGTCTCCTGCGGTTTGGAAAAACAACAACAAAATACAATGCTAAACTACCATCCGCAGAGAGAATCCTCCTGCAGAGGGCGCTGCCTCCCTGGGTCTGCACCTCCTCCCCAGGGCAGCCCATACCCAGGGCCCTGGTCTCCATGGCAATTATGAAGGCCCGCCAGCTCCCAGGCCACCCGGGGATGTGGCGGAGACCTCGGCTGTCACTGAGCCTCAGCCCAGCGTCTCCTTTGGCCCATTGGCTCTCCGAGTCCTTCTTGGGGGTGGCTAATGTGTTACCCATAAACCTCTGCCTCACAGTCTGGTTACCAGGGGACCTTCCTGGGGAAGGGCATCCCGCCCTTGTTTGTACAACGTTGTTGAATGAAACTGAATATCGAAGTCACAGACGCAGACACAGTTTCAACCACCAAAGTACCCACAAGGACTCAATGGGAATGATTATTAACTACTGTGGTGCTCCATTTTAATTCCTAGATAACCCCCAAACTGCTTACCATGCCTGGTCATGACTTCAAGAAAAGGCTTTTAAAATGAGCACCTAACTTCCAAGAGAAAATCCCTCGCCTTTGTACAAAATGCATTCCCTGCTCTTCACATTACAGGAAATGCGAGTGCAGAATTCTTTTAAAAATATCACTGTCATAGAGTCAGCGTACATGACATAATTACCTGAGGGTGCATGTACCTCAGAAGGAGAGTGAGACAGGTGCATTGGGAATTGTTCTCTAAGTTCCTCAGCTGCTCAGCCGTTATGGAAATTACATACCTACTAGAGACCCGGTGCACGAAATTCGCAGGCTCCGGCCTACACTAGCACTGGACATCCTCTCACAATGCAGGACCTCTGGCTCCTAACCGTTCACCCGCTTGCCTGCCCTAACCACCTGCCTGCCTTCCTACTCCCCCTAACTTCCTTCTCCTGCTGGCCTGGTCACCCCTAACTACCCTTCCCTGCCAGCCTGGCTTCCCCTATTAACTGGTTTAAAAACTTCTCCCCTTCACACACAATGGTATTTGACTTTCTTATTGGCTTCTCCCTCTCACAATTTTTCTCTCTCCTTTATGTAACAGCTTTTCCTACTGCCTCACCATTTATAAACTTTTCTTTCTCCTTATTTCTTACTTCTGTTCTGTCATCCTTCTTCCCATGTTTCTCCTACCCTTCCTCCCTTCCCACATTCCTTATTTCCTTCATCTTTACCCCAGCCCTCCCTCCCCACATTCCTTCTTTCCTTTATCTTTACTCCTGTCCTCCCTCCCCTTTTCCTTCCTTCCCACCTTAACTTTTTTCTTCACTTCCTCCCTCGGACCTGCTTTGCTCCCTCCACTATTTCTTCCTTCTTCCCATTCTCCTTTTAAGCTCTACCGGCTCCCCTTTAAACCTTTTCTTCCCTCCCTCTTTATCCCACCTTTCCCATACGTTCTTCTTTACTTACTTCCACTGTTTCAATATCTACCTACCTGCCTAATTTTTCCACTATCATTTATCTTTTTTCTTTGCTGACTCCTACTTGTAAAATCTGTCCCCAGTACCCAACTCTACTTGATTTTCATTGTAGCTCCTAAAGGTCGCTCATACATCCTCTTTCCTTCTTTAGCTCTGTTCTCTTCTGATTCCTTTATGAAGTTCTTCCTTCCTTCCCTCCCTCCCTTCCTAAAGCTTCCGTTCGGGGGGTGGGGAAGGCCTTAACCCCAGCCCAGGGCTCAGCCCCAGCCAGGTGTTTGTCACCACCCTCTCCCAGGCCTCCCAGCCACCATCCTGTTCCCATCCCTGCCTGGGATGCCAGGCCAGAGAGGGTGACCGAGGCCCTCACAGCCTGGGCATTGATGCTGCTGCTGCTGTTGCAAAGCCTGGGACCCTCCACCTCTCCACCCTGGACCCGTGGGCACCTCCCTGCCAGCTGCCCACGCTGGGGGCCACCGCCCTCCTCCTTGCAGGGCACGCCAACCCCCCCTCCCCCACAGTCACCACCTCCTCCTGTGCAGCCCCGCGTTTCCTTCCCTCTCCCATTCCCGCGTCTTCTTCCTGTCCCGGTCCTGTATCTCGGTCTCTCCTCTCGGCCTGTCTGCAGGCAGGCCTCCTTCCTCTCCCTCTCCTTCCTGATCCCCTCCTATCCATCGCATCTCTCCCGCCCCAGCCTCATCGCTGCCTGCGCAGAGGGCGGGGCTGCAGCCTGCTGAGCTGGTGGTGACATGAGGCTGTAACGGCTAATTTGCATATTCTCTATTATTGGTATAAATGGTGTCCTGACAATACCTAATGGATAATGAAGTTTGTATTCACAAGGTGTATCTGTTCACAGGTGAATAGGCTCGGGCGTGCTCTCTGGATGGGAATCTCTTGCCAAGTATTTTACACACAAAGAAACGCCGCCTGCCCCTGGAGACCTCGGCGTGTCACCGCTAGTTCATCTCCTTGGAAACAAGAGCGCTTTGTAACCGTGCGTCTGGTAATAGCGGCGACCCGGTAATATCCCACACGGATAGAGCAATTGTACCCGCGCCGCCGAACATCTGCGTGTGCGTCACTACATTCCAGGAACATCAGAGACGGCGCGGGGACTCGTCCCTCTCTCTTTGTCTCCATTACAGCATCTCCAGATCCGAGACTCTCCCTCTCTCTCTCTCCTTCAGGCTCCTAGTTTACTTTGGAAACGATTTCTGTTCTAATGTTTTTACAAACAACAGTAACAACAACAACAAAAAGACCCCGGAATACAGACTGTTCTTTGGGAAGCTGAGAAATTATTGCACGACCGCCATACATCACTCTAATGAGACCCAAATCAGCGGAGAATAATGAGGTGGGGACAGCTCGCTGTTGCTACAAGTTCTCCCTTGTCCTACCTGGACCCACATCGCTTTGTTTTGTAATGTGAGGATGGGAAGTAATTTGTTAAGTCGCCTCTTTCAAGTGACTGATTTTTCAGAAGAAAAAAAGGAGCAGGCGCGGTAGGTTGCAGGTATGTGTCTCAAGGTCACCCGGCTGGCTGATGCCGAGTTCCCGCTAGAAACCGGCCTCCCTTTCAAGGTGAGGCGCCCTGCACAGCCCAGCACAGCCCAGCGCTGCACAGTTTAACTCTGCTCTCTCCCACCACGCGATGAACACACGTAAGAAAGGGGAACCGTGTGCTGATGCTAAGACTGGAGCGATGGCCGTCAGGACAGAAGCGCTGAGACACACCTGGCGATCATGAGCGCTTCTGTGTCTTCAGTCCATCTGTGCTCACGCTGAGCACACATGTCTCTTTCTGTCTCCGTTTAGTGACCCCCACCCAGGGGGGCCCCCTGCTTAGAACCAAGGGGGGGGTATTATAGCTCGTCTGACTGCTGCCAGTCAGGAAGTTTACTAGCATACCCGCACCAGAGGCAGCTCCTCTGCCAGTTCACAGCAGGGAGGCAGGACAAATCAGAGACCCTCCCTGAGCCATCTGCCCGGGCAGGGACCCGAGTCTCAGGATGATACTGCCTGGGCGGTCCTGAGCCTATTGCTTCCTTGGAGACTCAGTTTACCTCTCTGTAAAGAGCCAATGATAGCCGAGACCAGTTTGGCTCAGTGGATAGAGCATTGGCCTGCAGACTGAAAGGTCCCAGATTTGATTCCAGTCAAGGACATGTATCCTTGTTGCGGGCACATCCCCAGTAGGGGGCGTTCAGGAGGCAGCTGATGGATGTCTCTCTCTCATCCATGTTTCTAACTCTCTATCCCTCTCCCTTCCTGTTAAAAAAAAAATCAATAAAAAAGAGCCAATGATAACGGCACTTACTCATGCAGCTGAGTTATTATTTAAACAATCATTTTTCTCCAAGTCTCAATAAATGGGTGGGGCTTGCATTGATTGCTGAGACCGGAGCAAGCACTGTACATTCCACTGCAGGTGTGAGACCCACCGAGACATGCGTGTTCCTCCACCGGAAGCTGCTGAGGAGCTGCATGTAGAAGCCACAGCTACAGAGACCCCGAGTGGGAAATGCAATGCTGTCCAAGAGCATTCCGTAGAAAACCATCTTCCATAGCGCTGAGACGGTCAGACCACGCCCCCCCCCACATCTGAAAGGAGCTGATTGGCCGAGGCCCCAGGGGGCGGGGTGTGCAGGAGGCAGCTGATCGATGTTTCTCTCTCACGGATGTTTCTGGCTCTCTGTCCCTCTCCCTTCCTCTCTGTAAAAAAAAAAAAAAATCATTAAAATAAATTTTAAAAAATAATAAAAGGAGCTGATGGGCTTTGTCTGCAGCATGAAGTCATGCCGAGGGGGAGCGAATGTGACTGACCTGGGGTAGGACTGAGGCACCCACATAATTCCACAGCCCCTTAGGCGACTCTGGAGGTCAGGGCCCTGTTTCTAAGCGACTGGTTCTCAAAGTGGGGTCCCCACAACATCAGCATCTCACCATTGAGAATTTACTAGAAATTCTAATTCTCTGATGCTACGGTAAGACTGCTGCATGAGAAACCCTGGGTGTGGAGCCCGCCATGGCTGTGGTGACAGGTTTGGGATGATTGTGATGCGTGTTAGCTGAGAACCACTGCTCTAGTGCAGTGAAGGGTCTCAGTTAGGGGACCCTGGGTGACCTGAGGTTGGGGCCTGGATCTGAAATGGGAGAAGAGTATGACTGAAGTTCAGGCTTCTCTGATGGCAAAGAGGTGGGAGTTCCGGGGGGAAAGGATGACAAATGAACTCTGCCCCAGGGAAGCAATGCTTTGATCACACCAAGCACTGTCAGTCACAGGCAGCTTTCCCACTTGTAAGAAGCTAGAGGCGGGGTACACTGAGGGGGCGGGTGGGGGGGGGATCCCCAGCCCGGACTGTGCCCTCTTGCAGGCCAGAGGCCCTTGAGGGATGTCCCACTGCAGTGGAGGCGTGAGAGGCTCCCGCCACTGTCTCTGCGCTCGCGAGCCATAAGCCTGACCTCTGACTGAGCGGCACTCCCCCTGTGGGAGTGCACTGACCACCAGAGGGCAGCTTCTGCATTGAGCATCTGCCCCCTGGTGGTCACTGTGCATCATAGCGACCGGTCGTTCTGCTGATTGGTTGATTTGCATATTAGCCTTTTATTATATAGGATGAAGGATTAAAAAGACAACAACAAAGAAGTGAATGATGCCAACACAATCAGCCATCTGACCGAAAACGAGCCTTAACAACCCACACGTGAACCTGTATATTTTTAAAGCCTTAGACTCAGCAAATCTGTTTGACAAAAATTGTGTATCTGAAGAGCGTGTTGGAAACTACTACTTAAAGAAGAAACTCAGATTTAGTCAAAGAAATGCTATAGAATATCCTCAATATCACCCAGAAAAATGAGTTAAAAAACGATGAAGGGTCAAAGGGTACAAATAGCTACATCCCAGAAGAAGAAATCAAAACGATTTCTATGAGTGATGGCCCATCCCTCAGGTAGCCGGGGAGATGCCAATCATAGCCATGGTCCACTTACAAGATTGCCCCAAATTAAAAATTGCAACGCTATCCAGGACTGAGAAGAGTCAGAAAAACTGACCATATCAGATGTTGTTGAAAGAGGTGTACATTCTACAGAAAAAAAGCAAAAAGCATAACAGTTTTGGAAAAATCAACATATCTATTACAATAAAGTAACTATTTTATTATTAATATTCAAATGTTAACATTCAAATATCAAATGTTTGCATTAATATTTGATCTACTATTAAAATATATATATCAAAATACCTATTTTATATTATCCGAGGACCAGGAGAATCGTTAATGATTGAGTGAGAAAAGCATGTCATCTGCTATCTGTGAAAATCAAAGGCAGAAAAGCATAGTCCTTGGTATGTCTGTGTAAGTGGTGAACCGAGGAGAGTTAACTCCCTCGAAGTCATCATCTCCTCTGGGACACACACACCTAGCAAGTTAAGGTGAAATACAGTGGTACCTTGAGATATGAGTTTAATTCGTTCTATAACCTTGAGGCGTGGGAAACTATGAGACGCTCGAGTCGTGGTAAACTGGTGGGTGGTGTGCAGCCGGCCAATCCGCGAGATTACTCAACAAACCCCCCAAAACAACAACTGTACAGGCCATATCCTATGATCACATGACAATTAAAGTAGAAATAGTCAATATCGGAGCAATTTAAAAATACGCATGTAACTAAAAGTCACACTACAAAATAGTACTCAGCAGGTTGACAGTGTTTGTATAGAAAACACCCGTCACACAGTGATGAATGATAACGGTCACGACCTGTTTCAGGGACTTACAACTGTAAGCCTGTTTTTGTCCCACTCTGCATGCAAAGAAGACATAAAAACCCTGATTTCCATGCAGCTAATATCGCTGTGCAAAACACAGAAGGCAGACGTGACTCAGTGACCCCCCATCCGAGCAGAAATGGAAGGTTTCCGTTTAGAAACTGATGGCTGGAACACCGTAACGCTAATTGGGCTGTAGAGCATTTGAACGACACACATTCCCGCACAGTAACTATTGGGTATGTTTTGAATAGCACACTCCACTAGTTTGCAATGCACAAGACATTTTCAAAAGCTGACCACTTGCTAGTCCAGAAAAAAAGTCTCAACAACCTCCCCAAAACAACTGTACAGGCCATATCCTATGATCACATGACAATTAAAGTAGAAGTAGTCAATATCGGAGCGATTTAAAAATACGCATGTAACTAAAAGTCACACTACAAAATAGTACATGGGTTGGAGAATAAATTATAATTAAAGCTATAGAGATTATTTATTTAGAATAAAATAATAATAAATATCAAAATAAACCCCCAAATATATAGAGACCTAGAAAATAGAACAGAACTGGAACTAAATATTATAGAGATATTTAGTAAGTAGTATTTTTAAATTGGTTTTCCATAAGGAAAAAAATTGATCTTTATCTAAAACTACTAGAGGCCTGGTGCACAGAATTTGTACACAGGGCGTGTGTGTGTGTGTGTGTGTGTGTGTGTGTGTGTGTGTCCCTCAGCCCAGCCTGCACTCTTTCGCAATCCGAGACTGCTGACTCCTAACCACTCACCTGCCTACCTGCCTGATCACCCCTAACTGCTTGCCCCTAACCACGCTGCTCACCTGACTGACCACCCTAACCACTCTACCTGCCTGCCTCATTACCTCTAGCCATTCGCCTGACTGCTTGATTGCCCCTAACCACATGTCTGCCTGCTTGATCACCCTTAACCATTCTGCCTGCCTATCTTATCACCTCTAACTGCTCGCCTGTCTGCCTTATCATCCCTAACTGCCTCTGCCTTGGCCCCTGCAGCTGCGGCTTTATCCAGAAGGACATCCAAAATGACGCCCGGCAGGTCATTCAGCTCCTCAATCTAATTAGCATATTACGCTTTTATTATTATAGACACTTTTACATGAGACCCAGATATTGTGAAGACCAAAATGAAAATAAAACAACAAAACACACAAAGGATAAAAAGTTCTTGAAATTATCAGAAGAAGAAATCGCTGAAGACTCTGTGACCTTGGCACAGCAAAGAATTTCTGCGACAGGAAACAGCATCACCAGTTTCGGAAAAAGGCTGAAGTTGACAACACCCAAACTTAAAAATTCACACCCTCCCCCCCGCCTCCCGCTCCAGAAACAACGTTAGAAGGCATTTCAGAATATCAACGAACCAGAATTCAATAAGGAAAGGTCAGATCGATGGGGAAAGTAGATGAAGCCACAATTCACAGAAGAGAAGACCAAGTAACCAATAAACCCATCAGATGCTGCATGGCACGAGCCACGAGGGGAAGAGGGGATGCAAACAAAACAAGATAGAGAGAGCACGGGCCACTGAAGTAAAAATGTCAGAACTACTGGTGGGTGCTAGGAAGCTGCCCCCTAGTGGCTCCCCGCTCTGCAGGGGGGAGTATCCAGTGGGACCACCCTCAGCCGGAGCTGAGAGGCCTGTGGAGAGGACCATTCCTTGTGGCCACCTGCCAATCTCCGAAACTCACGCCCTTTCTTTAACAGAAGCCCTGCCTTCCTTTCCGTGCCCCACAAATCTAACCTGTACCACCCTCAGCACGCCTCAGTGGCTATCACAGGGGCAGGTGAGAAGCTCATCGAAGAGGGCCAGCTGAACCATCATGTCTTTAAAAATACATTTTTATTGATTTCAGAGAGGGAGGGAGAGGGAGAGAGAAACATCAATGATGGGAGAGGATCTTTGATTGGCTGCCTCCTCCTACATGCCTCTAACCACCCCTAACCACTCTGCCTGCCTGCCTGATGCCCCTAACTGCTCTGCCTGCCTGCCTGCCTGATGCCCCTATCACTGATTGCACCCAATCAATGATTCTCTCTCACTCCTGACCGGGGATAGAACCCAGGACCTCTCGGTCCAGGGGATGACTCTCAATCCACTGAGCCACCGCAGCCGGGCTGAGCTATCCTTCTGGGGCGGTGGGTCCCCTGTTCAATTAAATTAGGGTCTCCGTGTCTCATCTATTTCCAGGCATTTCAGTCACCAGCTCCGACACTGTGCACAAAACAAGGTTGCTCTGTCAGACGTAACAGAACAGAACAGATGACGGGCCATTTATTATGAAACTCCAGAGAGGTTTTCATACGCGCAACGTCAGTGCCGCTTTACAAGGTCACACCGTCGTTTGCTTTTCCGTTCAGAACTGGGTGGGCTGGTTACAAACTTTGCTTTTAAAAACCCAACGTGGGCCATTAATCCACCAGTGAGAATCTGACTGTCTGCTATGCGAATAAGCAAGTTTTTGTTACTACATTAAAAATAAAAAGGAGTTAAGAACTTATGATGTAACTAATAATGGAAAATGACCAACCACTCTCAAAGTGTGTTTCTGAATTTCACTCAGAAAAAAAAAATAGTCCAAGAAAATAGAGCAATCTGGGAAAACTTGATAGCTAATGTTGGCCAGCTAGCTCAGTTGGTGAGAGCAGTGGTCGGCAAACTCATTAGTCATCAGAGCCAAATATCAACAGGACAACAAATGAAATTTCTTCTGAGAGCTACATTTTTTAAAATTAAATTTCTTCTAATGCCATTTCTTCAAAGTAGACTGGCCTAGGCCGTGGTATTTTGTGGAAGAGCCACACTCAAGGGGCCAAAGAGCTGCATGTGGCTCGCGAGCCACAGTTTGCCGACCACGGGGTTAGAGCATCATCCTGGTACACCAAGGTTGTGGGTTCAATCCCAGGTTAGGGCACATTCAAGAAATAGCCAATGCATAAATAATTAGAGCAACAAAACAGTAATTCTGTTTCACTCTCTCTTCTTCCTGAAGTCAATTCATTAAGAAAGCACAGTACTAAATTAACATGCAACTTACTCTCTTCTTCCCCATTTGATGTTACATCTCTTTCTTTTAGTCACTTATGCAATGATAGCAAATTCTGGGTCACTACATGAGACAGCGGCGTTCTTGCTCCCAATCCTCGGGAACGTAATTAGATGGGGAAAGAAATTCTCCTATTATTTTTAGAAGATTCAAAAAGAGAAAACGCATTTCACCAGCACTAGCAGTTTTGGGTCTTCGGCAGAAATGTGTTAACGTCCTCTTTAATGGCCGCAATCCCGTTCGGTTGGATTATTAGAAGACTTTTGCTTTGGATTCCACAGTGAATCTAGATGAATCAGAAGGGAAACTGTTTTGGGGACAGCCCAGGCCTGCCCCTGGAATGGAAAAAGCCATGAGCACACGCCCCCCACCTCCCTCTGTCTCCCTCTCCACTCACACACTGGAGGCGGCAGCAGGGACACCATCCTGCTGACCTCTGACCTGCAGGTGAGGCTGCTGGCCCTCAGGCACAGCCCAACCGAAAGCAAGGCCCGCTGGGGCAGTGTTCACCCTTTGGCGTTCAGGGGAAGACACCCACAAGAACGGGGCTCAGCGATGATGTCACAGCGCAGAAGCCCAGCTCTGAGAGCCACAGGAGGGAGGTCCCTGGACCTGCTTATCTCCCTGCCTCTCTGTCACTCGAGGTGACTGTCCCGTGTTCTCTCCTCTCTGAGCACCAGCAAACCACTGCCCTGGCTGTGGAGGCGTCCCTGGGCCTGTACCCCCTCCCGGGCCTGAGCAGAGCAGGGCGGGATGGCGGTGGCCTCTGCACACTGTCCCTCCCGGGCTGAGGACCCGGAGGGAGAGGAACGCTGACAGAGCAGCCGAGGGCCAGCGGGCCGCCTCCCAGGCTGGGTTCTTCAAAAGGAGGGCAGGCAGAGCAGGCGGAGGCATGCAAATGGCCAGGAGGAAGAGGGGAGGGAAGTGTGGCCATGGCAACTGAGGACAGAGAAGGAAGAAGCGCTGCCCATGAGCCAGGGCCTCTCTAACGAAGTGCAGGTGAAGGAGGTGAACGTGTGGTCGCCCTGCCCGCATTGCGGGGAGACCCTCGCCGCGCACCTCCGCCGGAGATGGTTGGGGACGAGAAGGGGCCCCACGCTCACCTGACCGGCTCAGAGACCAAAGTAACGGCACAGGATGGTCTGAGATTAAAGCTTTGAATTAAAAAGCAGCTGTGGGGCTAGTCCTGTCCCAGACCAGCATCTTCCCTGATAACCGTCAGTCTTGGCTACCTCTGAGCCTATTGTCCTTCTGCATCTAGGATAACATATCAGGGGATGGTTGAAACCGGTTTGGCTCAGTGGATAGAGCATCGGTCTGCGGACTGAAAGGTCCCAGGTTCGATTCTGGTCAGGGGCATGTACCTTGGTTGCAGGCACATCCCCAGTGGGGGGTGTGCAGGAGGCAGCTGATCAATGTTTCTAACTCTCTATCCCTCTCCCTTCCTCTCTGTAAGGAATCAAAATATATTTTTAAAAAAAGAGAGAGATTCTACTCCAGCCATTCCTCACAGGTTTTCGTGTTCCCACGTGACAGTGGCATTGGGAGCTGCCATGAAGACAATGTCAGCTGCGCCCAGTCTCCATGTGGATTCTGTACCTCAGTCCTCACCCCCGCCCCTCTCAGTCCTTCCCATGCCGTGTTCCCAGGTGGGCATGCCTGCCATCCCGGCCCCAGGAACTGAGGCTCGGGAGCACTCAGTGACTCCCCCAACCAACGAGCAGGCAGTGGCAGAGCAGGTCCAGCTCTGGAACTAAGTGCCAGCCCTCTGTGCCAGCCTGCTCTGCCCAGGCTTGCTGTCACCGGTGTGGCCCAGCCCAGGTCACCCTGGTCCTCAGGCAAAGCTAGCTCAGCGTCCACCACCTCTGGATGAGCACCCAGACCCCACGTTTGTGATGGCTCCACCCCAGGCCCTAACATGTGCCCTCCCCTCGTGTGGAGTTGTCATGAAACCCTGTGTGCCCATGCACAGATCCCATTTAGAACACGGCCTTTGCGTCTTGTTACCCCTTTACCACGGGGACTCCCAGGCTCCTCTGTGATCCCGCACTGTATGTTCTTGCGGACGTGGCCTGTGTGTTTTGGTCCAGACTCCCAGGTTCTAGTAGGGGCTCTCAAACCTAGGACACCTAGCACACAACGCTACTCCACCAACTCAGGGGAGCAGTGAAAATGCGGAGACAAAGAAACAGATCACAAACGAAAGAACTGGAGAAAAACAAAAAACTGGATGTAGAGTTCAAAACCACGGTTTTTAGGTTTTTCAAGAATTTGCTAGAAAAGTTCAATAAATTTAGTGAGACCTTCAAGGACATGAAAAAGGACCAAGTAGAAATTAAGCATACACTGACTGGAATAAAAAATACTATACAGAGACCTAACAGCAGACTAGAGGAACACAAGCATCAAGGCAAAGATTTGAAATACAACGCTCTCCACCGGGTCTCAGCAGCGACACCAAGATTAAACCCCGGGCACAGCGTGCTCGGAGCAGGACATCTGCTCCCCTCCCTGGCGCTCTCCTCTGCAGAAGTGGTACCCGAAAGCGCAAACAAGAGGATCCTCTCAGCCCACAGAGAGCGGCCCCCACAGACAATTCTCCCCTCGGTGGAGAGCAGAGGGTGGCAAGTGCAGACACAGTGCCGACAGGAAGTGCTTCTCCAAGTCCCCAGTCCCAGGCCACGCCTACTGCTAAGGGCAGAGATTTACCAGGAATTTAGAGTAGCAAATATCGGGAGCCTCTGTTATGTGCGAGAGCCGGTGCCAGTTTCAGTGAGAAATGCAACATCAGTGTCTCTCCCTTTAAATATGTGGTGGTCAGTTTGAATTCCCACAACTCACTAACCAATATAAATAGCTCCATACGAAGTGCCAAAAGACTTGAACAGATATTTCCCCCAAAATTATACAAATAGCCCATGAGCTCCTGAAAATTATTTTCGTGGCTACTGCATCACTGTCATTTTGCTGTTTTTGTTTTTTTAAAAATATATTTTATTGATTTTTCACAGAGAGGAAGGGAAAGGGATAGAAAGCCAGAAATATCAAAGAGTGAGAGACATTGATCAGCTGCTTCCTGCACACCCCCGACTGGGGATGGGCCCGCCACCAAGGTACATGCCCCCAACCGGAATCGAACCTGGGACCTTTCAGTCCCCAGGCCGACGCTCTATCCACTGAGCCAAACCAGTTTCGGTCATTTTGCTCCTGTTAATGAATCGTAATGTAAATCTCTGTGTTTCCCCATGGTCTTAGGTGACCGTGCTAGCAGTTCTCCACCTGCCTCGACGCTGGGATATCAGCGTTGGTGGCTGCAATGCCCTTCACTGTGCAACGTGTTCCAGAATCTCCTGGGAGAAAACCACGCGGCAACCTGACCTTCAGCCTCGCAGGGTCTGAAGCAGCGCATCCACTGCCTCAGACTTCAAAACAGCCCCGCCACTGCTTAGAGAGACCCGGTTCATGTCCTGCCTGCCTCCTTTCCCTCACACACGTGTGTGCCCATGTTCCTCAGACGTCGCTGGGGACCTGCTGGTGTCAGGTGTCACCGGAAGTCAGGACATCACCCTGCGGTCGGCGGGCAGGGGTTGTTATTAAGTCTCCTTGACAGGACCGGAGAGCCGAGCAGGATAAAGTGTAAGGACCTGCCTGACCCCCAGCACGAGAGGGCGATGATGTGAATTGTAATCAAAGCGGGGCACAGGCCAGTAGTCCATCCATTTTCTATTCGAATCCATACAGACCCATAGATTAGCAAGGTGATTAGGGTCAATGTTACGCTCTCCTTTTAAACCAGAAAAATTTTAGCATGGAAAAGATATTTTATTTTTGACATTTTCTTACTGGTATAAAATCTACAATCCACAATGTTTAAAAAATGTATTATCTCATTTTATAGACATATATGTAAAGGCTAGTTTGGTAATGATTTCCCACCTGATTTGGATGATCTAAGTATGATCACATGAGTGATCAATTACAGTGGTACCTCAAGATACGAGTTTAATTCGTTCTGTAACCTTGAGGCGTGGGAAACTATGAGACGCTCAAGTCGAGGTAAACGGGTGGGTCGTGTGCAGCCGGCCGATCCGCGAGATTACTCCTATCTCAAATGTTGCTCGTATTTCAAAGCAAAAATCGATCACTCGACGGCTCATATCTCAAAAATCTCATATGTTAGGGCACTTGTATCTCGAGGTACCACTGTATTTTGAAGACTATTTTTTAAGTATTAATAGTCTTCATTGACTAGCATATTGAGCTGGGGAAGTTAGTGGGCAATTCGGGATCCAGAGCGATTTGACTAGTTTGTCTTTAATATGTAAGTTTCAGTCGTGAAATGACTAGCTACAATCATAATGTTTCAGTCAGTTCTTTGGGGGAACTCCAAAGACAGACAAATTAAAAATTCAGCCAAATTGGCAATGAGCCATCTTAACAGGAGATACACACACACACACACACACACACACACACACACACACCCTTAGACAAAATAATCCTTTGAGCATATGCAAGTAATACCTGTCAGAGTCCTATTTTTCATAGTCAGATCTTTATCTGGATGTGAATTATGGCTCTTGGTTATGAAGCATGTTGTAGCTGATGCCAACCAAGATTTCTTCACAGTTTCCTTAAACCGGAAAATGTAGAGTTAGCTATTGTACCAGCTTCTGAATCTTTGGTATCTGTCACACAGGACAAACCAACTAGAAAAGATAGACTTTCCCGTATGATTTCCGATTATTTTTCCATTAAAAGGCAAGAAAACAATCCCCGGCGTTTTTCTCGTGATGGTCCATCACGTCTAAAGCAGGGGAGACTGCCAGAAAGAACGCGGGGCGAGAGGAGAGCCAACAAGCGGTGATGAAATACACACAATAGCCGTTTCTATGCAAAAAGAGAGGCGGAAAGGAGAGAGAACTGTTATCTGGATGTAATCTCGCTCTGCTGTTCAGATGACGAGTGCAGTGTCAAAACTGGGGTGTGAAGAGTAGAGCGCTCACAGCGCGGCTGATTCAAGAGACGCAGCTCAGACTTCCTCTCTAACTGATGCTCCGGAAGTGCTCATGGAGAAGAGGATTCTCAACCGCCCCCTCCGCTTGCTTTGGAAAAGCAAAACCATCTCGTTTATCTTAGACACCCAGACACACAATTTAGGAGGTCCCCCTACATCCCCTTAATTGAAAGTCAGTCTTTCCTACGAATCCCCACCAAACCGAAAAGCTTTACTGTCAGTGACTTCCTTTATGAAACCAAGAGATGTGCACTCCTTTTCAACACACAATGCACATTCCTTTTTTTTTTTTTAATATATATTTTATTGATTTTTCACAGAGAGGAAGGGAGAGGGATAGAAAGTCAGAAACATCGATGAGAGAGAGACATCTATCAGCTGCCTCCTGCACGCCCCCTACAAGGTACATGCCCCCAACCTTTCAGTCCGCAGGCCAACACTCTATCCACTGAGCCAAACCGGTCTCGGCTGCACATTCCTTTTTAACATAACAACGGTTTAGTGTCGATCATGCTTTTTTGAACTGTGTACCTGACTTTTCCCTGAGAGAGATTCCAACTAGCATTCATGTAAAGGCGTGGGCAGGATTGCATCTGCTATTGAACCACTGCCTGACATGCAGAGGGGGCGTTTCTGGAGATGCTTACTTCCCACACTGCCTTTCGGTGCGTTAGCGTTGTTGTCAGTGGTGCAGTGTGTCTCTGATTGGTGCCGTGTATCTTACTTGGCTCTTGACAAACTCATTATTTGGGGGAAATAAAGTGTTAAGTAGCACCTGTGAATGACATCATTTCCCAGGTATCTACTGGTCATCCCTAGGAACTGCTGCTGGGAGAAGCAGGAGGAAAATTAACCTCTCATCTGAGATATCCCATGTTTAACAGATAATACTGCATAGTCCACGCCCTATTAATATGGGGAGTTATGGGGGGAAAAAGAGGAACAATTGTAATAATCTGAACAATAAAGATTAAATTAAAATTTTTTTTAAAAAAGTAAAACCTAGTAGTATTCTAGAGTTTTGTGTGACCTGGGGAGTCTCTCTAGAACCTCAGAAATCGGCAAAGGCTTAGAAGTTAATTTTACTTAACATCTCACCGAGCACGTGAGTCCTCCCTGCAGAGCAGGGGACGGGGTTGGGAACGGTCTGTGCCATCCCCAGGCAGCCTGAGGAAGGAGAACTCAGGCTCTGAGAGGAAACGGCGGGGGAGACTAAAAGTAAAGCTCTCTTATGGGCCAGGCAGTCCCAGGTTCATTTTGTACCCACAGATGCTCCATCGACACATTTGGGTGAAATTCACTGCTTCTGAGATGTACTGGTTTCTCGAGCTGCCGTCACAAAGGAGCACAAACTGAGCGGCTTAGGAGAACACAGATGTGTTCCCTCACCGTTCCAAAGCCCGGAAATCCCAAAGCAAGGTGCCAGCAGGCCCGGCCCTCTCTGAAGTTCTAGGGGAGAATTTGCCCTGGCCTCTTCCCAACTTCCGGTGGTCACAGACAACCCTTGGCCTTGCAGTTACGTGCCATTCCAGGCTCTGCCTCACCAACACGTGTCTTATCCCTGTCTGTCTCCATCTTCAGGTTCCCCCTTTCTGGTAAAGATGCCAACCCTAGTGGATTTAGGGTTCACTCTAACGCAGCGTGAACTAATCTTCATGTGATCACATCTGCAAAGACACTAATTCCAAATGTCTCACTCACAAGTGCTCAGGAGACAGAGATTTGGGGAAGGACAGTGTTCAATTCAGTAGAATTGTGAGAAGAAAAAATATTGTGCAAACTGTAAAGTACAAGTTAAATCCATTTCTGAAATTTCCAATTGTTAGATTGTTTTTGTTCTTATGTATATCTATGAAAACAAATTGCTCATTTAAGAAAGAATCACTTGAGACAGAGTAAAAAAAACAAAAATAATTAGAGGAGAAATGAGATCATTTCTATCCCGAAATAATAGTTACAGAAAAAATCAAGAGTTTTTTTTTTTGTATCTAGTATGACAGTTGATTATATAAAAGGAACCATCTTAAAACAATCTTTAGTCATGAGATATATGAAGGCAGGAATTACAGCAGATCAGACATCAGATTTAATTTTCCATTAGCTTATGTTGATAATGAAATTAATTTGACACGAGGGTCATTGTGCCCTTGAGCCAAAGCTTAACAGTCCACTTAACAGTTTTTTTAATTGAAACTTCTGAGGATTGAGGATTCTACCACTTTATAATAGCGGAAATAGATTTAATTCAATGACTATCCACATAACAAATATTTAAATGAAGAACGTATGGTATGAGTCATCTCTTATTATCCTTAATAAAAGGTTGGGTTATATAATGAAACTGTGGGGGCGTTTCACTCATGTTTAAATGGTGAACAATGTAAGTATCAGCATGTAAATTAGCATTAACGGAACAACTGATTTGGGTGAAAGAGTTTCTTCATCGAAACCTGTACCAAATCAATCAATGTCACTGAACTGCTGCTCTTGGACTCCCAATAGCATATCATTTCCACTGAGTGGTACTGTGTAAATTACACTTCAAATACTACAATCAGTCCTAGGAAATACACTTCAAATAGTAACATCCTCCTAGGAGATACACCTCAAATACTATGATCAGTCCCGGGAGATACACCTCAAATACTATGACCAGTCCTAGGAGATACACCTCAAATACTATGATCAGTCCCAGGAGATACACCTCAAATACTATGATCAGTCCAGGGAGATACACCTCAACTACTATGATCAGTCCCAGGAGATACACCTCAAATACTATGATCAGTCCCGGGAGATACACCTCAACTACTATGATCAGTCCCGGGAGATACACCTCAAATACTATGATCAGTCCCAGGAGATACACCTCAAGTCCTAGGAGATACACCTCAAATTCTATTACCAGTCCCAGGAGATACACCTCAAATACTATAATCAGTCCCAGGAGATACACCTCAAATACTATGATCAGTCCCGGGAGATACACCTCAACTACTATGATCAGTCCCAGGAGATACACCTCAATTACTATGATCAGTCCCGGGAGATACACCTCAACTACTATGATTAGTCCCAGGAGATACACCTCAAATACTATGATCAGTCCCAGGAGATACACCTCAAATACTATGACCAGTCCTAGGAGATACACCTCAAATACTATGACCAGTCCCAGGAGATACACCTAAAATAATAGGATCAGTCCCCAGAGATACACCTCAAATACTATAATCAGTCCTGGGAGATACACCTCAAATATTATGATCAGTCCCAGAAGATACACCTCAAATATTATCAGTCCTGGAAGATACACCTCAAATACTATGGTCAGTCCTAGGAAATATAAGTCCTAGGAGATATAACTCAAAACACTGTGATCAGTCCCAGGAGATACACCTCAAATACTAGAATCAGTCCTGGGAAAGAACAAAAATGGGACTTTTTTGTAGAAGGTGTACATTTCCATCAAGAGCTGTGATATTTATGTATTGAATATGTAAAAGACACACTGGCCTATTTCTGATAGAAATAGCCTACTGGAAAATGAGATCTTTTAACATTATCTATAGGAGAGTGAGGAAGACATCTAAACAATTTTAAATCTTTAAAAAAGTTTATCCTCTTGGATAAAAAAATACACACACACACACACACACACACACACCCTCTTAGGGTTCTCACTCCCTTTCTAGAATAGGATGGTGGTAAGGCCTGTAAAAGGACACAAATATCCATAGACACATATTGTATTCCCTACATCACACTGTCCCAGCCTCATGTTCTCATTGCCGTCACCGGAAGTGACTCCATTCACTTCCTACATGTCTTCTGGGCCATAGTTCTGGCCTTCCTTCACCACCTCCTCCAGCTTCCGGTGGAACCTCCCGTAACCTGGCTCTGCTCCTGCCACGCCTCTGAGGAAAACCTGTATGGACTGTCTCTGTGGTGACACCGTCATCCTCTCCTTCCAAGTCACCTGGCATGTGACCCGGCCAGTGTCTCCAATTGTATTTCTCACCTCTGCCCCTCAACACCCTACACCTGGGACAATCCAGCTTCCTCGTCATTGAGCCAGGGGGCACTGTCCACTCTCTGCCTCTGCTCAGATGACTCTCCTCGAGCTGGCCTTTCCCACCCGAATCTTTTCAGACCTGCTCAAACGCCCTTTCAGGCTGCTGCTTCTCCTATTCCCCTCTTTCCTCACCGGTCACTCCCAACGACAAGACCTATCTGCTATGGTGTCGAGGACATCCTGGTTTACCTTTAGCTTAATAGCTTCTTTTCTCACTTCCTGATAGTCTCCGTACACTCCTCCAGAGGGGATCATGTCCCCATCAGGTGTGAATCTTCCCCAGCAGCAAGTGTAGCAGCCCCTGTGGATTAACTCACATGCACTTTCCATGTGAAGTTTTCTCAAAATTCCACGTGAGATTATCATCGCAGAGAGAAGACTAATGTAAGACTTCTTCACATGTTACCAGATGAGTGTTAACGTAAAAAAACCACTGAAACCTGGAAAGACTTTCTGTGGGTTTATTTGAGCCACACTGTGGATATATGCCGGGAAGAAGAAACTCAATGAACTGAGATAATGCTCCGGAGAATGGCGGGTTACATCTGTATACATTGCCATCAAAGGAGAGACATGGGTGGGTTACATGACATTCATTGGTGATGGATTAAGGAGGCGGGATAAAGCAAATCTGGGAAAACCCCTGGGATTGGATAAAAAGTGAAATGATGGACACATACTGAGGTGGGTGCAGGAACAATGAACATGATAATGAAGGAATCTGTGGCATCTGTCCTGGCACCGCCCACCACATCTGGTTGTGCCCCAGGAGCTCCAGAAAAAGGGAAGTTACACGTTACCCACACATTTCAAGGGTGTGTTATCATAGATGCAAAAAGACAGAGAAGCTCTGTGAAGGTGAAGGGTGACCTGGTCAGTGAAGATACCGGCCTAGGATGTAACTGCTCACCATCACTGCGTTTAGTTCAAGTTCAATTTCAGACCATCCTTTGGGGTGACTTTAGGTCTCTGCGTTTGCAAGACCATCATGCAGGCCTCCGCTGAGCTGGTCAGGTCAGCGTGTGGTTTCATCCACAGGAGGACAGCAGAAACAAAAGGGGAGGAATTTGAAACTGCTACAGACGTCTCAGTTCTCAGAAGGCACGCAAAGGAAAATTACATATGGTGACTTCCTAACTGAATACTGGTGGGTTTTCCTTAAAACCTACACACAGTCTGTCTTCACTGAATAATCACGACCCGTATTTCTTTATCTTCTTTATATTCAGGGAGCTCTTGGGCAGATGTTGGTATAATCCCAAAACAGAAGAGGAGGTGAGATCTGGAGAGTTTTAGGCTATTGAAGTGTATTTGATGGATGGCGTCACAAACTGATTTTCAGGGGAGAGAGGGCAATAAAATAATCCTGCTTTATCATCCCAAGAAGATGACATAAAATACACGCGCTCAACCAGTCTTTTTCCTGATGCTTCGGTGTGGGGGGGAGAGAAGACTCTCAAATAAAGCCAGAGTTACTGACATGCCTTGAAGATGGTCCCCATAAAACAGAAGTTGCATGTCTGAATGTCTTTGCACCAAGCCTTCATTCAAACCCTTCTCGTTTTGTGAGCTCTCTACAGCAAAGTCTCCTGACGACGGAAAACACACGCCGCATTCTGCCAGGGCATTTGCTTGGCACGGGAATGCTGGCTGAACCGCTCCCTTTCAGGAATCCCCTTGGAGCGAGCACTGCTGAGCGTCTTCCTGTGCATTTAGATAAAGCTTTTAGTTCGTGATTAGTTAGTTCCTCTTCTTTAGGGAGCCCAGGTGGTGCACATCAGTTCTTTTGACTTGCACGTATTAATTACAGCAGGAGGCAAAAACAGGGATAGTGGAATCCTTCCTTCCATTGGAACGCAGGTCAAGAGCGGCCTGCCACCACTTTGCAGGTGGTTGAACCACATTTCGTGGGAGAGCCAGCTGTTGGGCAGGTATTGGGCTCTGGATAATCTTTCAACTCTCCTAAACTTGTTTTGTTTTAAAGCGTACTAATAGAAAATAGAAAATGAAAAAGCTGTCTTAGATTTTCAACTACAGTGGTACCTCGAGATACGAATTTAATTCGTTCCATAACCTTGAGGCGTGGGAAACTATGAGATGCTTGAGTCGAGGTAAACTGGTGGGTCGTGTGCAGCCGGCTGATCCGTGCGATGACTCCTATCTCAAATGTTGCTCATATTTCAAAGCAAAATTCGCTCGCTCAATGGCTCGTATCTCAAAAATCTCGTATGTTAGGGCACTCATATCTCGAGGTACCACTGTATTAGATAGTATTGTAGTATCTGCCACTGTTACTCCCAAATGGTCATTCATAAAAACACACTAATTGCTCTCCTGTGGACTCATCCTACTCATTTGTTTTGAGAATTAAAAAGAAATATTTTTATGCTTTGTCTTGGTCTTTAGGCCCCATGGTTTCCCCCAGCAGACATTGATGTCTGCCTGTTTGCATTTCACATGTGCTTACTCATAGTGCACAGAACTGTGAAATGCAATATTCTCCATCACCTAGATTTCTCCCCCAGGACCCAAATACGGAAGAACCCGTAGGCTGTGTGTTTATCAATATCTTAAACAGGAAGCGTTTGATAAGATTTTCAGGTGCAATGAAGAGGGATGACACTCCTTGCAGTATCACAAGAAAGACCCCAAATCCCAAAATGGACTCCCCGCTTCCCCAAGTCTAACAAGCTAACGCTCAGTGAGGTTAAACAGCCTTCCTTTAAGTCTTTAGAAAACACTGCCCAAGTGCAGAAGATGCACGCCCACCAGCCAATTAGGAGCAAGTATGCAAATCAACCCCAACCAAGATGGCTGCAGCCACAAAGCAAGCAGGAGGGAGGCTTGCATTTCCCTGGCAATGGAGGATGCCAACCTTTCCACACTCTTTGAAGGGCCCAGACCTCCACTCAAGGCTACAAAGTTTCAATTAAAGAAGATAAATGAATCCCAACAACAATGGCAGCAGCCATGGAGCTGGAAAGAGCAGGAGGCGAGGGTTGCCACCAGCAAAGGAGGAAGCCAAGCTTTTGCAGCTCTGGCCTGCCTTGGGCTCCATTTAAGACTACAAAGTTTCAATTATAGAAGATAAATAAATCCCAACAGAAATGGCTGTGGCCCTGGAGTGAGCAGGAGGCTTGGCTTCACTCCAGGCTACAAAGTTTCAGTTGTAGAAGATAAATAAATCCCAGATACCAGGGCCTCTGCTTGGGTCTCCAGGGTGTGTGGCCAGCCTGCAAACCACCACAGGCCCCTCGCCCAGGCTGCCCCATGACCCAAGGGAACACCCACCCTGATCTGGGACACCCTTCAGGGCAAACCAGCTGGCCCCCACCATGCATCAGGCCTCTATCCTATCTAATAAAAGAGTAATATGCAAATTGACCATCACTCTAACACACAAGATGGCTGCCCCCATGTGGTCAAAGATCCTACCCCCATGTGGATATAAGATGGCCACCACAAAATGGCCAGCAGGGGAGGGCAGTGGGAGAGACCAGGCCTGCAAGGGAGGGCAGTTGGGGGTGATCAAGCCTGCAGGGGAGGGCAGTTAGGGGTGACCAGGGTGGCAGAGGAGGTAAGTTGGTGACTGGGCCTGTAGGAAAGGGCAGTTGGGGGGGACCCAGGTCTGCAGAGGAGAGCAGTTGGAAGGGACCAGGCCTGAAGGGGAGGGCAGTTAGGGGTGACCAGGCCTGTAGAGGAGGGCAGTTAGAGGTAATCAAGCCTGCAGGGAGGATAGTTAGGGGCAAACAGGCTGGCAGGAAAGCAGTTAGGCATCAATCAGGCTGGCAGGGGAGTGGTTAGGGGTGATCAGGCTAGTAGGCAGAAGCACTTAGGGGCAATCAAGAAGGCAGGCAGGCGAGCATTTGGGAGTCAGCAGTCCTGGATTGTGAGGGGGATGTCCGACTGCCCATTTGGGCCCGATCCCAGTACATCCCTCAAGGGGTCTCAAATTGGAGAGGGTGCAGGCTGGGCTGAGGGTCCAGGCTGGGCCGAGGGAGCCCCCCAGCCCCAGTTTACAATAAAAGGGTTGCTAGGCACAAAACACCTTCCCGGGGTCTCCAGAGGGTGTGGTTCTACGTTCTCACAGAGCTAAAGAAGGAAACGCTCTGTGAGGCTGGTTGTTTTCAGAAGACGAGCCCAAGCTGTGAGTCTAAGGAGAAAACATTGTACCCACAAACCCCCAGGGGTGAAGGGTCGGCCCAGGGAACCGGAAGAAGAGGCTGCCACTGAGGCATTTAAACCTTGTCTGAAAGGTCTTCTGCTCCCGTCTGCACGTAGGAATTCTGCTTTACGTCCTCCATTGCTGATAACTCAATTGTTTCTCAACTCCAGAGAACAGGAGTTTCCTTTTTGATCCAGGTGTTGAGTGAGCTGAATAAAGAGATTAATTAAACGGAGATAGCCAAGGCCAAGTTTGCTTTCTGCTCAGTGTCTCCCTTCCATCTTCAATCTTCTTAAACCACACACAATTAATTCCGAAGCCTGCGGCCACTGCCGTGGAAAGGATAATGGGGTGAGACTTCAAATGGCAAAAGTTCTTAATCTGAATTCTCCTGCTTTGCTGGGTTATGCTCACACCTCCCTGATTCATCTTCTAATGAGTGAAGCTCTTCCTATTCACAGACATCAGTCTAGTTTGGGTCACTTAAAATCCTCAGTCACCACACAATTGAGTAAGTTCACTGTATCGTCATCTAACTCTTAAAACTGCAGAAAGTTCCAGATCAGTCACCGATTATGCCCAATGGATATTATAGACATATATGAGAGAGAGAGAGACAGAGAGGGAAAAGGAAGGAAAGAAGGAAGGAAAGAAGAAAGGAAGAAAGAAAGGAAGAAAAGGGGGAAGGAAGGAGGGAAGGAGGAAGGAAGGAAGGAAGAAAGGAAAAAAGGAAGGAAGGAAAAAAATTAAGGACAATAAGATAGGAGAGAAAGGGGAATGGGAAGGAGGAAGACAGAAAAAGACAAAATGAAAATTCACCAAAATGTTAACAATAGCTAACTGTGTAATAAAATTATAAATTTCTTTCATCTTCATATTTTTTTCTGTAATTCCCAAAGTAGACTGTATGCTTCTATAATCAAAAGACAGCAACATTTTAAAGGTTAGAATATATACTCTATGGCCTTCAAATACAGAAAATGATCTTCAGAAATGTCTCCTAATTTGGGGAATGGGTTGTAAAACCTGGAGAGGAAGGAAGTATTGCCACCCATCTCGTCTCCCACATGTTCTCTCCCTCTGCTCTCCCCCTCTCAGAGGCACTGGCTCGCTCACTCATTGGCTTGCTCACTCGCTCACTCGCTCACTCACTCAGGGATGCTGCTCTGGGCTCAATGCCTTGACCCCTACACGCCTCGCTGCCTCGCAGTCAGGGGCTGAAGCTCCAACCACGTGACCTCAGAGGCTGGTGACCTGGAGCTGAGGCTTCCTTTGAAACACGCAAAGCCTTCTCTCCACGTGGGACTCCAAAGGTACGTGGCAACCAGCATGCGGTGAGACCGGCGCTGATTGTGAAGGAAGAAGAGGATGAGAGAGGGAAGGCAAAGCGACTCATGCAACAGGCCTCCCCGAGCGAGCCTCCCTCTGGAAGATGGAAGATACAGCGACCGTGGACCAGAGGAGTCGATGGATAGAGGTAGCCCACATGGGGGTCACACATAGAAACTTTCCACTCTGCCCCTCCCCGGAGCCAGGACACTTTGGGGGGATCCATGATAAAGAGAGAAACAACAGACATGAGCCTGGGAATGTTCTGGCAGACGGGCTGCGAGGTGTGCAGGGCGCCGAGCGAAATGAAAACTCGGGGTTCCCTCTGCACTAAGGGAGAACCGAGTGCCACTGAAGGGGCTAAGGCCAGCTTCCTCCCTCCCTCCCCCTTCATCTTCCTCCTGCCCCCTCCTGCCAGTTTTACATTTGCTCCCGGAAGTCATCCTCAGCAAAGGAGAAATGAAATTGTTCATTATTTGCACGGGTTTTCCCATTCCTGTTTACACTGCACATGCCTGTTTGAAATGCAAATATGATCGCATTTATCTCAGTGGCAGAGTCCACAGCATTAGACAACTCCCATTGGCAGCATGTGTGTGCTTATCGCTGTGGTTCCTAGCAGAGCAGTGGGGATACTGCACACACTCACTCCATCTCTTCATTCCATTGCCCGATGGGCACACGGCCCACGAGGAGCGCCATGGTGGGTGAAGAGGCCAGAGGGAGGGATCTACACTCTCCCTGTTGCCCCTTCCTTCCCGGCATCCTTTGGGCACGGGGTTGGCGAACACAGGAAGCAATGCAAGTAGGAAGGACATGACATGATTGCTTGGTCACTAAACAGAAAGCCACTCCTTCACCACTCACGCGGGGCACTTCTCACACTGGCGTCCCTGTGCCACTCCTTCTCCAACACCAGCTGAGGTCAGGAACGTAACTCCACTCTGATGCTCTCAGAGGACGCACAGGTTAGGGTTCCGTCTCCCTGGACAGCCCCCCACCTCCACTTCAGCTGCCAGTGGAGAGCCGCAGCTTGTCCCCTGCGCGTCTGCCTGGTTGGCTATAAACTGGCGTTCCCGTGATGCCCTCTGGGTTTGACAATTTGCTAGAACGGCTCACAGAACTCATGGAAACACGTAATGCTTATTGGTTTGTGATTTTTTAAAAACATGCCGAAGTATACAGATGAACGTTCAGGTAAAAATGATGCTTGGGACAAAGTCTTAAAGGGTCCCAGACACAGGAATTCTGTCCCCGTGGAGAGGTGAATGTGGGCGCTCTCCAAACCCCACTCTCTGGACTTCGATAGCACCTGCGAACACAGGCCAGTCTCCAGCCACTCCCCACTCTTAGAGGCTGGGGACAGAGTTGGGCAGTCTAAGCTTCTCATCACGGAAGGGTCTTTCAGGTGACCAGCCCCTCCCCCGATGCTATCCGAAAGCCCCCCAAGATCCTCGTCACCTGGGAAATGGCAGGGGATTTAGGAACTCTGTGTCAGAACCTGGGATCAAAGACCAAGTGTCAGAACGAAGGATGCTCCCAGTGTTCTTACCACGTGGGGAATTCCAAGGGTCTCAGGAGCTCTGTGCCAGGACGTGGGGGCAGAGACCCACGTATACGTTTCCTGTTTGTTCACAGTTGTCTGTACTTCTTACTGCTGTCCCCCTTTCAGCTGGAAGCCCAGCTGGCTCAAATGGAAAGCATGACACCCCAGACTGTAAATTCACCCACTTTCTCAGCTGCAGTTGTAACCTGCCCACCCGGTGCCCACTTTTTGTCTCGCTGAACATCCAGGCTTGTGCCTCTGCTAGAATCCTGTGCTCATGGGGCACTGCCCACACCATATGCAAATGAGGTGGCCAGAGAGATGGGCAAACATCACAGGGATGTCCCATTTCCCCCTCCAATTTCACTTGCCACACATGAGTTCAAAGATCAAATAGATAGGTTTTCAAAATGACAACAACAGGGCACTGTGTCAAAGGCGGGTCCTCTGGGCACAGGCGCTCTGTGGCTCTCCAGGTGGCTGGCTCATCCGCAAAGCCACCCAAGGACTCTGCCAGGCACAGCAGCATGTGACACTTACTTATCTAAGGAATGAAATGCAGCATTGCCACACCCCCCATGGGGCAAATACCGGGACGTGCCCACACTCAGTTCTACACAGAAAGAGATGGGGATGCACTTGCCGAGACAGCGCTAAGCGCCATGATCGGAGAGTCCGGGGAGAGTGTACGAGAGGGTTCTCCCCGCATCCTGCTTGTCAGCTTGTGGATGCAGCCGGGTGTGGGAGAGAGAGCGGGGAACAGGAAGGAAAGAGGGGAAGCTGGCTCCCTGGTTATTGTAGACGTGGCCCCTGAGATTGGCGGGGACACTAATTGGAGGATCATTAAATGAGGAAGCGCAGTCTAACATACATCAGAGGTCTGTTTTCTTTCTGGCTGACAAAACGAACAATTCCAGGAATCATGCTGAACAAGGTAATCTGATAATTAAGGAAGGGCTCAGTGGAGCAAGGAAAGGAAACAGGAAAATTAAATTTAGAAAGCAGCTGACGAAGGGCTGGGTACCGGCGGACACAGGAGCATCCCTTGAAGATGTTCTTAAAGAGAAACCAGGAATACGCTTCATGAATAAGTTTAGGGAGATAGAGATAGAGACAGAGAGAATCAGAGATAGAGATAGAGAATCAGAGATAGAGATAGGGATAGAGATAGAGAATCAGAGATAGAGATAGAGACAGAGAATCAGAGATAGAGATACAAATGGAAATAGAGATAGAGAATCAGAGATAGAGACAGAGATATAGAGATAGAGCTTTTCTATAAAATAATACTAGGCCTCTCAAGGCAATGCATTTCTTAATCAAACAGGTTAATACCGCCCCTACCTCCTGCTTGCTCCCAACTGGGGGAGGTCAGCCTTATATCAGAATCAAATTGAATGCAGTTTAGGTGAATTGTTTATGGACGTTTGCGGCTGTCCACACATCCTTATACCAGGGAAATAAGATTCACCAGAATTCTTTTGCTGGACACTGATTTAGCAGAATTTCGACCTCAATCTGCCTGGTTCCTAGTTCTTCAGCCTCTTCTACACCTGAGGTCCCGACACAAGCATCTCTGTGTCCTCCCTGCCACCAAGCTGCTCTCACCTGAGCGAGCTTCTGTCGCCCCTGGCTTCTGTGGGAGCCATCCCCACTGGCCAAGCCACGCCTGCCTGAGGGGTCGATTGGACACCGCGTATCTTCATCACCATCAGACCAGGTTCCATCTCTGGAATCAGAGGCTCCAACTCCCAGTCCACTCCTCAGACTGTGCCCTGGACCACCCAGCTGGTCGTTTTGCAAAGAGCCCCTGTCCTTCCATCAGCCCTTCAGCCGCTAACTAAGAAGGTTATCTCCATCTCACGCTGCTTCGTCCAATGACTGTTAGACCCAAGTGGTCCAGAAATGAACATGTCTTTACTCTGAGGTCACCTGTTACAGTCAATGCGTCTCAAGGTCACTCACAAGTGACATCCCGGCACCTGGGACCAAACCCTGTCGCTGACACAAACCCTAACCCTAGAGCTGGGAGCAGGGCTTTTCCCGCTCCGAGCGCTTGTGTGGGCAACTTCCGTGTCCTCAGATCCTTCTGCAACGGGGGGAGGAAAGAGTGTGAATGTAAGAACCGAGGAACAGTGAAAGGCTTGATCTCAACACTCTCCTAATCCAAGGTGCCAACATATTTACTATATCATCATTATAATCATCCCAATTCAACCTAAGATTTTTAGCACCTACTATAAGATGACACAAGGGTGACTGACTCTATGACTACAAGGGTTAATTAAGGTGGAGTCCCTGCTCTCTAGAAGCTCACAGTCCAATTAGAAAGAAACAGCAAGTTATGCTATAGTCTGATTATTCTTTTATGAATTTCTTTATTGATTAAGGTGTTACCTATGTGTCCTTGTTATTATTATTTTAAATATATTTTATTGATTCTTTAGAGAGAGAAAGGGAGAGGAATAGAGTCAGAAACATCGATGAGAGAGAAACATCGATCAGCCGCCTCCTGCACGCCCCCTTCTGGGGATGTGCCTGCAGCCAGGACACACGCCCTTGACCGGAATGGAACCTGGGACCTTTCAGTCCGCAGGCTGACGCTCTATTCACTGAGCCAAACCGGTTTCGGCCATATTATTTTTTATATGTGTACATGATAGAAACATTTATGATGTGTTAGGAGCGTACAGATTGCAGATGGTTTGCTTTGGGTTAATCGTTGCTCTATTCCATACATTCCCATGACTCAGGAGGTAATGCATCAGTTATTGGAAGTATCAGAACCTTGCTCTCCCCCGAGGTGTGGAGTGAAAGCAATGAGTGAGCTGGGGAGGAGAGAGAGCAAGGTGAGCGGTACAGGCAAACGTCCATGCTTTGTGCACTCATTACAAACAAATCGCCAGCGCCACGACGATTACTATGCAGGATGCGGCGTTCTATCAGGCGCGGTGACTGTCTTCAAAGCACACATATCCCCACCCGCTCCTTGATGCTGGGAAATCAGGTTGGGACTTTTGTAACTTCCAGTTTAATAGCAGAATTTTTAATATGTCAGGACTTAATCCACATTCCCTTCCACAACAAATCCTTTAATCCACTGAGCTTCGGTATTTCTCTTCTTCCTCTTGCAGTCACTCGGCTTTCTTTCTACTGTAAAAATATTTCGACCGTGGTTGGTTTTGTTAATTTTTTGTTAAGGAAAAAATTAATTGTTTAAACCTATATTCCACCGATGAAGTCATCTCTACCCAGGTCGGAAGGAATCACTCGAGGAGTGACAAAAATGCAGAGAATGCAACCTGTTCTCTGAAGCAGAGGGCCAGAAATGCGCATTTTAAAGAGGCACACAGCTTATTGTGATGAATGCGCAAGTCTGAAAACTACTATTGTATGGAGTCCTTTCCTTCACCTTTTATTCTTGCCACTGAGCTTCCTCCCTCCCCGTCCCCCCACCTCTCCGCCCCCTATTTTAGCTAATATTCTGCCTCCTGGATTCATTTTCCTTCAGAACACAGCCATGATGAAGCAACCTCTGTAGCTAGGAGAATACATTTCACTCCATCATGTGGCCACAAGGCCTCAAGGGTCTGAACCCTGCAAACCCTCCTCTCACCAAGGCCAGCTGTGCTTGGCTGCCACCCGATTGCCTCTCTCTACTGGTGTCAGGCTCCTCCCCAGCCCGCATCACATCCCACATCTCGCCTCAAGCCTTGGACTTTCTGCCTTGCCCTCTCTGCCTCGCCAGCTACTTCTCACTTTTTTTTTTAAAAAAAAGACATATTTTATTGATTTTTCACAGAGAGGAAGGGAGAGGGACAGAAAGAAACATCGATGAGAGAGAGACATCGATCAGCCGCCTCCTGCACACCTCACACTGGAGATGTGGCCGCAAGCAAGGTACATGCCCCTGACCGGAATCGAACCCGGGACCCCCCAGTCTGCAGGCCAACGCTCTATCCACTGAGCCAAACCAGTCTCGGCTACTTCTCACTCGTCATAGCCTCTGCCGAGAGCTGCTCCGGACCACTCCAAGTGAACTGGGCCTCATCCAACACGCGTTTATAGAGACGTTCCTTGCTAGCAAGGAACTTACCAGATCACCATTACACATTTGCATCTATTTTACTCGATGTGTGTTGCACCAATCTGCATGCCTGAGGACTGATCGCATCTGTTTATTTCCCCAGTGTCCACGTGTCCTAGCACAGTGCCTGCACAGACCAGAGACCTCACTAATGACTGCCATCATGAACGAGCAGACAAGTGGACTGTAATTGCCTTCATACATATGAAGAAGATAGGAGCAAGAACACTGCACACACTAAATCCTTTGTAAAACAGGTAATGGATCCCTATGTGATCCACTACATGCGTGTCATAAAATGGTCGAGGAATCCAGAGGTCGGTGGGCACTGACGCGGTCAGGAAAAGCCTAGCAAATGGAGTAGGGCCGCAGCGGGGCACCGGATGGCATGGAAATGGGCACAGAGGCGGAGAAAGACGGGTCTCCAGACACATGTGCAGAGGCCGGAATGACAGAGACCTCACCTTACATTATGCTGAGATTTATCCCGATTCAGCACGCTCCGTGTCTAGATAAAGGTGGCCAGGGTTTGAAGAAACCTTGATTGATTCTGCTGTCCCTGGAGGAATGGTCTCCAGCAAAAAAAGCAATATTCTTCATTTCTCAGTGATTTTTATCGATCTCGCCCCCCAGGCTCCAGAAATAATAACTCCGTGGGATTCAAAGTTCACAGAGGAGTTCAAAGAGCAGCACCGTGTGAGCAGACAGCCCGGGGACATGATGAAACTTGACAGCAGGGATGTGAACGCTGAGACGGACCAAGTTCAAATGGTCCCGGGATTAAATCAGACCACGAAGGAGCTGGTTGCTCAGACACAATCCAGGAATCTGAGGCTCGGGCGCCCCCAAATTCTCAGAACGCCAGAGGGGCCATCTCACCCTTTGTTTCTGCTCCAATTGCTTCCTCTTAGAAATGCAAACCAAAAGATGGTTTCTGCCAAGACCGGTTTGGCTCAGTGGATAGAGCTTTGGCCTGCGGACTGAAAGGTCCCAGGTTCGATTTCGGTCGGGGGCATGTACCTTGGTTGTGGGCACATCTCCAGTGTGGGGCATGCAGGAGGTGGCTGATAGATGTCTCTCTCTCATCGATGTTTCTGGCTTTCTATCCCTTTCCCTTTCTCTCTGTAAAAAATCAATAAAATATATATTTTTTAAAAAAGTAACAAAAGACGGTTTCTGAGAACATTCTCACCTGCATTCCTAGTCTCCTAAACAGTCTGCCCTTGGAGAGACACCAACATCAAATGAGGTTCTTTCTCTCTCCTCTCTTTACTGTATTCTGAAGGCGCCTCCTTCACACGCAGCACTGATGCCACTCTCAGACCGGCTGCTGTCACAGCGAAGGCAGAGTTTGGTTGTCCAGCCCCTGGCGACACCCAGGACTCGGGGACAATGAGCTGAAAGCGCTGCTTTCAGATGCTCCATCTTCCTGGCGTCGGGTCTGCAGGAGCTGGTGCATTGCAGCCCACGCTCTGAGGAGGGAGATTTGAGGAGCCCCAAGACCCTCACCTGAGGGTGTGAGAATCAGGCTAACATCCGGGAGCTGTCAGGGCTGCCTTCCTGTTTGGAGCTCCTGGGGGCGAAGCTATTTCCTGCGTCTAGAAACCAATCGCATTCCCTCGCTCCTCGGCATCTTCCAAGCCAACCACGTGTCTCTTGGCCCTTCTTTCCCAGTGACATTCCCCTCTGCCTCTGTCTCCCTCTTCCGTTTAAAAGACCCTCGTGGTTCCATCGGGCCCGCCGTCAAAATCCAGGATACGCTCCTCATCTCAAACTGCCTGCCCTTCGCCACATCCCCGAGCCCAGAGAGTAAGGAGCACGTTCACAGGTTCGAAGGGTCGGCCTGTGGACATCTCTGGGGGCATTATCCGCTCCCACATAAGGTCCTCAGTACAGGCCACTCGTCTAGCCAGCCAGGACTTCATCAAAACAGAGGGAGGAGCATACACATATCCAGGCCACTTTCATTTCAAACTAGAGGCCCAGAAATTTCATGCACTTGCTGGGGGAGAGGGTCCCTCAGTCCAGCCTGTGCCCTCTCACAGTCCAGGACCCCTCAGGGGATGCCCGAATGCTGGCTTAGGCCCACTCAGATACCCCTCTTACAGTCTAGCAACCCCTGCTCCTTACTGCCTGCCTGCAGCAGAGGTGGGAAAGGTTCATGCCACCATCGCTGTGCTCGCCAGCTTGAGCCCAGCTTCTGGCTGAGCAGCGCCCATTGTGGGAGCACACTGACCACCAGGGGCAGGTCCTGGGTTGATCCTCTGTCCCCTGGTGGTCAGTGTGCATCATAACTACCGGTCGTTCTGCCGTCTAGTCTACTTGCCTATTAGGGTTTTATTCCTGCAGATCATTCTACATCCACCCCCCTTTTTCACATCTGCTTTAGGGCATCGGTTACTTTCAGTAAACATCTACGCAGCCCAAACTTAATTACTGTCCTACTTATGCCTACTGATATTTTGTAATGTGTGGATTTGTGTGTTTTTTTTTTTTTCAAAAGCAGTGCATTGTGTCAAAAATGCAGATTAAACCATGCATAGCGAGAAAGATGCTGCAAGGAAATTACTAGACATCTTTCCCTTGCTGATAAACCTCCATACAGATTCCGATTTGGGAAATATTAATTCATTAATCCCACTCAGCTGGATTTAGAGGAAGAACAATCAGGAGCATTTCAAAGCTCCTACTTTGTACTTTGCTCGCAGTTTCCTTTGCCTGTAGAGGAAGAAATGGATTCTGATGCTTTGTGCTTTCCCGACGGATGTCTGCTTTTTCTAAACACAGAAATTCATCAAATAGCCAGACCCCACGTAGAAAAACTTTCCTGAGTTCGTCAAACATTTCATATATATACACACATATATATGTGCATGTATCTCTATATAGAGAGAGATAAAATGTGTGATGATGAACTCATATATGCGAACTATTCAAAGATGGCCAGGTACTAGTACATTAAAAAGTATAATTTGCTCTCTAACCTGATTATACAAATATATTCTTCTAATTAGGGCAGATTGATGAGCTCCCAGTGTCCAGAATGACGACTCAGGAGAAAAATGGAATTCAATTAAAGCCGCCCACAACAGCTTCTCTAGCTCTCTGTGCTATTGATTATCTCGTTATGTGAAAAATCACTCATGAATAACTCACACAAAAAACAGCGGCATTCATAAATATGATAGCAGGACATATAGAGCAAAAATATTCAGCAATTTACTCAAAGGAAAGCTATTTTATTACTTCTATTTTCATAATAACTCTTGGTTCTGGAGGAAAACAAAACAGAGAAGCACACTCTTCTTGCTCTCGACAATGCTAATTTTTATGCTAAGATTCACCAAAAAAAGCAGACAGATGAGAATTTGGAATTATCCATAATTAAATGATAATCTGTAATCACTCACCATTAAGCAAAACATATGTTAATTAGGGAGTCTGAACTAATTGCAGGCTGTCAAATGCATATGTGTCAGAAAAATTTCTTATTTTCCTAATAGTCTCTAATTATATATTTCACAAGAGACTAATGGGTTTTCAGGAGCCATCGCACGGAGCGGCACTCACTCTCGTTAAACAATCAGATAAATAACTCCGGAAGAGCTGTTTTCTCTCTCGATGCTATCAAAAATTAAAGCCAAATAAAACCCTGGTCCAGGAACCCAACATCGATTTGTAGGAATAATCTCAACCAAATAGCAAAAGCAGAGCATTTCTTCCTTGGGCTGCTTTTTAACATTTTAATATATTTTCTTGATTTTTCATAGAGAGGAAGGGAGAGGGATAGAAAGTTAGAAACATCAATGAGAAAGAAACATCGATCAGCCGCCTCCTGCACGCCCCCTACTGGGGATGTGCCCGCAACCAATGTACTTGCCCTTGATCGGAGTCGAACCTGGGACCTTTCAGTCCGTAGGCCGACGATCTATCCACTGAGCCAAACCGGTTTCGGTGCTTTTTAACTTTTTAATAAGTGCGTACTTTAAAGGATTACGTGTTGGCACAAAGCGCATCCTTATGGAAACCCATCCCATGGAGTTTGTTGGTGGAGGTAATAAGAGAAAGAATAAATTCACCGCTGTCAGTAATGTTCTAAAATACTATGGACACTGATTCTTGGCTACCTCTGGATTAATTCTTGGACAGAACTAATGCAGGCGAGAAGGAAATAATGTGGGATAATAAAAGTAGCTTCAGTGAACTTGTACATGTCTTTGGCCCGGGTTCCTCTCAGTCTTACACCGGATCGCGAACAATTTACCCGCCACGGGCCCTGACTCCGCTCACTCAGCCCTGCGGGCCTGGGACACAAAACGGATGGGGACGCGCTCCATCTGCAGAGGCAGCATCCAGGGTTGGCTCGGGGGCCAGAGGCCCGCCAAGGACTCAGCAATCAACGCTATTTATAAAACCACAGCAGCCAGGCAAACCATCGCAGGCTGCTGGTGCCCTGGTCCCTTCTGCCCTGTGGCACCATTTGAATAAGAAGGAAAGACAAATCAGGCCGCAGACACATCACACTCTCAGGATTCCATCCTGTGCCAACCTAGCAGAAGTCCGAGGCCAGAGTTCTCGTAGCGATGTCCATGTAGCATTTTCTAAATTCCCCATTCTGGGCCCGGCTCTCTCTCTCGGTGCAGCTTATCACAGATTATGGCATACGGGCTTTCAAGTGGAAAACGGAGGGTGTTTTGCCAGTTAAAGATACCAACGTGCCCGTTTTCCTAGGAAAATGTTCAGATAATGAAGTAATCTTTACGATTCCTTAATTACTCTAACAATTCCTCTCTACCTTGCTCCTTTATTTTACGTATGTAAATACTATGGGTGGCTTACCTTAAATTCTCTTACAATTATATTTCTTAATCATAGCACTGCTTTTATTGTTTTTGATTGCTAATTATTATTTAAGAATAAAAACATCAGATATAAGAATAAAACCATGGTCCTCACACATTGGTTCTGAAGATGAAGTCTGTGAGAAATACATCTCCATTTGTTTAATGTCCGGATGGGTAAAAATATTTGATATTTCCTGACACGCAAGGGGAGGAGAGAGTTGAGAGTTAAGAAAACAGGAAGGAGAGAGATGCTGGATTATCCGTCAGTCTCAGAGTGAGCAGTCTTTTCAAATAAAAAGGGAGGGGGGGTAACAGCTCTTTCACGAGGCCTGGACCACATGGCTGGGCTTCATTGGTAGTCATCAAGGCGGAGGTCATCCCGGATGTATTTCCGTAGTTAATGAAGTGGTATGTATTGTATTCCTAGTCCCCTGAGTCCTTCCTTAAATTATTCCGTTTCTGAAGTAAAAATCATCTCTCTCAGCTTCGAGCCTGAACCAGCCCTTTCCCCAAACCATCCGGGAGCAGACAAATTGTCCTAGGTGCTCCTACACCCACAGAAGGAGGAGTCAGGTCCCAAACACACGTATGAAAGTCCTCCCTGTGCCTTATTGGACTGAGAAATCATGTAGGGTCCTTGAAGAGAGCAGAGTCTGAGAATTACAGGCCGGTGGTTAGCCAGGACTTCACCTGCAGGGACAGGAGCAGCTGTCAGCAGAGCGCCCCCTGTAGGACAGGGGCCCACATTACAACAGGATGACTCCAAGTCCACCGGCCTTCCCAAGACTCCGTCTCTCCTGCATCCCCTTCTCCCCTGCAAACAGGACGGCTTTCTCTCCTCCCACAGACGTGAGAAGGAGCAGGAGGTTCCGCCTGTCAAGAGGACAATGGACATCGATTCCTCTTATCTCGCTGTCTCGGGGAGGACAGCTTATCTCACACTGACAAAAGCGGCAACTCACTACCGGTGCTTCTTCCCACTCAGTGACACTGGCAGGCCCGGTGGGTAACTAATTGCTCGTTTCCAGAGCAACACTGAAAATGTACATGCAAATCACCCGCCCCGTGGAAAGGGGCGGGAAAGTGCCTCTGCCTTTGAATAAATAAAGACACCTGATTTAGAAGGGATAAAAGCCAAAACCTTCATTATTATGCTAAAAGGATAAACACGCACATACTTTCAAGTAATGACTATTAAAAAGACCATTAAACAAAGCCCCTTCCGTACAAATCAGGTGTGAAGATCTATGAGGCAGTAACATTGCTGGCGCTGCCTTCCTCTGGGGTGGGGAGCACAGACTCAGCCAGAAAGGGAGCACTGGACAAGAAAGAGCATGCCGAGCGTGGCTCTGGGACCGAAATAAAAACAGCTGCCGCCTGTGAAGGGACAAAGAAGAAACGAATTCTCTTCCATCTTGTCTTATAGGGCTGGGCCCCCCCTGCCTAAACCCCCTCCTTTTCTGGGAGTGGCCACAGGGGTGCCAGCAATGTCCTAACTTCCCTGACCCCCTCCCGAATGGACCAATGAAGCTCCAGGAACACAGCGAGGGTCCTAATAAGGCTAGACCACAGAAAACCGCGACCAATCTCTGTCACCCACGACACTTCCCTAAGCCCGCCCAATACCCTACCCCATATCACCCACTGTTCCTCCGGGGCTCGCTCTCTCGTCTCGCTGCTGCGCCTGAGAGAGGCTGGGAGTCAAACCTGGGTTTCAATAAAGACTCTTTGCTTTTCTATCGGAAAAAGGCTGCTGGTGGTTGATTATTGGGGACCCCAAACTCTGGGCATAACACCTGGAAGCGAAAAAGAACGGCCATGTAGTCGGATCAGACCACAGACACTTAGGTGCCATCCTCTGAACGGGCATCAGCCTATCACGACGACCCACGTTTTCATTGCCTGTGCAAAGCGTGATCAATGGAGTTGTTTACAGACACGGGGCCTCAGACCCTCATCCCCAGGGAATGCTGCCCAGGGCTCTGCGTGCCTTAGAGGCAGCCCTGGAGGGGCATCCATGAATGCTAAGTAGCTAGCTCTCCCCTGGGGAACACTATTTCCTCGCATGTTCTAAGTTCTCCATAACAGGAGCTTGCACGAGGTCACCTGCCTTCTTTTCTTGTCCCCAGAGTGTCACCCCAGATGAGGTGTGAACCAATCACAGGCCCGCTGTTTTAACCCCTGGGGTTTTGATAAGTAGAACAGAACATGCAAACCTAAAGCCGGCCCCATGTCTGAATGCTGGCAGCATGCACCCCCTTCTGCCGGCACCACCTTAGTGATTTATCCGTGTGGTGGTGCTTCAGTTGAGTCATTACTAGTAAATCATCCATGTGTTCCACAAACATGTAGGGAACACCTTCCATGTACCACACCACCTTCTTCTTCTATGAGGGCTGAGATGCGTCAGTGACAAAAATACACACGATTCCTGTCCTTGAAGCATCCGTCTCATATAACAACTGCTGTTTGAAACGTTAACTCTGCTATGTGGCTTCTGTCAATGCTTGCTTGCTGACATAATAAGGAAACTAAGACGACTCCCACTTCAGAGAGGCCATTAAACCTTCCCCAGGTGAAATTATCACTGCTGGCATCAGGCCGGGCCTTTGGTGGGGGTCTCAAGGCCCCAGCACATAGGGGCTCTTTAAGAACTTGCAAAAGGGGCCGGAAACATCCCATATTTGGGAGACAAAGTAGGTAAAAACATATCAATAGGGAATTCCTCCATGTTGGGGCCCAGAATTTGAGGGACATCTTCCTCTGGACCCGCACGTAATAAATATCACTCCATCTCTCTGAGTGTTGCTTGGTTCTTTTCTGGTTTTCTGTAACATCCTCAGGAAAGTTTTGGAGAATGCTCTCTCACCATCGTAGCTTGTTTCTTTATTGGCTTTGAAAATTGTTTCATTTAAAAAAAAAAATCTTGTCTTAAAATGCAAGTATCCTAGATGGAAAGTAGAGTTGAACATGTGTCAGCCCAGAGTCTAATTATCATCAAAGATTTGAGCCAGGCTCCACTGGCAGCGAAAGCACAGTGAGGAGACAGGGGGCCGGCATTTGTGGGTTGGAGCCGTGTGCTGTAAGCTGGCTAAAAAGCCAACAAGTGAGGATGTGGAGGGTTGGCCAATTCCTGCGGTGTAAATACCCTCGTTGGACGATGCTTAAGCCACCGACAGCAGCTTCTGGAAGCTGGCAGGTCGCTGAGATTTGAACGCCCCACTGAAGAGCAGGTGCACGTTGGCTTCAGCGGGGCTTGGGCAGCGGGCAGGACAGAGGGCAGCGCTCACAGCGACGGGAGGCCAAGTCAGGGCACCGCCCCAGCGGGGTCCTCAGAGAGCAGGCCCCGTCCTCTCCACAGGGCTGTGCTGTGCGCACCCAGGAGGTGCCACGCTTACAAATAGTAGCACCCGGTGTCATTACAAACCATACAGTGAACCTCAGCCCTCACGGAGCAAGGCTCACCCAGCTCCTAAAGCCACTGTGTGCCCCTTTAAGAGGATTACTCATCCCGTTTCAGGAAGGCGATAACCCATGTGCCAGGAACCATCATACAAATGAACATAATTTTCATGAAAGCAAGGCACTTGGTCTTTTTTTCACTGATGTTTCTCAACCACCTAGGACAGTGGTTGGCAAATGGCGGCTTGCGAGCCACATGCGGCTCTTTGGCCCCTTGAGGGTGGCTCTTTCACAAAATACCACAGCCTGGGCAAGTCTATTTTGAAGAAGTGGCATTAGAGGAAGTTTAGGTTTAAAAATGTGGCTCTCCAAAGAAATTTCCATCCTTGTGCTACTGATATTTGGCTCTGTGGACTAAGGAGTTTGCGACCACTGGCCTAGGAGACTGCGTGGTCCATGGATATTTGTGAGATACACTCAAGCTGCACGTGTCATAAGCAAACGGAGGGAAAGGTTCCATAACCGAAGGCCCCAGCTGGGGAGGGGAGGGGCTGGGACCCACAGGGCAGTCTTCTCAGGGGCTCTTTGCCAAACTGAGAAAGGGCCAGAGGAAGAGACACATGAGGGGATTTCCAGGAAACTAGATGGTGCGCTGAAGGCCTGACAGACCTGGAACGAGTATTTGGAAGAAACAAAACTCCAGTGAGAATTGTCGTCACCTAGGAAAATGCTCATTTTTGTGTGTGTGTTTTTTCAGAGCATTGCTTCAAAAGTTTTTCAGAATCTGTATCCTCAGAGGCTTTCAGTTCAAAACCAGGGTATGTTTCTGAGAGCTACAGCTGTCCCATGATGCACTCTGCCGACCCCGTCTCTTCCCACTCGGCTCATGGAAAGTTCAAGCAGGAGACACAGATGGGAGAGGGCTCCGCAGGAAGTGGAAAGCGGACTAGGTAGACCACATGGCGCTAGGATTTTCTTTTTCTTTTTTTTTTCTAAAGATATTTTATTGATTTTTTAAAGAGAAGATGGGAGAGGGAGAGTTAGAAACATCGATGAGATGGAGATATCAATCAGCTGCCTTGTGCACGCCACCCACTGGGGACATGCCCACAACCAAGATACATGCCCTTGACCGGAATCGAACCTGGGACCTTTCAGTCTGCAGGCTGACGCCCTATCCACTGAGCCACACCAGTTTCGGCGGTGCTAGGATTTTCCCCAGTCCAGCATTCCCCGCTTTAAGTAGGAGCAGAAATGCAACAAATACGTTTGAGAGCATCTTTACCATCTCACCCCCCAGCGAATCACGAGGGACTTATCCATCTGAGAGCCAATGCATAAGCTGATATATCTGCCTGGTTCAACGCATCCTATTTTTTAAATCAAAATAGAAGACAGAGAAAGCTCGATACAGATGAGACACCCAAGAGAACAAGGTTTAAAATGAAACCCGCTCCATGAAGTCTCTCAAACATCACGCATTCCACGGCATCTAACATGTTAACCCGGCTAATCTTCATGAAATGCTTTAATCAGTCACTTATTCATCATGTCTCTAAGGCATGGAAATGAGGGGAAGTTTGCTCGCAAAGATCCAGGAGTAATATCCCACGGTAGCAGGCCGATGCATAACTATGGTTTCTCATTTCTCCATGGATCCTTCGAGAAATGGATTCAGGGCTAAGTTACAACACTGGAGCTATGCATGCAATTACTGGAAACAATTCATTATCCTCTCCATCATTAGTCGGTGGAGCCGGCCAGATGGTAAACAACAGAAACATGGTTTAGAGAAACCTGGAATCCTGCACGCAGCCAGAGTTCACGCCGGCGGGCTGTTGCTGCTCTTTGGATGCACTTCCTGTACCGTCAGGGCCAGGACATATGTGCCTTCATGCAAACGAGAAGAGGGTTCCCCTCTGTCTTCCCCGGGCCTCAGTCCTCAGCCAGCAGGGCTGGGGAGACCCTCCCGCCTCCGCCAGAACCCCCTTCCGAGGGCCTGCTCTGACAAGCATCGGTGGAAAGCGGGCCAGACTTTCAATCACAGGCCCACTCCAATTTTGAAGAGTGGAGGATTGGAAAAGAACTCATGTGCACATATGCATTGCCATGCAGACAGGTTAATAGGCTGGTGAAGGACTGGGGTGAGGGGGAAACTGAACGAAGGGGGACAATAGAGCAAAAAAAAGGAGGGGAGCATCTGTAATAATCTCAAGAATAAAGATTTAAAAATAAACAAACAAACAAACAAATAAATAAATAAGTAATAATAAAAAAAAGCCTCCCATTAAATTTTTTTTTTTAAAAGAAAAACAATCTAATCCAATTCATTAACTACCCAACACTTACTAACGCCCTTGCCAGGGGTCTTAATCCAGCTGTACTGAAGAGTGACCCCCTGGCCTGGTGCCTGCCCCTCCATCAGTGGAGACCACAAGCCCGGAAGGACACACCTGGAAAACTGCGGAATATTCTTTGAGACCTTCCCCTAAACCCTCCGCCCTTCAAGCCTCAGGACGGCGGACCCCGTGTGCTCTCTTCCTCCAGGAAGCACGTTCTTGCCTTTCCCTTCCTCTCCGCTCCCTTTGTCCTTCCCCCTCCGCTCCCCGGCTAGTACTGTGACCCTTAGCTTCCTCATCCCAAGCTCCCAGGCCCTCCCTTACCTCTCCGACTTGTTAGCTCCACCTATTTCCTCTAGGAATTGCCTTTTCCACTCTGTGACTTTCCCAGTAAATGTCCTCTTGCAGTCGGGGGCTTGCTCTGAATTCTGTCCGAGCCAGAACCAAGTGCCAAGGTTGCTGACCCCAGGTGTGGTCAGACACCAGGTGCCCTCGCTACCACCTCCCAACAAATCCAGTGCCCAGCATGGCAGATGCTGAGTGAAGAATAAGCGGAAGATTGAATATTTGCTTAATTTTCAGGAGAGGGAAGGGAAGTCCAAGTCTGGAAAACGCGGTGTAAACAATCTCTGGACCAAAAGCAGAGTTTGGAAAGAGCAATCAGCCATCAGCGGTAAGGCAGCGGGGGTTGGGAACAGCCCAACAGCAGTAGACAAGCCAGCGCAGGCAAAGGTGACACGAGGCTGGTCCTGTCACTTATCTGGGCCTGGAGCTGCATACAACGGAGGCCTAGATGTCACCTCTCCGGAGGAAAGGTCGGGGGTCCTGACCTCCAGCCAGCGATGTGCCAGGGGAGGAAAGGTCCACCTCGGGGCAACTGCTTGTCCACTGCCAGACACCTGGGGTTTCCCCACTGCTGACCTCCTGCGCCTGGCTTCTGTACCTGGCTCTGCGCATGTCTGTCTGATTGCCCACAGCGGATTAATCGTCAGGAATACAAAAATGATTAGGAGACACTGTTTACCCTGCCCCTTCCCCTTAGCCTCTATATAAACACATTAAAATACAGTCATGCAAATGCTACAGTGGAAGCAATCAATCTTTCAGACAACGTCACTGAAGCGAAGAGAGAATTAGGTCAGCAGCTGAAGTAACGGAACCGAAGCCACCACCCAGGTCTCCTGGCCCTCATCTACTGCTGTAGTTATTCTCTTAAGGCGACAATTTTAAGATAGTGAGGTTATCTTCATTTGATTCATTGGTTAATTGATTATTTTATTTACTCAGTATACTTATAAGCAGAAATAGATGAGTTATTGTGCAAGAAAACTATCTTATGTAGATCCAGACTGTGAGCTCAAAATTTACACATTGAAGGAGAGTGAAGGAGAGTGAGAGAGAAAGACTGAGAATATAATACGCTTGGACCTGTGTAAAGTGAATGGCTCAGATTACATTCCATCTTTCTTACACCTTTGCCTACATTTTCGACATTCTCAGCATATTCTTTAAAAGGGTTTCTAATTGACAGACATGAAAGGTCATGTTGAAACGTCTAAATTTGCACATATATTACATTTCTTCCTTTGACACCGTGCGAGTCTGTTCTTTTTATGTAACATGGAGATAAGGAACATTTTCATACATTTTGTAATTTTAAAAACAGTTCCATTTCAAAGTCATGAAACGGATCGAGATATTTCTCCGGAGTTTGGTTCTTGCAGAGAACACGCTGGTTTGAACGTAGTTCTGTTTTAGCTAGTGGCCTTTCCCTATCTGTCTGGTCAACCACGCCAGAACTCGGAAGGTGAAGGGAGACCCTCCCTTCCTCCACATCTTCAGATCCCATCCATCAATCACTAAATTAAGTGGAACCTCCTTTGAAACCATTTCCTCCCCTTCAATTACCACAGCGTTTATGTGATTTGCACCTAGACCACGGCAATTGCCTGTAACATACCGGTACCTTTCTACCTCTGACCTCGTCCCATCCCATTTCCTCCACTCTATTGCTGCTCTAAAAGTGATTTTTTTAAAATGTATTTTTCTTGACTTCAGAGAGGAAGGGAGAGGGAGAGAGAAATAGAAACATCAATGATGAGAGAGAATTATGGATCGGCTGCCTCCTGCACACCCCACACTGGGGACTGAGTCCTCAACCCGGGCATGTGCCCTTGACTGTGATCGAACCCGGGAACCTTCAACCCATAGACTGACACACTATTCACTGAGCCAAACCAGCTGGGCTGGGAGTGATTTTTATATAAACCCAGTCTCCAGGGCTTAAGGCTCTTTATGGTTTCAGTTTCCCACAGAAGACAGTGAAACCTCTTGCATATGTAGCTCCTGACATTGCCTCTGCTTGCTTTTCCAACTTAATATCTCCTTTGTCTCTCTGAAATCCTCATTCCCAGCCACACAAACCCCCTTGAATTCCTTCTAAATGCTTCCTCTTTTGGAAGGTATGCCTTTTTTTTCTTAGAATAACCTTCACCTTGCTCACTCACAAAAAAATCCATTATTCCTCACTCTTACCTTGAATTATGCCATTATCAAAGTATCCTTCAGATAAACACTGCTTTTTTTGCCATATTTTCCCCCTCCTAGTCTATTAGGTCTTGAAAAAATAGGACTTATGTATCTTTGCATTTCCATATACACTGAGTGGCCAGATTTTATGATCTCTGAATACATAACAATCTGGCCACTCAATGTGTGTATATATATTAGAGGCCCGGTGCATGAACTCGTGCATGGGTGGGGTCCGGCCAGCCTGGCCAGGGGGAGGGGACATGGGCGATTGGCTGGCCTGCTCGCTGATCAAACTCCTGTTCAAGGGGACAATTTGCATATTAGCCTTTTATTATATAGGATATACACTGAGTGGCCAGATTATTATGTGTTCAGAGATCATAATCATCTGGTCAGTGTATTAGTATACAGTGGTACCTTGAGATATGAGTTTAGTTTGTTCCGTAACCTTGAGGCGTGGGAAACTATGAGACCCTCGAGTCGTGGTAAACAGGTGGGTTGTGTGCAGCTGGCTGATCCTGGTGATTACTCATATCTCAACTGTTGCTCCTATTTCAAAGCAAAAATCACTCCCTCGAGGGCTTGTATCTCGAAAATCTCGTATGTTAGGGCACTCTTATCTCGAGGTACCGCTGTATTGTCAGGCACACAGCACTCAAAACATGGTGGTTGAATCCAATACCCTCCTGTGGAGTGTTTCTAAGGATGCCTGGACTTCCAATAGTCTGGGCAGCTGAGAAGCCATGTCAGGGATGGGAAAGCAAGAGGCTGCCTGGGACTGTCGACGATGTGACACCAGTGTCACTGTGTCCACTCAAATCTGGGACACGTTTCACAGAATCCCCTTCCTGTCGGGTTTCCGGTGGGAGTTTGCCAAGGACAGGGCCTCAGCAGTGACGTGGAAGGCACGCAGACAGACGCCTCTATTCGGAGGGGCCCCGGCAATCAGACACGATGACTTCATTCACGGCGGTGCTTCCTCAGCTCCTCAGGAGCTCCCACTCTGAAGGTTTCCCCTGCACAATTCACGCACACCTGCGCCATCTTCCACTCACGCCGGTGTGTCAGAAGGAGATGATTAACGAGCGTCTCCCCGGTCCGCTAGCTGCGGCCTTCCAGACTAACCAGCACCCTTGCAAGATGCCTGAACGGCTATTGTTTGCGTGTCCAGAATGACAGAGGGAGAGGTTTTGAGCGGAACGGACTCCCAGGAAACAACAGGGATCGTGGGGTATTGACGTGACAGGAACCGCGTGATGTAATTAATTGCTGCTGGCGCTTACTTTGCCAGGGTGGAGGTGGGCGTGGTTACCATAATGGGTAGCAGGGGTGGAGGCGGAGTCACATGGTTTGACTGGCAGAGATCTGTGTCTGTGGCTAAATGATTACATCCCAATCGCTAACGTCAAGGTTACTTGACTTGTACGAGTGAAACCTTTGGGACCGGAGACTAGAGGCCTGCCTTGCATGGCTACAGCAGAGTTGAGGTCCCGGCCCAATTCCTCGGCTTGATGGTCTACAGATTTGGAACGCCACCCTATTGTGTGTTTTTTTATAGAGAGGAAGAGAGAGGGATAGAGAGAAACATTGATGAGAGAGAGACATCGATCAGCTGCCTCCTGCACACCCCCTACTGGGGATGTGCCCGCAACTAAGGCACATGCCCTTGACTGGAATTGAACCTGGGACCCTTCAGTCCGCAGGCTGACACTCTATTCAATGAGCCACACCAGTTTCGGGTTAGAAAGCCACCTGAAAGGAAGAAGAGGTGTGGCCCCTGGAGGAAGGACACTGTGACACTGCAAACATGCCCATTGTGCATTATCCATTTAGCCTTTGCCAAGAGACCTTGCAGCCCGTATCCCAGGGTATCTATGCTTCGGGGAAAGAAATAACCCCACACCTTAGGGATTGCGAGACACTAGCTCTGAGCTGCCAGACCTTCTTGGGGACACAACGTAGCACAGTGACCCGCTTTTTAGAAAAACGGGGTTGCTTATGAGAGCCGGCGATCAACGCAGATGCTTACTCACCCGTCTCCGGTGGGTCCCGCCCGCCGTCCGGTGGTCACGCTCCCCGTCCTAACACGAAGGGCTGGAACAGGCACGTGGGTGTCCACTTAACGAGGTTGATCCCGCTCTACCAACGCCGAGCGCCTGACCTGCCAACAGCAGAGACAAACCGTGAGCCCCGGTGTACCAGCCTTGCGCCGGGCAACCAGACAGCTGTATGACAGCAGGTTAATTACACTGCTTTTTCATGAAAGGAGCAGCGGTTCTCCCTGAAATAGGTATGTAAGCTGGCCGCGTCTCATTCCCTGCTCAGAAGCTTTCTGCCCGTTAGAGATCTTAGTTCCCGGGGAAATGATGATCCCACAAAGAGATAAAAAGATGGTCCTGTTAAACCCAGATCGGAGAATGCCGGCCACCTGGTCACTTCGAGGTCCTTGTGCCATCGAACTCACACACACACACATGAAAGCGGCGACTCCGGTACCTGATACAATGATTTGCTAACACAGGGATTATATCCTGTGTGGTAGGCAGACTACTATGATCTCCAGCAATGATTCCCACCTTTGGATACTTCTGCCCTCTGCAATCTGCTGCTTTTCACTAAGAGCTGAACTTAGCGACATGCCAGTAACCAGTAGAACATAGCGATAGATTTGGTTCCTCACAGGATGTGATGCCACCTCATGATCAGGTTATAAAATACAGTGGTACCTCGAGATACGAGTGCCCTAACATAAGAGATTTTGAGATACGAGCCGTCGAGCGAGCGATTTTTGCTTTGAAATACGAGCAACATTTGAGATAGGAGTCATCACGCGGATTGGCCGGCTGCACATGACCCACCTGTTTACCGCAATTTGAGCATCTCATAGTTTCCCACGCCTCAAGGTTACGGAACAAATTAAACTCATATCTTGAGGTACCACTGTATTGTTTCTTTTGTCTTGTTAGTACCTGTTGTCTTACCAGCTCATACAGTTTATGGAGGCAAGCTGGTATTTGCTTGGCAAGAAAATTAGGAAAGCTTCTGGCCAGGAGCCAATAAGGAATTGAGGGCCACAGTCCCACAGCCCAGCCAGAACGGAATCTTAACAATAGCCATGTGCACTTAGAAATGGATCCTTCCCCCACCGAGTCTGGAGATAGCTACATTCCAGTCAACATCTCATTACAGAACTAGAGGCCCGGTGCACAAAATTCATGCACTCAGCCCAGCCTGCACCCTCTCTCATGTGGGACCCCTCCGGGGATGTCTGACTGCCTGAATTTCATTCCATGCTCAAAAGTTCTGCTGGTTTAGGCCCAACCCCATGGGAACAGGCCTGAACCAGCAGTCAGACATCTCTCTCATAATCCGGGACTGCTGGCTCCTAACCACTCACCTGCCTGCCAGCCTGATCATCCCCTAACTCCTCCCCTGCCAGCCCCATTGATGCCTAACTGCTCCTCTATTGGCCCGATCACCCCCAACTGTCCTCCCTTGCTGGCCCAATCGCCCCCAGCTGCCCTGTCCAGGGGGAAAGGGGAGGCAAGTCTGGGGTGCAGGTGAATGGGATTCCTATCTGGCAGCCTTCTTGTGACAGTGTTGTGGCTTTATTAGTATAGATGGGGGCCGTTTTATTTTTATTCCTGAATTCTGAAGTTTTACTGTGGTACATTCCTCTAGTCGTACCTGGCGCTCATTAGCAGAGAATAATTTTTTTGTAAGAATTCCCCTCCTCCCTCTTTCCTTCCTTTTGAACTTGCTCTTGGTCAGACGGAAATGTCTTCCTTGTATTTCCCTGCACATTTTCCTGGAAACAGCCTGCTGGGAAGACACCGGCGTGACTTTGAGGGGTCAGGGCCTCAGTGGGGGGAGTGATGGCAGCTGTGGTGGGAGTGGGGCCTGAGGAAGGGACTGCACTGCTGCCTCTCGTGATAAATCGATCATCACTGAAGAGCTGCTTCTCGCGGGTGAGCACAGAAAGCGGTTTGAAAGAGGCAGAATCGACTCCTGGTGAAAATCCTCTGAAGAGAGTCATCTCTCTGTGATATCAGCGACCATCTCTACTGCATAGGCCCAAGCCCCGCCCCTGACCTCTCCCCTCTCTCACTGGAGGCGAAGGAGAATCCCGATAATAGTGAGAGACTCTGGGACCTCTTCCCAGCGCTCCTCCTGCATCTGTAACAGCGCATATGGCTAGACCAGTGGTCGGCAAACCGCAGCTCAAGAGCCACAGGCGGCTCTTTGGCCCCTTGAGTGTGGCTCTTCCACAAAACACCACGGCCTGGGTGAGTCTGTTTTGAAGAAGTGGCGCTAGAAGAAGTTTAAGTTTAAAAAATTTGGCTCTCAGAAGAAATTTCCATCATTGTCCTGTTGATACTTGGCTCTGTGGACTAATAAGTTTGCCGACCACTGGACTAGGGCACTAACAAGACCGTTTCTATGAGTTTCTTATTAACAGAATAAAGCAGCTGAAAGATGCACTGTTTTTTATATTCACAATCAACTGGCAGGCATTTCCAGCACCTCCATACGGATTCCTGCCGCAGTATCTGACCTCTGAGCATGCGATGTGCGGGTGGTGAGCTGAGAGAGCAGGGCACGAGAGCAGCCCACACTGGGGCAGGGCTGGGTGCCTCCATGGACTAGTCAGAGCTGTATCTCACTCAGATCAACTCATCGGCATAGACCCCGAACTGCTGGTTCCGACCCTATGATCACAATGGAATGCAACCAAGACATTGCAAGTATCTCAAAAATCTCATATGTTAGGGCACTCATATCTCGAGGTACCACTGTATACTGTATTTTCCAGCGTACAAGATGACTGGGCATATAAGACAACCCTCAACTTTTCCAGTTAAAATACAGAGTTTGGGATATACCCGCCCTATAAGATGACACCGGCGTATAAGATGATCCCCGGCTTTTGACAAGATTTTCCTGGGTTAAAAAGTCACCTTATACACCGGGAAATACGGTAGTAACGAATCAACAGGAAATGCTACTCCAATTGTGGAGCAGATGCAGAACCCTGATGAAGTCAGGCAGCTGGTCAGCGGTCCGCATGTTTACGACCTCTGATCTGCAGCCCTCACGGTGTGTCCCCCAGCAGGAGAGAGCGAGGGCCCCCCTTTTCCACATGCTCTCTCCCTGGCCTGGGGTTCCCCCCCTTTCTTTAGTACTATTTGCCTCCAAGTCCCCAGCATCTGCCTTCACTGGCAGCGCCCATCTACATGCTCCGAGGCCACGGGCGCAGGCCCAGCTGCTATCCCTGGACCCAGCGCGGTCCACCCTGGGAGTCACCCCCCAAACCACACTCTCCCCGTGCTGACAGTGCTCCCAACACGGGTCAATAAAAATAAAAAAATAGAGCTGGGGAAGGGAGCCCCGGGCAGGCGACATGTGGGCAGTGCCCATTAGCACCAGCCGCGCTGTGATGGATCGCAGGTTGTGCCCTCCCCGCGAGCATGAACATGGGCCACATCACTGGAGTTTCCAAGTCCCCTGCGGATGGGAATGCTGGTCAATAATGTCCCCGCTTCTGGGAACCAGAAAACCCTTTGCAATCACTGAATCCAGAAGGGGTGCCTCCTGGAAACACTGCCCGCTCCCCCCCTCAAGGGGCGGAATCGGGGTGGAGAGTAAAGGAATTCTCCGAAAGGCACGCGCACCGCAGGCACGGAGAGCCTCGGAGGAGTGGCTGCTGATGCGGAAGGGTTCGGACTTCCCTTTGCCTCGCTGGCGGTCTGGGCAATGGTTCCAGCAGCACCAAGGACAACGGCGTCCTTATGCCACCCAGTGCCCAGTGGCAACACCAGTGCACCGTGCCCAGCGGGGCTCAGGAGGCTGTCGCGGTCCCCTGCCCTGGCACGCTTCTAGGCTGGCTAAGTGCTTCTCTCCCTCTGGTCACAACTCTGCTGGCAGGTGCCGTGTGCAGATCCATAACTGGCCCCGGAAAGTCTGAAATCTCAATGTCGTGGACCCTTTTTTTCCAACTGTAAATTATACTTTTAAAAAATTGCTATTTAGAAAGGAATTTATGGCTACAAAGAGGCCAGCTCTAAAATGTTTACATAACGAGAGCACAGGCTTAATTTCCACAGGCCGGGGATTTATAGAAGCCGCTTTAGTGTGTGAGTCATGGAAGATGCAAGAAGTGGCCATGTGGAAAGGCAAAGATGGCTACAAAAGTATTTAGCAGAAGATTTCTTCTAAAACGTAAACTGTCCTCTGCCCCAGCGGGTACGGCTCAGGCGGCGGGAGGGTTGCGGATGGGGTTTCTGGTCTGGGCACAGCCCCAGGTGGTGGGTTTGACCCCAGTCAGGGTGCATACTGGAGGCAACAGATGGATGTTTCTCCCTTTCTCTCTCCTTTTCTCTCCCTCCCCCTCAGCCTCTCCTTCTTCCTCCCCTCCCTCCCTCCCTCCCTCCCTCTCTCCTTGCCTTTCTCTCTCTAAAAAATAAAAACTATCTATCTTTGAGGATTTAAAAAAATAAATTAAATAAATAAGCTTAAAAGAATACCAACCGCTCCCCGAAAATGAAGGGGAATCAGACCCGGTCAGCCACAGACATCCCCCGCATCACCGACGCAGCTGTCCCGGGAGGTGCACACTCCGGCCCCTCCCTGAATCCTGACCGGCCTGGGTTCGCTCTGTGCTGGAACGTCCCGGGTCATTTACTGCCCACATCAATGCCCTTAAAACGGTCTCCGAGTTCATTTAAATACGTTTTCCAAGCAGCCAACGATAAAAGAGCTCACAGACACAAAAAACCGCTTTGTTTTCTCTCCAAAGTAAGTAAAATCTCGTTCCTTGAAAGCAAATGGAAATGGTGCCGTCAGCTTTTCCTCTCTGGGGAAGGGGAGCGCACACCCGAACGAGTGCACAGGTCTAGCCCCAAACCTGGCACCCTGGACGCCTCCTCTCCCCACACCAGACAGCCGGTCCGGCCTGTAAATTCTACGTTCTGGCTTCACAATGCACCTCAAGTCCAGCCGCTTCTCAGAACTCGCGCAGGGTTCAGTCTCACCCAGACCCCTGCCCGAGCCTCCGACTGTTCTCCTTGTGCCCTCCAGAGCTCTCCCCACTGGCACAGAATGGTTCCTTTTTAAAAAAGAATAAATAAAACCCATCAGATCGTGCTACTGCTACATCCAGATCAAAATCTCAACCCCTTTCTTGGGTGACAGGACCCTCTAAGTCCTGCCCTGCCTCCTTTTCCAACCCTGCTCCCCTACTTTCTCTGCTGTGCTCACCACGCAGGCTACACAGAGCTGCTGGCTGCTCCTCCGTCACACCGAGCATGTGCCTGCCACAGGGCCTTCGCACTGACTACGCCTCTGCGTGAGGTCCTGAAAGAAAACCAGCCGGTGTTGCTCAGGATTGAGCACCGACCTATGAACCAGGAGATCACGGTTTGATTCCTGGTCGGAGCACATGCCTGGGTTGCAGGCTCCATCCCCAGTAGTGGGGTGTGCAGGAGGCAGCTGATCAATGATTCTCTCTCATCACTGTTTCTCTCTCTCTCCCTCTCCCTTCCTCTCTGAATCAATAAAAATATATTATAAAATAAAAATAGCTTCATTGGGAATTACTTCACCTACCATATGATTCACCCATAAAAACATATAAATTTCATCTCTATAAAGTTTATGATATACAAATGATAATTATGTGATGTGATGAAAGTTAGCTAAGGCTACTGTGCTGATCATAATGCAAATATGTAAATGTATCCAATTCATGTGCTTGATATAATTGACATACTTATACAACAGATGTCAATTATATCTCAATGGAAACTTATACATTAATGAAGAAAATTAAAAAAAACCCTATGTTTATGTGAATAATACATGGATTGAAAGAAAGAGAAGGAGCAAGAGAGGGAGGGACATATATAGAAGGAGCCAATCAGCCAATGTGTGCCAGCACAGCGCTCCCACGCCACGCGAGCTCGCAGTCCGCCTCGGTTGAAGGAAAGAATTTAAAGCTGCCATTCATTCCTCTGGGGAGCAGACACATGGATGCTATAGCTTTGTCTTCAAGGACTGACAGTCTTTCTCTTTTTCCTATCGCTCTTTCACTTCGTTAAAGGTGAGCACAGATATGACTAGAAGCAATCTAAGAATATACGTATTTACTTGTCAACCTCTAAATAATGAAGAATTTGCCAAGAGAGGGAATTTCTATAAATGATCTTCTCTGAACGTGAACAAAGCAACGGAATAAAAGAAACAAAAGAACTAATAGTATAAATGTATGGACACAGAAGGACATACATGAATGAGGAATGCATAGGCTGTGTTTCCTCTGGCAATTCATGGCAGTTCATTTTTCTATCATGGAGATGAAGGGTTTTTAAAAACGGTTTCAAGACGGAAGGCAATGATATTGAAGTCTCCTCTTTGGGGGATGTGTTGGGATTGGCTGGTGCAAGGCTGGTTTGAGTCAGTACTTTGGGATGCTAAGGAAACAGAAGAGGGGCAAACAATCTATGAGTTAAATTTGCTGCTAATGCTAAAGTAGAAGTGTGAGCATCAGTAGAGACAGGCTATTAGGACTGGTGGAGGGGGAGGGAGGAAGTTAGTGGAAAATAACAAAGAGACCATTATTCTGGTATTTGTTTGTGCCCTTTCAATCCAGAAAGATGCATATTGGAAATGTAAGAGCAGCCATAAATAATGTATGACAGGAACCTATGGGGGGGGGGTAATTGGAAGAAAATCTGGGATCTAGATCACCTCAAACCCAACCCAGAGCTCCTCCTAATATCCCCACCCCCACCCGCTGCCCTCGATGCCCTGAGATTGGGAGCACCCTCTGCAGGGGATTGCCTGGCCATGCTGTCTAAGCCACAGAATCACTCTCTCCCCCTGACGCACAGCTGGTCTTGGCACTCAACTGTAACCGTGACAAATGCGCTGATCTTTCAAAGGCCAGGTGAAAACAAAACAAATAGCACACACACAAGCTTACTTCTCTCTTTAAGGAAAGGAAGGGAAAGCTCAGTGTAATGATTGATTAAGTATAAACAAAGGCACGGACACGTAATTTGAGAAAAGAAAAATTCCAAATGTGAAATACTCTGGTACCAAAAGTAAAAGATAAAGTCAGATCAGAAATATATACATATACATATACATATATATATATATATATATATACACACATATATATATATATATATACACACACACACACACACACTATCTATATCTATATATATACCTATACATATCTATATCTATATCTCTATCTATCTATCTTATCTATCTATATAGTGTTAATCCATCATGGAATTATGCAATGAAGAAGTAATAGGACCAACCTCCTTAACCTAATCAAAATAATTGAATAAATATGGTGATTAATGCTTTGATTATACTAAAAATATGTTTATGTTATTTGAATTAAAGATGTAGTAAACCATCTGTATGTATGTATGTACACACACACACACACCCACACACACCCACATATAAAAACCCAGTGACCAGAGTGGTGGAAAGACCAGAATGACCGAAAAGACTGGTGGCTATCACATGCACTGCGGTAGCCAACTGGCCTGATCCAGGCCCTGAATGCCCCCCCCATCCCCCACCCCCACCCCCCCACCCCCCGCCTCCGGCCAGCCTGGCCCCTGATTGGCTCCTAATCCTAACATCCCAATCAGGGGCGGGGCCAGCTTGGCCCAATGGGCTGCCATCAGAGCGGGTTGGCCAGACCCCACCCATGCACGGACTCAGGCACTGGGCCTCTAGTATTGTTAAAATTCAATCAAGCTGTTCTTAAGCCAAGAGTCCTCCTCCCAGTAAAATATGTTCAATACTCAAGTCTTGAAAATTCCCCTGAAAATTAGCAATATATGGCATTGGTTGGACTGAGAAAATGTGTTTCTACAGAATTAATATCCAGGAATAAAAGAAGCGACTTAAACTAATAGCTGAGTAAAAATCACAATCTTCTTTTGCTTCATTACTATCATTGATCTGTCTTTGTAATGGATGGTAATGTCTCGGGTTCAATGGTTTCAGCCAGATCATTCTAAAGCAGTTATTTAAGACTGGGGATGGGTCATGTCATAGAGTGGTGGGGAAATAAGCTTTCTCCATCTCTGGCATAGCTACCATACCCCCATCATTCGTCCATTCCAGACTGAAGGAAGAAGAAGGCACTACAGATGTCTGTTGCTGAGGTAGATCATTTTCTACCCATTTCACAGAGGGGGGAATCGAACTGCAAAAGGTAAATGTCTCCTCCAAAGTTACACAAAGAATAGGACATCTTATCCGATTTCCATGGCGTAAGTATGATACCCCAGAATGCTGGGATGGATGTAGGGAGCAGGCGAGGGTGAGGACCGGGAATGCTATGGTTTTCCCCGGTGGCGCTACCTAGAAACAGTATGAGTAAAAGGGGCCAATGGCTCAGGGAGGAAGGTCATGGGCATCCAGATCCAGCAAAGTGAGAGCCTCGCTCTGCCTTTGGGGGGTCACACTGATTGAGCAAGTGGCTCCCCATTTCTTCAACTCTGCACCCCAGCTGGGAGACCTGGCCATAACATTCTCTCCTCACATCACTGAAAAGACTGGATCTAAATCCCTGATCCCGGTGCCTCATCCTACTAAATGCTCACTTATTGTCAACTACAGGGGTTTAATTCGTTCCATAACCTTGAGGTGGGGAAAACTATGAGAAGCTCGAGTCGCAGTAAACTGGTGGGTCGTGTGCAGTCTGCCGATCCGCGTGATGACTCCTATCTCAAATGTTGCTCGTATTTCAAAGCAAAAATCGCTCGCTTGATGGCTTGTATCTCAAAAATCTCATGTTAGGGCACTCGTATCTCGAGGTACCACTGTATTTCTACTTGCATTGGGGCTAACTGTATTTAAATCAATACTGCTATGATTCTTAATAAATTCTGCACATGTACAGCAAGTGCACTTCCTCTAAGCAGTGTTAGCAATGGGGCGAGACGTACTTGACATATTGATATAGGAAAAAATTAATCTCCTTTTTCAGACTTTTCCTAAAAGACATACAAGTCCTCTTAAAAGAAGGGTGAGGTTCAGCTGTGCGCTTTGGTAAGTACAATCCAGAGCCTCCAAAGTGTTTGAATGTTTAACAGCAGCAGCCGAGCAGACAGCGGCCCGTCACTAGGTGAACAATGAAAGCCGGCGGTCTTTGAGCTGCTTGCCAACGAGGAGTCTCTGAGACCTCAGAGGTACAGGGGTACACACTGGTCATTTCCTTCTCCAAAAAAACGTTGATGCCTGTTCTTGAAACGCACTTTGAAATGCATCATCACACTGCATCAATCACGAAGAACCAACCAAAGTGCAAGTGATACTAACTGGGTTTTACGAAAAAAAAAAAAAGTCTGGACTCCCCACCCCCCCAATGCACGAATTCAGACACCGGGCCTCTAGTATTGCTAATATTCAATCCAGTTGTTCTTAAATGGCAAAGGTTACCAAGGCAGAGGCTACATCTCCGAGATTCAAAACCTTTGATCCAAAGAGAATAGCTCCGGGTCTGGCCTCTTATTTTGCCTTTGAACTTAATATTCTTCTGACATGTTAGAAAAATATCATCAATATTTTGTCATTGCAGCATTAGAAACACGCAGACAGACCAGGCGCTGGCCCTTTAATGTTTAGACCAATGGGGATGAGGAGGGGCTGAGTCACCTCAGGGAAGCCATGAATCACGGCGGCCATTGATTTATCATCGGTTCTGGGTGAGGCAGAGGGTGAGAGGTGCCTGCGGGTATCAAGCTGGTGGCTGGTATGCTAACGGATCGATTTATAGCTGAAGTCAGTTTAATGAGAAGGCAGAATAGGAGATTTATGAAAGCATCAATGGAGCATCTTCCTCTATGATTCCTCAAGAATGGATTTTGCGAAGACTGGAGGAAAGATTACCTCATGGTCTTAAAAATTCTTTGTCTTTTTCTCTCATATAATTAAATTTACAGACTTTTCATTTTTAGCCTAATGCTGAGATATCACTGTTTCTTTTGGATGTACTAAATAAGTCTAATAGATTTCTCCTCAGGATGTCAGACAGAGGTGAACATGTATGAGTTATAATACTCTTTGAGACCAATGATGGTCTTCCTTCCTTCTCCTTCTCCTTCTTCTTTTTTAGCACAGAGAGCATATGTATTCTTTTTGGAAGCTCAGTTCAAATAAATATTAATTGAATTAGAACAAATGTTTAGGTCATTTCGCTCAATGCACCATATGTAACTAGGTATCCTGGTGGACCGAGACCCTGTTGTTATAAATTCTAATAAAAGAGAATGATGTCCTGCCTTTCTGTGGAAATCCACCCTGTGACTAGACATGGATGTTTCTCAAAATGTGATCTGCGGACCACCTGCAATGGCATCACTGGGAAGTGGCTGTAAAAACACAGATTCTGGGGTCCACCACCACATACAGTCAATCCACATGGGCGGTTAAGGGCATCCCCAAATCTGCATTTTCAGCAAGCCGACCTGGTCCTTCATGGACACAGTGAGGATAACACCTCTGCGCAGACGCTGTGCCCAGGGGTCAGATGGTAGCTGCCGTATCAAACTGTGAAGAGAGCCAAGTCCAAGTGCACACACTGCCTTTCCTGTTCATCTCCAAGATGGAAATGGTAGTAGCAGCAGTTCATGAACCTCGGCATGATTCAACCCTTGCATAGCCTGTTAGAGGGTACCTAAACCTTCCTCTCCTCGTACGTTAACATCTACATTACCAGGGTGTTCCCTCTCTGCCTCTACTTTACAGATCTCTTTAAGCCCAGATGTTCTCATTATTTTTTGTATTTTAAAAATAAGAGAGCTGAAAGCTAATAAATAGGTTATTTGTTTAAGGCTCTTCAACCAAAAAAAATTACGCATTCTGCCTGACTGTAGTACATGATTCAGATTCTCCACTCTGGTTCCTTTTTACCAAATTTGCCATAATTCTTCTTTAAAAACTTCATCACTTCTAGAATTTTCCTTTTAAAGAGCAAAATGCTTGAAACAAACTATAACTTGTCCCACAGTTGACTGTAGTCATATTGCAGAAGGGGGTTTGTGACATTAAAAATGAAAAGAAGTGGTGTTAAGTGTTGTATTAGTCCACTTAGCTCGGCCATGTCTGATCTTTCTCCTGGGCCACGGACTCCCAGAGGGCACCCTCTCTCCTCCTCACACACGGACAGCCCCACTTTGCCCAGAGACAGATTTCAATTCATAATTTCAAGTAAATAGATGGATTTTTATTTCGCATCTTTTTATATCTCCATGTCTGTTTACTCTGGGCAGATGTGGATTATGGTGTTCTTTCTGTAGTTGCTCTGAGCATTTGCGTATTTGTTCAAAGAACTCATATCCGTATAAATGGCAGAGGTTACAAGAAATCTAGTGGAAATGATCATTCCACAATTTATGTACTAAGCGCATAATAAGTACCCCTAGTCATTCAAGAGGTTTTGAGGGTAACTGAAGTAGTTGAAGCAATACTGAGCGAAGTGTAGAGTAATAGTGAAGGCTACCACTCATGGGGCGCTCATTATGCAGTCAGATCCTGTGAAATACATATTAAGAGCTCTGCTGTACTGAGCCCCACTTTGCTTTTGAGACTCTGAGGGAGTAAAGGACTTGTTTGAAGCCACAGAGTTGAGTCTGTCTCATGCCTGCCTTCTGCATAAGCGTGGAGAGTCTTGAGAACGTGTGCTGGGTACTTGGGCTGGCCAAGGGGATTATGTTAGAAGGTTATCTAACCTCTTCTCTGATTGCTATGTATAGATTACTTGTTCGCAATCCTGACATAGAATCTCAGGCTCTGATGATGCTCATCATTTCACCCTATGTCACTGGAAGTAACATCCAGGACTCGTAGGCCCATTTTCAAGCTAGCGACCATGTCAATGAGCTCCGATGTTGTGGCCTTTGGCTGTAGGATCCTTCCAGAGCCAATGGACTTTCAACTCCACTCAATCATGCCCTTTGCTCGGGAAGCATGGTCAACCTTCCGACTCTGGGGATCTTGTGCTGACAAAGGTCATGCAATAGAATGGTGCCAACCATTTCTCAAGAGAAACACGGCCTCCTGATGTCTTCAATGACGCCGGTCACAAGCTAAATAGCAACCTTGAATGTGTGCATGAGAGGGTGGAGGCATCAGCTCAAAGTGAATTGGTGTCAAAGCCTAGAGCTCAAGGAAGGCCTTTCCTATATTCCCCGGTCAGTTTTTAGGGGAATTCGCTCTTCTGGGGGTGGAGACTGACTGATCCTCCTACAGTGGTTCGTGGTAACTCATCCTAAGAACGCTGAAAGGACTCTGGACCTGAAAAAACTGTCATCAAATAGTTATGTGTCAATGGAAAGAAATGCCAAAAATAGGTCCGCTGGTGAAGTCCTTGGCGATTCCACATGGAGGACATTATTCTCCTCCATCCTATAAGCTAGATGCTTTTATTATTAGTCCAGGGTCATGAAAATATATGAAGTGAAAAACAAATCTCTCTAGTCATATCTGACTCAACCACATGAACGAAAGCCATGGGTGGAAGCTTAATTCATGCCCAAGGAAATCTAGAACTTTCTAACCGCTCTGCCTGCATGTACCTGGAGGTATCTCTCAGAGCGTTTGTGAAAGAATTTTCAAGAGGCTCATTTTTAAGATTTATTGGTTGTTTTTATGTTTATTGTTTTATGAACTCTTAACTCTTGTGGTATAAAATGCCCTGGTTGCTTTTTGGAGGGCTAAAAATCGATAGGAAACAGAGAAAATAACTCAATGGTCTCAGCTGCAGTGGGGAAACTGTGCTGCTACCAAGCCATACATGGTAGAAATGGATCCCCTAGAAAATTATAATAAAATAATCACTTTCATCTTTAATGAGACAGAAGCTATTTAGAACAGTTAGGGTCTGAAGCTCTAGAAAATTCATAATTATAGGCAGAGAGATCTACCTGACAGGAAAGTGTATATTTTTTAAGAAAAACATATGAAGATTGACTATCTGATTCAATGTCTTAATTATAACTGCATATTCATTTAAAAATATCTATGGAGAATAAATGCTTACCGAGCACTTACTGAAGCTGCATCCTAAGAATAGAAAGCAGATATTGACTAACCTGTCAACGTACCGCGCCTGCATGATCATTTGTCAATATGCTATCAATAGACGCCAGTCTCACATGGCGTAGAAATCGGGGAAAGTCACAGAGACAGCTGGTGTCACTCACTTATTCAGGAGCCCTTTACCATTGCTTCCTATGTTTCAGATGGTGTCCTAAAACATGTGACGTTCCTCTTTATCTCTTTGTAATCAATCAGTATTTTATGGGGAGATAGTATGAATATTCAGAGACTGTCAGACTCATATATGCTCTCACATCCCGAGTCCCTGCCTGCAGGCTGTTAGCCGTGTATACCGCTCTGCAGGCACAGGGAATAAAGAAAGAGGAAACCCTGCAACGAGGGCTGCAGAAGAAGCACAAGAGGGACGGACATCTGATCCGGGCAGGCAAAGCATCTAACCTATGCGGGCCTCAGGCAAAGCTTCCCGGAGGTGGTGATGCATGAGCTGCATCTGAAAGAAGAGCGAACGTTAGCCAAGTGGAGAACATGGGTGACAGAGAACAGCGCTCAAACAAGGATCCGGGAGAGAGAGTAACTGGCCCGTGTGGGTAGCTAGTGGGTTTGGGGTTATATGATGAGGCGACAGGAAGAGGGGGAAGAAGAAACAAAGGGAAAACTAGAGCTAATGACATGTGTTCGGCATCCTAAGGAGTTTTTTTTTTAAATATATTTTATTGATTTTTCACAGAGAGGAAGGGAGAAGGATAGAAAGTCAGAAACATCGATGAGAGAGAGACATCGATCAGCTGCCTCCTGCACACCCCACAGTGGAGATGTGCCCGCAAGCAAAGTACATGCCCCCGACCGGAATCGAACCTGGGGCCTTTCAGTCCGCAGGTCGATGCTCTATCCACTGAGCCAAACTGGTCTCAGCCTAAGGAGTTGTTTTATGTTGAAGACCATGTGTACTCACGAAAAGGGGAAGGGTGGGGCTGTTTGTATGTCCACTTCAGAAAGATCACACTTGAGGAAGGGGAGGAAAGTGATTGGAGAGAGTCAAAGATCGCCAGGAAAACTAGCAGCCTGCAGTCAGTAACAGGAGAGACGATAAGATGATGAACTAAGAGCGTGACAATGTAGACAGAGGAGGAGGGGACTGAATGACAAGATAGTAAGGGAATCATTGACTTTATTTGGCCGTAAATGGAACAAGTAAAAATGAATGAATGAATGAATGAATGAGTGAGTGAGTGAATGAATGAGAGGTCAAGGAGGGTATTCAGGTTTCTGCCTTAAACATCCATCAGGATGAGGAACACAGAAACGGGCACAAATCCCGGGCTGCAGGGCTCAGTTTGGGCATCTTGAGTCCTAGAGTCTGCGGGACATCCAAGTGGAAATGTCTAGTCGCCACTTGAATATGCACGTCTGGATCACAGGCGAGAATTCTGATAAAGTTTGTGATAACAGCGAATACTAACATTTTTGACCACTTCATATGTGCCAAGAACAATTCTAGACATGTTCACATATTTAAATCCTGAAGGTAATTGTATTCTTCTCCCGTGTAATAATGGACTCCAATGAGCTGAATTACAAGTAGCTTAAGCTCCAAGGCCACAGAGACACAAAGCCGCACACGTTTGATGGACCAAGATTTCGCTGGAGTCTTTGGTGAGCAGATAAAAGGGAGTGGACAACAGAAACCTGACGGAAATATTACAGTGCGCTACAGTTAATGAGAGGTGAAAAACTAGAAGCCGAGGGTATGGCTAACCGATTTCTAACACAAACATCCAGGCCTTATTAGCCACTGAGGATAAAAGAGGATTCACCTTTTTTATTTTATTTGCTGAGTCCTGCCTAACCACAAAAGCACCATCCAAGTCAGGAAACTGGCACTGAACCAATTTCCTCCAAGCTTTAACAAATGCCCCGTGATGCCATCACTGGCACAGGGCATCCAGTCCAGGATCACGCACCGTTAGTAATATTTCTCTAAGTCTCCTTCTAGCCAAAATGCTTGGTGTTTCCTTGGTGTTCAAGTGCTTGTTTTTTGTTTTTTTTTTAAGATTTTGGAATAATTACTCGGCAGACTGTTCCTCAGTTAGAGTTTACCTATTGTTTCTTCGTAATTAGATTCCAGTTATGCATTTTGGGCAAAAATATCACGAAAGTGATACCGTGTTCAAACTGCATCCATCAGCTGGTACATAATTAGATTTCCCGTCCTTGTGATGTTAACTTTGGTCTCTTGATGAAGGTAGTGTCAGCACCTGTGAAGTTCCTCTTTCTCTTTTTGTAATCAATCCCTCAGCATTTTATGGGGAGATAGTTTGAGGCTATGCAAGTATTCACACATGATCAAATGTTTTGGTCATGTATATCATATGAACTCATGCATTATTATTCAATTGGTCATGATCTATGGCATCATTATTGTTCTTGTTTGATGCTCAGATGATGCCTGTTTGACCACTGGGAGCCAACCCAAGCTGGCCTCTGTGCCCTTTGACACGTCCCCATCCTTTTATTAGCACATTCTTACCGTCTCACAAATTCACTGCCTCATTTTGTACTCTCTCTGTCCCAGTGCTGAAAGCAGACTTTCCCCAAGGAGCCCTGGCTCCTTTTAGTGAATACAGTGGCACCTCGAGATACGAGTTTAATTCCTTCTGTAACCTTGAGGCGTGGGAAACTATGAGACGCTCGAGTCGTGGTAAACTGGTGGGTTGTGTGCAGCCGGCCGATCCGCGCCATGACTCCTATCTCAACTGTTGCTGGTATTTCAAAGCAAAAATCGCTCGCTCGACGGCTCGTATCTCAAAAATCTCGTATGTTAGGGCACTCATATCTCGAGGTACTACTGTAGGTCCATAGCAACCAGATTAAGACACCTCTACGGTGGGAGTATACTGGGCAGCTCTTAAAACCCCCATTTCCTGTGCCACATTACACCTCATTCTTGATCAATTGATGGAGGAATACTTCCTAACCCAGAGACAATATTCTCTGCATTCAACACAGCAGAGCATTTCTTTAGGGATGATTTAGCCAGCATCCATCAGGTGTGAATACCACTGGGTATCAGAACCAGACTGGTCCCTTCTCTCAAGCCCTCCTCAATGTCAGGGACAAGCGACGTAACTCATAATGATCCCACATCCTCTCTGCAGGCATCTCCCCGCCTTGTGCACTTACCTCTTCCTCACCCTTCTAGAAGAATGCCCACCACTCAATTTTTTAAAAATATATTTTATTGATTTTTCACAGAGAGGAAGGGAGAGGGATAGAAAGTCAGAAACATCGATGAGAGAGAGACATAGATCAGCCGCCTCCTGCACGTCCCCCACTGGGGATGCGCCTGCAACCAAGATACATGCCCTTGACCGGAATCGAACCTGGGACCCTTCAGTCCACAGGCCGATGCCCCATCCACTGAGCCATACCGGTTTCAGCCCCACCACTGAATTTATTCTGGGCTGAAAAAGAGTCCTCCTTCCCTCCCGCCGCACAAACAAACGTAAATAACATTCCAAAGCTGTTCCCGTGCCCCAGAAATATGGGGCAATTTGTGTTACCAAGAGGAGCGATTTATATTACCAAGGGAATGTTTAAATTCCGTCCAAAAAAGCCCGAACGGATTCAGGCGAGCAGTGTTCTGCTCTCCATCGGAACAATAGGCGAGCGCTCGCTTTCTATTGATTGGATAACAGGCTCTAATTAAAAAGCTTGTGCAGGAGAAAGACACATTTTATTCCACCTTTCAAAGAGCCTGCTTGCGGTTTGCAAATAGCTGGCTTTCTCGTCTCCATTATTTAGGTTTTCAAAACTCTCAGTGCCAAGTGTCTCAGCCGGAATACCCCGCACGCAGCATTTTGAAGAAGTTTAGACGGGGAGAGGAAAGCAAGATGCTGGCCACGAGTTGGCGTGGATTATGGATGGCGTGCGTGACTGCAGTGTGTGTGCCAAGCAGGCGTGTTTACAGGCTGAGGAGGAAGAGCACACGGAGTGGGAAACGCGGGCGATCAGAGAAAAAGAACGCGGTTGCTGAAACTGGTTCCTGGCAGGCGGCAGGGGTGGGATCCAGAGGGCAGCGGGGGGTTTGGCCTTGACGGGGAGCAAAGAGACATCGTCCTCTGAGAGCAGAAGGGGGAGAGGCGAGGAAGATGAGGGCGGATGCAGCTATTCCCGTGCCTGTGACAAAAGGGAAGAGCTGGTGGCCTTCAGCCTCTGGAGAAAGTGAGAAGCCGGGTCCCTGTCTCCTACCAGGCCCTACTCTCCTCGTAGGAGGCGAATGTCTCCTTCCACCAGGGATATTGGTTCCCCGACCAGTGGCTGTCAGAGATGCGTTACCACTCCCCATCCCTGGTGCCTGAGCTTTAAGGAATCCCTCCTCCACATTGAAATGGAGAAGGAGGAACTGAAAGGTGAAACTTCTCACTCTACATCAGCAGCATTTTCTGCAAGAAAGAGGCAGGAGACGGAAACCCATCATTCACCTCTGACCCCAGTCCCTGGGGAACAGAGGGGGTTGAACTGTGATCACAAAGAACCAACCGCATTCCTCATGTCCAAACCTGACGGTCCCCAGTCTTAGCACAAAGAGACAAAGATATTGCCTTTGCTAGAAACATGCATGAAATAGAAATCAAGCCACCGGCCGAGAAGAGTTAACGCGCTCCTAAACTATTTCTTCTTCGTAACATTCCAGTTGGAGTTTCAGTGTGATTGGTGCCACGCACAAAGGCAACAGTACAAACGCCTGAAACGGAAGCTTGAAATATTAAGGAATGAGAAACACCTAAAACACATGCCTGCAAAGGGGCTACGGATCGTGCTGCTGGGTCTGAAAGTACGAATCTGTAGAAACCCATGTGGATTGTGCAGATGCTGGCGTTACGCTGTAGTCCAAGCTGTTGTCCTGGGGAGGTCACAGACTGAGGCCAGACTGGGGAGCAGTTGGAGACGTCTCTGAGTGGTATAAACACCCCCATGATCACCCTTTAGGGCAGAGGTGGAATGTTTGACCAAGAGACGCAACTCGCAGAGCATCCTGGGAAGCAGAGGTCACGTGGTGCTCGTCTCCAGGCCAAACCTGGTCAAGGAACAGGTTCTGTTCAGCCTGAAGCAGGCAGGGGCACATGTTCTTTCCAACGTTGGGTTTTCTACATTGGAACTTGCTTTCTTTTTTTCGCTGTCACTGCTTCTAGATAGTGGTATTTCAGCTAAAATGCCATTTCCCATCATTCTTGCCCCACGTTCTGTAAGGGTAAGGGAAGAATTGGATATTGCCACCCTCAGTGCCCTCTGACCCCACCACTCCCTACTGTCTCTTTGTCTGGCTCATTCCACTTATTTCTTTTTTTAAAATGTATTTTATTGATTTTTTACAGAGCGGAAGGGAGAGGGATAGAGTTAGAAACATCGATGAGAGAGAGACATCGATCAGCCGCCTCTTGCACGCTTCCCACTGGGGATGTGCCCGCAACCAAGGTACATGGCCTTGACCGGAATGGAACCTGGGACCTTTCAGTCCGCAGGCTGACGCTCTATCCACTGAGCCACACCGGTTTTGGCTTATTTATATTTTCTAACGTGTCTTCACAGACATCGGAGTTGGTGATGCCTGCCTCAAAAAGCCAGCAAAGCAGTGGTTTGGGCCACTGTCTGGGGCATGTCTGAAAGGACTCAGGGGAGGTGGAACGTTCACCTGGTGGCAGAGTCATGCAGAGACCTCTGCAGGGGCACAGCCAGTCACAGGCCTGCTGCACCGGGCACTCAGTAAGTGCTAGTGGAAGGCACGAATCCAGGAAGCACTCAGACCATTGAAATGGAGAAAAACTGACATTGACTTGGCTATCACTTTACTCATTAAAAAGTGGTTATTGTTTCCAAAGCTGGATTCTGTTCCTATCCATGGCAAGTTTTCTTACATTAATTGAACAAACATTTATTATCTACATTATATAAAGCGCTGTGATGGTGTAATAAGAACACACATTTAAATGAGGTATCATTGCCCCCGAGAGTTTAATGAAAAAGTATCTATAAAATGGCAAAAATTACCCCCTTTGCGCTTTGCAGTAAATAGTAATTAAAAAATTATTCAATAGAATCCCATTTACACCATTATTAAGACTAGCAATTTGTTTGTTTTAATAATGTATTTTTTATTTAAAAAGGAGCATGCTGATATAAATGAAAAAGCCTTTCAATGTTACAAAGATATTCAAACTTCACACTTCTCTGTTTTATAGGAGAATAATTAGCTGACTCAGTTGTTAGTTGAATTGACGTGTAAAAACTATTTAGTGCTCATGAAGTAGAAGCAACAGTATCAATAAAATGTCCATATTACCCAAAGCAATCTACAGCTCAATGCTATCTCTACCAAAATCCCAGCACATCTTTTGCAGTAATAGGACAAATGACTCTAAAATATGTACGCAACGACAAAAGGCCCTGTATAGCCAAAGAAAGAAAAAGGCTAAAGGAATCATGTGCCACGATTTCAAAGTACATTACAAAGCTATAACATCAAAACAGTATGGTACTGGCATTAAAAAACCAAGTAACAACAAAAAATACCACACACAACAATCTCAGGACAGAATAGAGAGCCCAGAAATATGCCCATATGTGTACTATCAATTAATTTACAACAAAGAAGCCAAGAATATACAATGAGGAAAGGATGTGAAGAGGAAGGTCCCTTCAATAAATGTGCTGGGGAAACTGGACAGTCACATGCAAAAGAATGAAACTGGATGCAGAACTACCATCCGATCCAGCAATTTCACTTCTGGGTATTTAAGAAAAAAAAAGAAAAGAAAAGAAAAAAACAACTCAAAAGAATATACACACTCCTCTTTTCACTGGAGCATTTTCTATAGCCAGGATACAGAAACAAACTTTGTGTCCATCAGTGGATAGATGGGTAAAGAAGATGTATTATACACCACATATTATACACACACACACACATACACACACACACACACACACACACACACATGCACATTCACATGCACACATGCACACACACAGGAACATTATTCAGACATAAAAATGAAGTAAGTCTTGCCATTTAGGATAACATGCATGAAACTTGAGGGCATTATACTAAGTAAAATTAAGTAAGACATAGAATGACAAATACCATATATGAAAGTTTTTTTTTTTTAAATACAAGCTCATAGGGAGAATAGGTCAGTGGTTGCCAGAGGTAGGGGGTAGAGGGTGGTTGAAATGGGTTTGAAGAGGGTCAAACAAAAAGACTTCTAGTTATAAAACAAATGTCATGGGTGTAATGTACAGCATGGTGACTATAATCAACTAGAGACCCGGTGCACAAATTTGTGCACTGGTGGGGTCTCTTAGTCTGGCTAGTGATCGAGGCCAATTGAGACTGGCCAGCCAAGGGGAGGGACCATGGGAAGTTGGCTGTGGGAGTGCACTGACCACCAGGGGGCAGCTCCTTTGTTGAGTGTTTGCCTCCTGGTGGTCAGTGTGCATCACAGTGACCAGTTGTTTGGTCAACTGGTAGTAATGGTCACTTAGGCTTTTATATATATATATATATATATATATAGATAGATAGATAGATAGATAGATAATATTGTGCTGCATATTTGAAGATGCTAAGAGAGTGAATCTTAAAAGTTATCAAGAGAAAAATGGTGGTAGATGCTACCTAGACTTATTGTGGTGCATATTATACTTTACAAACATATATCAAATTACTAATTTGTACACCAAAACAAATATAATGCGTTATGTCAATGATACCTCAATAAAAAACACAGTCGCGGAGAACAGGATTTAAAGGAGCTGAAATTTCCATCTGTAGAGAAAAAGGTGGGCGGGCTAGCAACCTGGTCCACGAGGCTGGGTTTAAAATGAGTGGAGCCTGGAGGCAGTCAACTGCAGAAAGAACGGTTTCCCCGAGTTCGGCCTTTCACTGTGATATTCCATATTTCACCACGAATCACCGAGTGCTCCAAAAATGTTACCAAAGAGAGCCATCAAAATGTCCAGAAAATAAGGTAATCAATATCTCTCCTCGGAAGGTCAGAGATTTGAAAATTAATCAATTCAATACAGAGAGCTGGTTAAGGAGCATGGTGCTTGCTTTTATCTCCTTATCTCTCTGATACTGGGCTTAGGAGGGAAAGTCAAATCTAATTGTCCTAGACATTTTTCTGAGCCACTAAAATATCCTAAGACCCAGTTTCTATGTGAGGATATTAGAGTTCACTTAGGGAGAAAGTAGAAAGACTTGTGGAGATTGAACTGTAATTCATTCTACCATGTGCTCATATAGGAAATCACACAGCTGCCGAGAGGAGCTTGGCACAAACACAGACACTATTGAACTGAGTCCTGACAAGGGAATCACGTCACGAAGGAATGAGATTACATATATCTACAATAAAAGTATGGTATGCAAATTGACCCAATGGCCAAACAGCTGAATGACCACCATCTGCACAACCTTCTGGACGAAGCTGGAGCTGCAATGGTGGGGGCAGCCAGGGCTGCGAAGGCCTACTCTTGCATGAATTTCATGCATCGGGCCTCTAGTATATATATCCTACCTAATAAAAGAGTAATATGCAAATTATACCTACCAGCCACACCCACCAGCCAATCAGAGCGAGTATGCAAATAACAACCAAGATGGCTATGGCCACAGAGAGAGCAGGAGGGAGGCTTGGGTTGCCCCTGGCAATGGAGGAAGCCAAGCTTTCTGCAAACCCTGGCAGGCCCAGGTCTCTGCTTAAGGCAACAGAGTTTCAATGGCTTTGCCAGCAGAAGGCTTGGCTCTGCTCCAGGCTACAAAGTTTCAATTGTAGAAGATAAATAAATCCCAGATACCAGGGTTTTAATTATACTTGGGTTTCTGGGGGGTATGGCCAGTCTGCAAACCACCACAGGCCCCTTACCCAGGCCACCCCAACATGGCCACCACAAGATGGCCAGCAGGGGAGGGAATTTGGGAGGAACCAGGCCTGCAGAGGAGGGAGTTGGGGATGATCAGGCCTGCAGGGGAGGGAATTTGGGAGGGACCAGGCCTGCAGAAGAGGAAAGTTGGGGGTGACCGGGTTTGCAGGGGAAGGCAGTTGGGGGGAGACCCAGGCCTGCAGGGGAGGACAGTTAGGGGTGACCAGGCCCCCAGTGTAGGGCAGTTAGGGACAAACAGGCTGGCAGGGGAGCAGTTAAGCTTCAGTCAGGCTGACATGGGAGTGATTAGGGGATTATCAGCCTGGCAGGCAGAAGCAGTTAGGGGCAATCAGAAAGGCAGGCAGGTGAGCAGTTGGGAGCCAGCAGTTCTGGATTGTGAGAGGGATGTCCGACTGCCCGTTTAGCCCTAAATGGGCGGTCGGACATCTCTCAAGGAGTCCCAGATTGGAGAGGGAGCAGGTTGGGCTGAAGGACACCCCCCTCTGCCCCATGCATGAATTTCATGCACTGGGCCTTTAGTGTGTGTGTGTGTGTGTGGCCAGGATAAAATGTGGATTATGATTTCACTCGCATACGAAAAGAAAGACTTGGTGTGTGCACATATATCTTTAAGTAAATACATGGAAAGATCTAAACTGTTCTAACCCCAGACTCCTGCAAAGGAGAAGGGGGAGGCATGGACAGGAGATAAAAGGAGCAGATTGCACTCTCTTGGTTTGCAGACAATTTGAACTTTTCCCAGCATCCCTTGGAGTATTCATGGTCACCTCATGCCAGGATGTGGGGTGGCCCTTCACGTTCAAGGGTGAGCAAAGGGCTTGCCCACACGAGCCCTGGACTGCATCTCCCACACAAGCTGTGCCTGGGGCCCTGGCAGCCTGCAGCGTGGCCCTGAGCGTGGTGTAATGTCCCCCAGGTTCTGTGGCCTGAGAGAGGCAGCTCATCAGACAGGAGAGAAGGACAGCGGTAGAACCGGCCAGCTCCCAACAGACAACTGGGGGTGCTTTTGAATTGGGGGGCGGGGATTGCGTCCAAGTAGACAGTCGCAGGCAATGAACCCAGAAATACAGATGGCGGCCAATGAGGCTGGCGCTTTACCTTCATTTTGTTCTGGGGTTTGGAATCAGGAGGGGGATGTGGTGAGACTGCACGTTTATGAAGATAAGTGACAACAACGTGGAGGAGCAGCGGAGAGGAGCAGAGCAGCTGTGGCCAGAGTGTCCGTTAGAAGCTGGTGCAGCAGCTGAGAGAAGAGGAGACGCACACCGAGACCAATGGTGGTGGGGATCGTGGGGAAGAGACCCATTTAATTACGATTTAAAAGGTCACGAACACAGGCAGTGACGGGGGTGTCAAGAATGACGCCACGGACAAGATTTCAAGCAACGTGTCTGGGAAAACCAGCTCCTGCTGCCGGGCTCGCCAACCCGCTGGCTCCCTGGCCTCAGTGTGACCCGGGGTCAGAGGTGGGCTCAGAGCCACGGGTGGCACTGGGCCTGCCAGTGGGCACGCACTAATTGGTCCCACGTTAGATACGTGGGGCAGACAGGTCGCTGCCTTTGCTATGAGCCAGCTCCCATCCCCCCATCTTAGTCCTGAGGATATTAGAGCTTGGTCAGATTCCTCGCCGGAGTGTGTCCACACTGTCCCCTCAATCTGCCCGCCAGACAAACCTCCTTAAAAAGAAACAGCCCGCTGACCTTGGTTGAACTTGTCCTCTGCAAACGAAGGCTGCCTCTCGCTAATAACACTCTTTCCTTCCAATCTTCCAAACTCATTTAATACACCCATTGGTTTTTCTAGATATTTCCATTCGGACTCATTTTTTCAAATCTGATTTTCCCCTATTTTACGAAAATCAGGATAGCACTTGCAACCTTCCATCTCCTGGAACATCTCATATTCCTTATAATTTATCAAACGCCAGCAATCAGACCTCCAGGCTTTCTGAGGACTGTTGGGTGGGAGTCAGCTACAACCTTGAACTTAATGAAGATGCAGCAGTGAGACCCCCAGGCGTCTGACTTAGCATCCGCATTCACTCCCAGAGGCAGGCATTGGTTAGCACAGCTGAGAACCAGCTGGGGAAGGCCAGTGCTCCTCGAGTCCAGGATGCAACTGGGGAGCAGATGATGGACGGGGGATGAGGGTTATCTGAGGCCCAGTCGCTTGGACTGAAATGCCAGGCACATCTGGGGAGCCATCAGAGCAGGACAGGACTTCCGTTCTCTCTGAACAGACGAGTGCCAAGAACTAAATGCTCGTGTGCCCCCCAATTCACCTGCTGAAAGCTCACCCCCATGAGACGGTCTGAGGAGGGAGGCCTCTGGAGGGAGATTAGGGTCAGATGAGGCCCTGAGGGCAGGGCCAGCCTGAGGGGGGTCAATCCCCTTCATGGTCGTCCTGAGAGCTTGCTGCGCGCTGCCATCTGGGGACACTGGGCAAAGTCACACTCTCCAAGCCAGGACCGGGCTCCGCACCAGACACCGGTCTACCGGCGCCTTGACCTTGGACTTGCAGTTTCCAGAATTGTGGCAAGTATTTATCCAGCCCACCCAGTCTAGGCGGGTTGGTTATAGCAGCCCCAGCTGACTAAGAGAATGGGCAAAATGCCACCTGTCCATTTCCCCCTCCCATGTAGTTGACTCATCATGTGTTTATCTAGGATCAGACAACGTGATTATAATAAACACTCGCATTGTTCACTAAGTACAGGCACCGCTCAGTGATTGACACAGCTCATGTCACGCACGTCTCACAGTGTGTCTACAAAGCAGATGGGCCTTCAGTTAAAGGCCGCGGCCCATCCTGCCTGGGTTGGGTGGAGTGTTTTATTACAGAGCATTAATGGCACACAGGGTCAGGCAGAGGCTGGACACACGGATTCAGGTGAAGTTGACGGAGAAGATTCCAGAGGTGGCGACTGCCACCAGCAGAGGATGGTGCTGAATCAGAAGCTGCTGTGGCTTCCGGCTTGGGGGTCCGTCCGTGCTGGCTACAGTCTGTTCCCGCAGAATGGAGGTCCCACGCCTGCCCCTTGGCACCCACAAAGCCAGTGACAGGACATGGAGAGCACAGTGTCATGCTGCCACCGAACAGATGAGATGCCTGCACTCGCTCTGCCGCAGGGAAAGCAGAAGCTACAGAAGCCCATGGCGGTTCACTTCGGCTGTCACAAAATTCGTCTCAGGGTTAATATGCATCAGACCAGGAGCCCCGGCTCCACGGGAGACGGGGAGGCGGAGTTTTCAGGGTTGGCTTTCTGGGCATGTGATTTACATAAGTGTTTCCCCCGGTGAGCGTGGAGTTCAGGAACTCTGAGGAATCACACAGCTTTGGTGGAGACACAGAACACTGTCACCACCTCCCAAATGCTCCCTGAGGTCCCTTCCCAGTCAGTCCTCGCCTGCTGGATGGTGACAGTTGTGTCCGGTCAAGAATTTCAGATAAAAGCCGAAACCGGTTTGGCTCAGTGGATAGAGCATCGGCCTGTGGATTGAAAGGTCCCAGGTTCGATTCTGGTCAAGGGCACGTACCTTGATTGGGGGCACATCCCCCGTCAGGGGTGTGCAGGAGGCGGCTGATCGATGTCTCTCTCTCATTGCTATTTCTGACTCTCTATCCCTATTCCTTCCTTTCTGTAAAAAATTAATAAAATATATTTTAAAAAATTTCAGATAAATGAAATCACATATTGCGTTTTCCTTTGTCTTTGGCTTTTTCACTTAGTACCAGACTGTGGAGTTCATACGTTGCTGCGTAAGTCAACTGGGTTGGTTTTTGTTTTGTTGCTGAGTGATATTCCACGGCGTGGAGAGAACAATGTGTTCATCCAGGAACCAGAACGGACAGTAGGCTGTGTCCAGTCCGAGGCTGCTTCCTCGCCATTGGATGTGACAGCTCGTTTGCTAGTCATTCTTTTGTGTGTTCTGGCTGTGTTTTAGTTTAATCCACATTATCCCGATGACTAATACTGATGAACACTGTCCATCTATCATTCACGTAACCTGTGGTGTAAAGTATCTGCTCAAATATTAGCTTCACTTTTTTAAATCATGTTACTTGTCTTCTTAATATTGGGCTGCAAAAATTGATGATATATTCTAGATAGAAATTTTTCCTTATAGATATGATAGGCAAATATTTTCCTCCAGTCAGTGGCTTGTCTTTTACCTTTAAAACTTAAATTTATCTTCCTTTTTTTTACGGTTTATGTTTTTTCTGAGTCCTGTCTAAAAGGTCGTAGCCAACCCACAGTTACACAGAACTGTGTGTAGGTTTTTAGTTTTAGCTCCTGTGCTAAAGTCTCTGATCCATTTGGAGTTAATTTTTGTATGTACTGGAGGGATGGACATTTTTCTAAGTGTGCCAGCCCAAACGTTCCACACCATTTAATGAAAAGATTATCCCTTTTCCCATTAAATTGTCTTTGTACTTCTGCTCAAAATCAATTGAATATATATTCCTGGGTCTATTTCTTGGCTTTATGCTGTTCCATTGATCTACATCAATGGTTTTCAAAGTGCCATCTGGGTCCCAGAGATCCTTTAAGGCATCACTGAAGTCAAAATTATTTTCATAATAATGCCAAATCATTTATCTTTTCACTTTCATTCTCCTAAGTCTTCAGTGGAGTATTCTAGAGGCTACATTATGTGATATTGTAACAAACCAAATGTAAAAACAGAAATGATAATTTATCATACTTTTTTCTCCTTTTTTAAAAATATATTTTTCTTCATTTCATGGAGGAAGGGGGAGAGAGAGAGAAACATCACTGATGAAAGAGAATCACTGATCAGTTGCCTCCTGCACGGCCCCTACTGGCGACCAAGCCTGCAACCTGGGCATGTTGCCCTGAATGGGAATTGAATGGTGACCTTCTGGTTCATAGGTCAATGCTCAACCATTGAGCAACGCCAGCCGGGCTTCTACCATAGCCTCAGTAAATGAAACACTACATCGATCTTCAGAAATAAAAAATGATGTCTCCCTTCTAATTGTGTAGGGTCCTAGGAGCTTTTATATATATATATATACATATATATATATATATATACACACACACACACACACACATACACATATACACACACACATACACACACACACACACACACACACACACACATATATATATTAATATATTTTATTGCTTTTTCACAGAGAGGAAGGGAGAGGGATAGAGAGTTAGAAACATCGATGAGAGACAGACAACAATCAGTCGCCTCCTGCATGCCCACTACTGGGGATGCGCCCGCAACCAAGGTACATCCCCTTGACCGGAATCGAACCTGGGACCTTTCAGTTCGCAGGCCGACGCTCTATCCACTGAGCCAAACCAGTTTCGGCAAGCTTATATATTTTTAAATCAAATATATGTTGTTCAATAATGAGATTATTATGATTATTTTAAAGTGAGAATTTAAAATAAATAGTTTAAATATGTATTTTTATTTGGCTTGGGGCTCTTTGAGCTTCCTTGATCCATGGGTGTAAGTTTTCATCAATGTGGAAAAATTCTGGCCAGTGTTAACTTCCAATAGTTCTACCTTCTGCCCTGTTACCTCCCATCTTTCCCTTCTTTTCCTTCCAGGATGCAAATGAAATGTTAGCCATATCGATTTGGCCGCTCAGTTGCTGCTGCTGGTCAGTCTTCCCTTCACCCTGCTTCATGCCTAACAATCCCTCGTGCCATGTTTTCAAGTTCACTGACCATTTCTTCTGCGCTAACTTGTGATTAATCTTCTCCAGTTTATGTTTCGTTTCCGATGTTTCATTTTTGTTGCTTTACATTCTACTTGGGTCTTTTCCATATATTCCATTTCTCTCAATTTTTTTTATATCCTCAAAGTAATGAAAAATTAGGGAACAAACATTCATGAAATTTCATGCCTGGCCCAGGGAACTGTCCAGAAAGGTTTCCATAGAGCTGCTGTGTAAAAGCATATTCAGTCATTTGTCATTATCCTTTACTCTCTCAACTACCAAACACAGCTCCATCCTGCAATCTCAGCTTTACAAATCATGGGAGGCAACACGGATGCTATTTATAAACCACGCTCAAAGGCCATATTGTGTCCCCAGCTGACATGCCAGACTCCCGCTGCGAACTGGCCGTGTGCGGATGGAGGGCACAGGGTGGATGATACGCTCAGCTTCACCTCCACGTGGGAAACGAGGCGGCGGGTGTGAGTATTCCCATCAGCCAAGCGCAGGCTTGGGGTAGTTAAACGGGGTGTGGGTCCGGCACAGAGGCTGTGTTTTAACGGGGGGCTGTGGCCAGGGCGTGGCCACCTCCCAGCAAAGCCACGGGCACAGCCGGTTTGAGACGGCTCTGAACCCATGAACCCCAGGACTGTCACTCAGAGTCCAGCCACATCTCTGCCCGGGAGCTGCAGACAACAGCTATTGATCATCCGCAATCCACAGGCTATTGATCGTCCGCAATCCACAGGCTATTGATCATCCCCAATCCACAGCCATCCCCCTGCCTGCCCGTCCCCTGCCTCGCTTCTAGCCAAGAGGACACAGGCACAATCATATTGGCTACGAAATCCCTCCCCTCAAACCCTGGTTTTGAAGAAGAAACAGTCTTCATGCTCCAAGCCGCGCTTCAGACACTGCGCCGAGCAAGTGCCCAGCGGGGCCTGGGAGGGAGACCCGCCGTCCTGTGTGCCCCTCGCCGGGCCAAGGTGAAGGCCGGTGCCCGTGGCTGGGGACTGGCGAAGGGATTCGCCGCCTCCTCCTGACATGACGTCACTGGTCCTGTCTCCCGTCTTCCAGGCCCCTGTCCCTGGCGAGGGCCTAGTTCAGGTCACAGCCACCACTGCAGGGCGGCTGGCTCTCGGCAGGCTGGCGGAGGGGAGGGGGGGGGGCTCTGAGAGCCCGGGTGCCCGATGCCACCCCTTTGCCCCCTGGCTCTGCTCCCAGAGCCTCTTCACCAACAGCCGGAGCCCCTGGGGCAGGCACGCATGTACACGCTTTCTACAGGGAGAGCGGAATTAGCAGCAACGCCGCCTTTATTCTGAGTGACACCCACAAAGAGTGGCATCTTTAAGAGGATTACTCGGGGGGCCTGGGGTTTAGAGGGAGAAGGTGAGGGTCTCAGCAGTTTCAGATCTGCCCTCACTGTCACAGAGGCTGATGGGGCGGTTTAGTGTACTGATTGGTTTGCTTTTTGCCTTGAAACTGAGTGGTTCCAGGAGAGAGAAGAGAAGAGAAGAAAAGAGAAGAGAAGAGAAGAGAAGAGAAGAGAAGAGAAGAGAAGAGAAGAGAAGAGAGAAGAGAGACTGCTTTTGCAGGAAGGGCTCTCTGTTGTCCACGCAGACTGTGGCCGGTGAACCTCACCCCGCCCAGGGCTGGCACAGACCCACCCGCCCAGAGTCCATCCCAACAAGCCACGGGTGGGCAGGGGCCACGCTGGCAGAAGGGGCTCTGTGGTTAATGAGGAGGAGGAATCCTGGGTAAATGGCGGGTCCCAATTGGGATTCCATCCTGTTGGGGGTTTTGTGACTCCCAGCCTTGCCAGTTTCTGCCGGAAGTCGGCTACCATCTAAGCGCGGATGAAGGAGGAGATGTGCCCCCGATGAGAATGGGGGCGCGGTGCTCTGGGTTTTATAACAGTGAGGGGTCAGACAGAAAGGGAGGTTCAGGACCAAAGCGTTCCTCACGGCTGGGAGAGCCTGTGTCTGCCAGTGGCATGCTGAGCTCCCCGCAAGCCCATGTGTACCACAAATTCCTCTCACTGCACATGCCTGAGTGTGCTAGCACAGTTACAGTCTGTGTGCCAGGTCACAGATTGTGCTTTAACATACACACACATACTGTATGTACACATTCTTACTGATTTCCGAGGAAGGGAGAGGGAGGGAGAGAAGAACATCAATGATGAGAAGGAATATTGACCGGCTGCCTCGTGCACGCCTCACATTGGGATCAATTCCATAAAGCCGGCATGTGCTCTGCCCAGGAATGGAACAGGGCCTCTTGGGTGAATACCCAGATGATGCTTTTTAAAAAAATATATTTTATTGATTTTTTACAGAAAGGAAGAGAGAGGGATAGAGAGTTAGAAACATCGATGAGAGTGAGACATTGATCAGCTGCCTCTCACACACCCCCTACTGGGGATGTGCCCACCACCAAGGTACATGTCCTTGCCCAGAATTGAACCCGGGACCCTTGAGTCCAAAGACCTACGCTCTATCCATTGAGCCAAACCCATTTCAACCAAACTCATTCTTTAGCCTGGAAAGCCACTGGCCCCTAGGCCCTGTGGGGAGGGGCTCGGTCAATGATTGCAGCCTCTGCTTGTCACGGTGCCTTCCTCTCAGAGATGCAGCTACCACGTGGCGGATGGATTCTCAGCCTGAGAAACGGCTGGCATCTGGCACCCGGACAGAGGTTGTGGTTTTTCAGGGGGAATCGGGTCCCAGGCTCCCGCCATCCACTCTTCCTTCCTGCTCCTCCATTCCCTGCCAGCACATACCTCCGGCAGTAACCTTGTCGGCCAGACATCTGCTCTTCCCCCAGACTGCCATGTCTGTTAAGCATCCTCACCATTACATGCAGGTCACAGCCACTTGGCTGCCCCTTCGCAACATCTGGGGGTGCAGTGCCACCGCCTGCCTCTGCGGCTGCAGGGCCCCACTGTCCCTGGGGCTATCCACCAGCCAAAGCCGTTCCAGCACCTTCTCCTGCCATCACAGCCCTGCCGGCCAGAGGAGAGCCGACACCGAGTCTCTGGACGCAGCGGGTCTTCTCGCTCTCACCCTCCTGCTGACCTGGGTGAAAGGCACAGCCTCCAAGCGTACCCTGAGAGGTCGCCTGGCCTCACAGAGGACAGCCACCCCCCACCCCCAATCTCGTGGGCCTTGGAACCCCGTGGCCGCGCTCTGCAGAGCCATCCCGGCATCTCCCTCTCTCTCTGCTTCGGCCGCACCTTCTCTGCCTTCCCAGGAGACACCCAGGAAATGAGCTTGCGCCATCTCCTGAGGTCACTGTCAGCGTCCCACATCTCCTGTCCCAAGGGGATCCCCTCAGGTGGATGGCATCTCCCTCATTCCATCTTGTACCGTGGTCCCCTCTGCTGGGTGTGGGCCCCTCACAACACAGCCCCTGGGGCGCTGCCAGCTGCTGGGATGCTGGTGCGTTCTTGCAGCGAAGCCCCATTCACCCTGCCCAGCCCAGCGGGTGCCTAGCTGAACCCGGGTTCCCTGGCTCTCAGGAGCTGATCTCCCCCAGACCAGACCTTCGGGTTCATGGCACCGTGGTGACACCTGGTATTTCTGCAGAGGCGGGGATGGCTTTTGGCGCGTGCTCTCTAGCCTCTGGGTGTGGGTGGGGACTCAGGAAGACCCCACATTAGACGGCCATCTTTGCCACCTCCCCGGCATCAGCGGGGGGTGATTTTTCCAGGGAACTGGGGAACACTCCATGAGAAACTCGCCATCTGCGCGTCATTGACTCAAATCAAACAGCTGAAGGGCTGTCACCGGGAGAGAAGACATTTAAAGCAAGATGTCAGTGCCAAGTTGTCATCTAGAGCTTTCTTGTTTTAAACCAAGAAAGCGAGGTGCCTGCAACAGATTCAAAATTAACTAAGTGACCTTGTGACTTCTTCCTACCTGTCACATCCTGCCGCACAGGTCACACAGACCTGGGAGAGCAGAGTGGAGAGGAAGAACAATGGCAAATAAAATAAAATAAAATAAAAATAAAAATGGATTTGCACCAGCGTTCACTTTTGGAAATGGATGTTTATGCTTGCTATTTCACACAAATGGATTCACCAACCGAAATTAAAGGCTCCAGCCACCGGAAGCTGCCAGGACAAGGGACAGCCAGCTGTACAATGGGCAGAGGAAGGGCCGCCATTCTCTCCGTGTCATGTCTGCAAACTGAAGGGTATAGGAGGCCTCATTTTATTTTATTATTTTAAATATATTTTTATTGACTTCAGAGAGGGAGAAACATCAATGATGAGAGGGAATCATTGATTGGCTGCTTCCTGTACATTGGACCGAGCCCGCAACCCAGGCATGTACCCTTGACGGGAATCGAACCTGGGACCCTTCCATCCACAGGCCAGCGCTCTATCCACTGAGCCAAACCGGCGAGGGCACGAGGCCCCATTTTAGATCTCAGACTGAAAAAACAATGACTCTCAGGCCTTTCAGGAGTTTGTACCCATTTCTTCCACTTTAGAGGACTCCCGTCCTTTTAGGACATTTCCCTCATGAGTATGGCAGGTGTGGCCAGCTGTGCGGCCTGTGTGGTCCCCACAGAGATGAGCCTTGGAGGGGCTGCTCTGCCTCCCCTCTCCCAGGCACACACCTCCATAAGCAGTCTTCCTGCCATATAGGCACCAGGCTGAGTCTGGGGGAGGGGAAGATCCACCTGGATCAAAACCAGCTCTCCTTCTTCACGGCGGGGCACTGGGCAAGTCGCCTAAACTCCGAGCGTATTTCCTCTTTTGATTTTTTACAGAAAGGAAGGGAGAGGGATAGAGAGAAACATCAATGAGAGACATTGATCAGCTGCCTCTTGCACGCTCCCTACTGGGGATGTGCCCGCAACCAAGGAACATGCCCTTGACCGGAATCGAACCTGGGACCTTTCAGTCCACAGACTGACACTCTATCCACTGAGCCAAACTGGTTTTGGCAGTTTCCTCTTTTGCATGAAGCCTATAAGCTCTATTGAACTTGACCCACTCTAACTCTCCTGCTCAGAGCTGACCCATTCTTCAAGCCCAATCTCAAGAGCCCCCTCTGGGATGCTGGCTGGCTCTCTGCTGACTGTGCAATACGTACTCTATTTATAATTCTTGAGACATTTCTCATTTTGTATTCCTTTATTTCTGCCCTCTTGTCCTTCAACTAGAATTTAACCTCCTTGGGGTCCTGCACTGACCCTGACCTCTCGGGTGGCCCTGGAATACTTCCACCAGCCCCGGGAATCGTCCATGAGATAAGCAGTGAACGTCTGTCCCACTGATTAGATCCTAGGGACAGGAGGATGTCGCAGCAAACGGACAGTGTGGCCGGTGCGGAATTCTGTATAAAGCCATCCCGTTCTCTCTGAAATCTCATTGTACTTCTCCTGTTTCCCAGCACCCCCTCCCCGCTCCCCGGGAGACCCTTTCCCCATGAACCAGGTCTTCCCAGTCCCCGAATAAAGCATCGGCACTTTCCTTTCAAAGCGCTGCTGTCTCTTTGCAGAAGCCCTCAATAACCTTGAACTCCGTTTCTCACACTTCACGCCTTGATCCTTTCCAATGCAAAGAGTCAATCAAAGGGAAACCATCGGTAAAAGGCTCACCTTTTGGGGTGTTTTCACTTTGATGATAAAAGACTCTACGATATGATTTTTGTTTTACTAGTCATTTCTTCTCTTAAGCCAGAGTCCTCATTCGATTCTACTAAAAATGGTTCCTTTATGTGGGTTTGCAACTTAACACCATTTATAATCGCTATAAATAATTCTGAGTTAAGTATACAACGTATTTTAAACTACCTTTCATTTGCCCCTTATAGTTAAGATGCTGCCCGTCCAGTGTGTTAAGGGATGGAGTGTCGACCTATGAACCAGGAGGTCACCATCCAATTCTCATTCATCAGAGCACAGGCCCAGGTTGCAGGCTCAGTCCCCAGGATGGGGCGTGTAGGAGGCAGCCGATCAATGATTCTCTCTCATCATTGATGTTTCTCTCTCTCTCTCTCTTTCTCTCCCTATTCCTCTCTGAAATCAATAAAAATTATTAAAAAATGATAAAGTTAAGATGTTTTCCCTTTAGCTGTGCAGAAATACACATGTGGAACGTAAGGGGAGTCCGACCTGGGACTTCGTAGGCCACCTGGTTCTGGGGGTGCAAGAATCCGCAGATCACTCCCTCCGTGGCATTTTTATGGAAAGGTGCCGTGGTTCAAAGTCAGTGGTACCTCGAGATACGAGTTAAATTCATTCCATAACCTTGAGGCGTGGGAAACTATGGGACGCTCAAGTCTCCGTAAACTGGTGGGTCGTGTACAGCCAGCCGATCCACGCGATGACTCATATCTCAACTTTTGCTCATATTTCAAAGCAAAAATGGCTTGTTCAATGGCTTGTATCTCAAAAATCTCTTATGTTAGGGAACTCTTATCTCGAGGTACCACTATATTACCCTCTCTCAGGCTATGGCCACTTGTGTGGATAGATGGGCGGTTTAGCTCAGCTCTTTATTACCAGTATCCACCAAGACATGGGTTTTTAGGATGATGATTGACTTTCTAGTAAGAAAGCAAAGTGGTCACACCCATGTTCCACAGTTTGTCTTTTTCTAACTTCCTTTGGAGTATGACTCTCCTAAGAGTGACTTTTCCTAACTTGTTGAGTTATACATTTTCATTTCCTAATGCTCTTGAATTTATGAACATGATTCATCATTTCTAATCAATGAAAGTGTGCTGTACAGTCTGGCTAAACAGCAAACTAAAGTTTAATTAAGTTTCCAGTCTCTGTGGAGGGAAAGTCATTCATTCTAGAAGGAAAAGAAAAAAAATCACCACTTGGGAGATTTTACGTGATTAAAAACGTACACAATGATCTGACGGGGCATCATTGCTCTGGTGAGCTGTTCCAGCCCATCAGTCTAAGAGCCTTCTATGCCCCAGGGACGGGGTCGTGCTAATGTGTAAGAGGGGGGCACTCTCTGGTGTGTCTGTGGCTCAGTCTCTCCAACTGCAAAGTGGCCAGGATATGTCTTTCCTGTTCTATCCTGAGACTCATGACTGATGTATTAGGACACTTGTCACACACATAGTTCTATGAACATACGAATGGCACTCCCTTTGCCAACCATTCTGCAGAAATGGAAGTTCGTTATATTTAGATTTGCCAAACATTAGGTTTTTAAAATTAATTGCTGCTTCCAAAGAGATCTTTACCTCTTTGGACAGAATGAAGAAATACATAATTGTTCATGGAACTGTGCCTCATATTTAGTAATATCTTAATAGTCAAATTAAAAATATATATTTTATTATGATTTTTAGAGAGAGAGAGAAGAAGAGAAAGAAACATCAATAGGCTGCCTCCCGCATGCACTCTGACTGGGGTTTGAGCCCAAAACCTGGGCATGTGCCCTCACTGGGAATTGGATGGGCGACCTCATGGTGGATGGGAGGATGCTCAACCACTGAGCCACACCGTCTGGGGCAGTGCTTGAATTTCCTGCAGGACCCATTTCCTCAGATGTAGATGTCAAGCTGCTGGTAGAGGAATCATTTGTTCCACCTGGAGAGGTAAACCGGAAGTCCCAGAATGCAGCAGTCCCTGGTACAGGCGGGTCTGACCTAGGTTCAGAGTCCTGTTGAAGCATTTCCAAGCAATCTGAGCAACCACAGAATGTGCTACTGATAAGGCCACGGTGTTTTAGCTCTACACCATGATACAAGAACACACTCTTTCCTCAGGCTGTGATTGCTTCCCGGCTTAAGGGAAAGTGGTTCCTTTTAATGCATATTGCTGCTGCTTTCCGGGCAGGCGTGTAAGATCTCACAAACTCTGCCAGGCAGGGGAATGCCGAGGGTTTCTGTGGCCAGAAAGCACAACCTTCCGTTTTGACCAAGAACAGGACTCTGGGGGCAGAGTTTCCCCAGATCATCTAGGGCAGTGGTTCTCAACCTTCCTAATGCCACAACTCTTTAATACCGTTCCTCATGGGGTGGTGACCCCAAACCATAAAATTGTTTTTATTACTACTTCATAACTGTCATTTTGCTACTGTTAATGAATGATAATGTAAATATCTGTGTTTTTCAATGGTCTTAAATGACCCTGCTAGCAGTTCTCAACCTGTGGATTGCGACCCACAGATTAGAAACTGGTGCTGTAGAGCCTAAGACCCTGGGAAAATACAGATATTTACATGATGATTCATAACAGTAGCAAAATCACAGTTATGAAGTAGCAATAAAAATGATTTTATGGTTGGGGGTCACCACCACATGAGGAGCTGTCTTAAAGGGTCACGGCATTAGGAAGGTTGAGAATCAATGATCTAGATCAATGTTTCCCTTGATGGGTAGTTATCACAGCCCTACGCTCATCTCCTCCAACAGGAATATAAACAAAGTGCTTGCCAATCAGAGGAACTGTAGTCCCGGGTTCTGCGTACACGTACACGTACACACACACACACACACACACACACACACACACACTTACTTTGTAACAGTCAAAAGTGACCCATTTCCAGACACTCCTCGATTCCTAACTCCTTCATTGTAGGACACAATGAGACGCCATGATTAGGTGGGTGCTCCTAGGCCAGTGGTTGGCAAACTCATTAGTCAACAGAGCGGCAAACCGCATGTGGCTCCCGAGCTGCAGTTTGCCGACCACTGTCCTAGGCTGTCTGTGGAAGGTCCAGCCTCCTGTCACTGTGGATGCTTGCCTTAAATCCCTCTCTGTTCAAAGAGCAGAAGCACACCAAGGTTTATTTGAAAAACCACTAAAAAACCATCTTTCAGACATGAAGCTACAGAGGGAAACGTGTTATAAAGTGCCTTAAACTTGATATACCAGCTGCACTCTTCAGTTGACTGCTATGTGAGGTCCACGGAGTGCGACCCCAGAGCCTGAGGTGTGGAGTAGACCTGGCAGGCTGCCACAAGTCCTGCATCTGGTGAAAGTCAGCCTGCCTGAGGGGACCTTAAGCCAATACACTTTATTTTCCTTGGAGACCAAGACGCAATCTATCACACCCACAGACATCCTCCACATGTGAGGCACAACCAGATAAGCAATACATGTTAATACGTACCTGAGGAGACTGCCCAGAACACAGCCCAGAGAAATAAACAGGTTGTCATTGGAAACAAAGATAACAAGGCACGGAGGACAAAATAAGGCCCCATCGCAAGCTAAAGGGGGGATCTGGTTGGAAGCAAAAAAGAATTTCTGAGTGGATGGACTGGGCATGCTCTCCAATTCAGGAAGCCCGCCCGCTCCCAAAGAGAATAAACACAAATACATTCACAACGTGGTGATCTCGAACCTGCAGATGTGTGAGCGGCTCAAGAGCAAGGACAATCAGTTAAAAGGAGTATTGGCTAGACTGGCAGCTGACGGAACAATGACAAAGGAAGGGGACAGCAGAAGATGGATCTTTAACGTCCTGCAATAACACTTAGCACTAGCGTTCTCTACACAATACAGATTGTGATTTTGAAAAAAAGAAAGGAAAGAAAACTGAATCAAAGAGCAGAATGAAAGAAATGAAGGAATTGAAGGAACTGTAAGTAAATATACATTCAAGGAAAATAAAAATTAGGTTGAACCATACTGGTACGTACATATGAGTCAACCTAGCAACAGTAACTAGCTGGGGGATGTTAAAAATCAAATGGGTGGGTCCATGTATTTGGCCACGGTCATCAAGTTGTGTACCTAACACGTGTACGTTTTCTTATATATAAATGACAGCCCAGACGTTTATTTTTTAAACAAATAGAACTAAAATACTACATAGAACAACTCAAAGACCATTTATTCCATCAAAAGCATTCTGCTCTCTCTCTATTGCTTGGGAGGAGAAGGGATAATGTGCAACATTAGGCTGTATGAAGGCAAGCGTGCACGGTAACATGAAAGGGAATTCCACAAGAACAAAGACAGAATGTCAGCCGGGTGTGCGGGGACAGCGTGCTCCTCATCCTTCCTGCGTGTGACTTTAAGAACAGACCCGAGGCACAGAGACCTGGCGGCGATGCTGGGATGAGAGTCACCTGGAGAATCCAGAAAGCTCTGGTTAGAAGCTGATGGAAATGCAAAGGAAAATGAAAGAAACCAAAAACAGAGGTCAGGCAGAGCCTAGGGGATGGGTCTCCGGGTCAGGATTTGAGGGAGATCTTTCCAGAGCATGAGGCAGCATCTCCGAGAGGTTAGCCACTTCCGGGAGCACAGAAGCTGAGATGCACAAGAGCCAGAGGGAGGGGGCTCGGGTAAAGAACGTCGGTCTGTGGGGAGGCAGAGGGTCCTGCAGCCGCTGTGGAGAGCAGTATGGAGTTTCCTCAAAAAACTAAAAATGGAGCTTCTATTGGACCCTGAAATCCCACTCCTAGGAATATATCCCAAGAAACTAGAAACACCAATCAGAAAGGATGTATGCACCCCATCTTCATAGTAGCACCATTTACAATAGCTACAATTTGGAAACAGCCTAGGTGCCCGTCAGCGGATGAGTGGATCAGAAAACTATGGTTCATCTACACCATGGAATACTATGCTACCATCAAAAAGAAGGAATTCTTACCATTTGCAACAACCTGGATGGAACTGGAGAGCATGAAGCTAAGTGAAATAAGCCAGTCCATGAAAGAAAAACACCACATGATCTCACTCATGTGTGGATAATAAAGAACATTATAAACTGATGAACAAAAGGATAGATACAGAGGCAGTAAAGCATCACACAGCAGAAGGTGAGGGAGAGGTGGGGGAGATAAGAGATCAACCGAAGGACTTGTATGCATTCATTCAAGCATAACCAATGAACATAAAACACTGAGGGGTTAGGGTATGCATGGGAGGGGGGGCAATGGGAAAACACGTATACATGTAACACATTAATAAAGAAATTAAATAAAAAAAAAAAGATCGTCGGTCTGCGGGGAGGCATGGGGTCCTGCAGGTGAAATGAGCTGCAGGGAACAGCTCATGGCCAAAGGCGCGGGGTTCAGAGGAGGGAAAAGCTCCGGACGTTTCCGGGCCGGGCGCTGCTGGCAGAGGGCAGGGCGCCGGGGTCTGAGAAAGCGGGGCTCACGCTCCATTTGTATTCCCGAACGAGCAACTGTTGCCGCCTAATTACATCTTTCACGCCGCGGACAGAGATTTATGGCGCACCTTGAAAAACGCCTTCGAAAAAAATGGGCAATTCAGGACAATTATTTCAGTTAAGGTAGCTAATTGGGTACTTCGGGTATTTAATGTGTTTGCATGCTTAATTAACTATAATTTATTTAAAAGTACTCAAATCTCAAATTACGGCAGGATGCATTTGAAGCTAAATTATTCTTTTCACAAGTGTTATTTCTGACCATTTCTTTCGGCGTGCAAAGGAAAGCGAAAATTCTATCCCATTAAAGGGACATCATCAAGTGGAACGAAAAACACCAAGTTTAAATAAAATAAAAAAAAGAGCAGGAATAAAATGATAAAATCAAGGCACATTAATGGCTCACTCAAGAACTATAAGATAAACAGTTTAATTCCAGTTAGGAGAACTCACAAATGAAATCACAGCAGGGGAGTGTGGTAGAAAGTGTGGCAAAGCAAGTTGGACTACTTGGGTTTTTATTTTTCTTTTAAAATATATTTTATTGTTTTGTTTTTTTTTACAGAGAGGAAGGGAGGCGGATAGAGAGTCAGAAACATCAATGAGAGAGACATCGATCAGCCGCCTGCTGCACGCCCCCTACTGGGGATGTGCCTGCCACCAAGATACATGCCCTTGACCGGAATCGAACCTGGGACCCTTCAGTGCACAGGCCTACGCTTTATCCACTGAGCCACACTGGTTTCAGCTCCTTGTGTTTTTAAATAGCACTTTATCACTGACAACTCCTTGGTGGCTCTCGATGTCAGTATTTGCATCAGCTCCATGGGTGTGTGACATCACCTTCACATGCTAAGATTCCTAGATTCTATCAGGCCAGATTCCCTGAGTGAAAGCCTTTTGTCCAGGGCCAGCGGTCATCTGGTGGACCTGTGTCTCAGAGAAGCCTGCACACGCCTCCCTGGGTCAAGTGTTTATTGCTAAAAGCCTGGAATCTTCTCTGCTGATCTGGGGAAATCAGGCAGATGGATGGGGGAGCTGCAAATGACATGGAAATACAGTGGCACCTCGAGATACGAGTTTAATTCATTCCATAACCTTGAGGCGTGGGAAACTAGGAGACGCTCGAGTCGCGGTAAACTGGTGGGTCGTGTGCAGCCAGCCGATCCGTGAGCGATGACTCCTATCTCAAATGTTGCTCATATTTCAAAGCAAAAATCGCTCGCTCAACGGCTCGTATCTCAAAAATCTCGTATGTTAGGGCACTCTATCTCGAGGTGCCACTGTATTTGAAGGCATTCATTTCCCCAGTGGCAAGGTAGGGCAAGCGGAAGTGTCACCACCTTCTTGCGGAGTAGAGCACATCCCTAAAGGAAGTGCCTGCGCACAGTGAGTGTGGCCCAGGCCCAGGTCCTCCTCTCTGGCATCCCTTCCCTGCCCCCAGTTCTTACTGACGGTGGTGTCCCCTATCTGGCCCTGTTAGTGCTCACCGGAAGCAAGAGCCTCCTCCCTCCTCCTGCTCTCTCCACCCACCCACCTCCCCCAAAGCTCTACAGCAGCGGTTCTCAACCTGTGGGTCTCTACCCCTTTGGGGGTCCATCGACCCCATCAAAGGGGTTGCCTGAGACCATCAGAAAACAGAGGTATTTACATTACGATTCACAACAGTAGCAAAATGACAGTTAGGAAGTAGCAAAGAGAATCATTTGATGGTTGGGGGTCACCACAACATGAGGAACTGTATTAGAGGGTCCCAGCATTAGGAAGGTTGAGAACCACTGCTCTACAGAGTCAAGAGCAAATGGAAATGAGATTGCGTTAAAAATCTTGCCCAAACCAGTTTTGCTCATTGGATAGAGCCTCAGCCTGCGGTTGCAAGGGTCCCAGGTTCGATTGCGGCATGTATCTTCCTTGGTTGCAGGCACAACCCCAGTAGGGAGTGTGCAGGAGGCAGCTGATCAAGGTTTCTCTCTCATCAATGTTTCTAACCCTTTCCCTCTCCCTCCCTCTCTGTAAAAAAGTCAATAAAACATATATACATATATATATATATATATATATATATATATATATATATATACACACACACACACACATAGATACATATATACACACACATACACATATATATGTACATATATGTATATATGTATATGTATATAAAATAAATCTTGCTGGCTGCCCCGTGCTTTTAAACAAAATCCACAATCCTCAGCGTGGCATCCAAGGTCCCTGAAGATGTGAACCGTGACCATGTCTTCCGCCATCTCATTCCTCCCGTTTTAATACCTCCATGCTCCATCCGTTCCAAGCTATTTCCTCCCCGAGCCCCGGCCCCTGCGCCGCTGCTTGGCTGGCCTGCCAGGCCCCGCAATTTCCCCGCTGCGCATCCCTGTTCTGCTCGTTCCCCCCTCGCTGCCGGCATCTCCAGAACGCGGTGCTGGCAGGCACCGGGGCCCACCCGCGCCCTGTCGTCATTCACTGCCTGAGAGATGTTCCCGCTGGACTGGAAACGCTGAAGACGTGTGCAATGTTTTAATCACCTGTGCTCCCAGGACTGCTGCATTTCCTGAGAGCAGAAGGTGTATCATACGTTGTGACTGCATACATATCTCCCTGTGAATTTTGTAAGAAGATGAAATAGCCGAAACTGGTTTGGCTCAGTGGATAGAGCGTCGGCCTGTGGACTGAAGGGTCCCAGGTTCGATTCTGGTCAGGAGCATGTACCTTTGTTGCGGGCACATTCCCAGTAGGGGGCGTGCAGGAGGCAGCTGATTGATGTTTCTCTCTCATCGATGTTTCTAACTCTCTTTCTCCCCTCCTCTCTGTAAAAAAATCAATAAAACATATTTTTTAAAAAAAGATCAAATAAGCAAACCAAAACCCTCCCTGTAAGATTTTAGAATACTCATGTTTAAATCCTCACACCTTTTCTGCAACATCGAAGATTCCAAATTATAGAGTATTTGTGATATAGGGCCACCTGAGTTAGAGAAATAGAAGAAAAAAAAAACACAAAACCTGAATAGTGAGGGTATTTTCTACAAATAAAGGTTTTCATGAAAACTAAATGATATTTCCTAAGAACTGTTTTTGATGGTAAATGAATATTTGTCAGTAACCTTTGGTATTTGATTAATGTATAGCCTTTACTAGTAGAGCAGTATTTTTTTATTTTATTACAAAATGTAACAATACCTATAAGGATACTTTCAAAATATTATTTAGTGAGGAGGGATGGGGGAGCCAGTTGTGAGGAGGATGGTACCCGAGAGTCTAAGATCCAGAAGAAGGGGAGATATGATGGAAGACACCACTTGTTCTGGTCACCGTGACTCCTGACACCAAGTTACACATTTTCACAACCAGTTACACCTCCGGAGCGCTAGCCATCACCTTGTAGTAACACCTAAAATTCAGCTGTCATGTGTTATGTGTCCAAGACTATTTGAAACACCTGACACACAAACGCATTTATTCCTCAGGACATCCTACAGTGCAAGTAACAGTATCTCCTCCACTTTGGTGGGAGGGACAGAAAAGGGTTAAGTGAGGCATATACAGTGGTACCTCGAGATACCAGTGCCCTAACATACGAGATTTTTCAGATACGAGCCGTTGAGCGAGCGATTTTTGCTTTGAAATACGAGCAACATTTGAGATAGGAGTCATCGCGCGGATCGGCCGGCTGTGCAGGACCCATGAGTTTACCGCGACTCGAGCATCTCATCGTTTCCCACGCCTCACGGTTACGGAAAGAATTAAACTCGTATCTCGAGGTACCAATGTAAACCCTTTTATTCACACGATAAAATACCACTCAGCAATGATAACGAACCAAGTATCGATGCACAACACAGCAGGCATGAATTTCAGAAACAGGACATCAAGCAAAGAAAGTCTGGTGCAATTCACTGTATCACAAAGATCCCATGTATATAAAGTTCAAGATAGACAAAGCTTAGCCTCACTAGTAGAAATAAGCTAGTGGGAGCTTTATTAGAAAGGGGTGTACTGCATGGGTGGGTGAATGTTTTCTCTATCTTGGAAGGGGTGTGGGTTCATGGATACAGACATTTATCAAAACTCATTGAAGTCTGAGATACTTGCGTTTCATTGTGTGGGAATTTTACCTCAAAGGTCATCTATTAAACATTTGTGGCGGCTTCCTTTCCCTCCTGCTTGCAAAATACACCAGAGGAGGAAGAGAAAACTCTCTCCTTTGGATTTCACTCAGGAGGCAATTTTTCCCCATCTTTGAAGTCATCATCTCAGATGGGACGCACCGATTCCCTTCCCGTGTTCTGTAGCAAGCTCCGTGCGCCCGCATCTCCAGGACAGACAATATTTACCCACCTGCACTCCTGCTCTCCTCTGTCCTTGAACGCTTCTATTTTTAACTCCTCGTTCCCGAGCTCCCCAGGGTCCATTAGGGCCAGACTGAAGCAGCGGAAAAAGAATAAAACACCGAGCAGAGGAGAGAAAAGGAAATGCCCTGGCAGCTATTGCTTTATTTGGGAACTAATACTGCTTGTGGTGGTACCAGGGGTCAATTCACCCTGAGCCCCTGCAAATCAGACATCCGAGACATGTGATTGACTTCTGGCAGGGACAGCCCCCAGGGCGTCAATACCCCTCGGTCGGAGTTGAAACAAGGCTGGCTCCTCGTGGATCCCCTCCAGACACGCGGGCTCTCGGCTGCAGGGAGTGATGTTCAGAGTGAATGAAGACCTGTCATGGCCGGACAATGAGGAGGTGGAGCTGGGAGCTGATGGACGCTGGTGTAGCCGGAGGCCACGTGTTTGAGAACCAAGCACAAGCAGAACGCCCGGTCGCTGGGGCTGGCCAGGGCAGCTCCAGGTGGACTCCAGGCCTTGTCGCCACTTGTCACTCCACCGAAAAGCCAGGAAGACTGTGAGGCCTGCGTTATCCCTCCCCGTTTGTCCACTTCACCTGCTTCCGCTCTCTCGCCATCTCCTCTCGAGCGCTGGATGCATCTGCTAGGAAGGAACGCACTTTCCTGCTCTCCATAAGCTGCAGTCGGGAGCTTGTGCGTTTTCATTTCCTCAGTAATAACACCTTCCCGCATCTTAACAGGTGCTGGCTTCCGAGTGTAGAATAAGCGGTGAAAGGAAGTGACTACACTGAGGCCAGAAATCTGTGTAATTCTGCCAAAACCGGTTTGGCTCAGTGGATAGAGCGTCAGCCTATCCTAGGTTCGATTCCGGTCAAGAGCATGCACCTTGGTTGCGGGCACATCCCCAGTAGGGGATGTGCAGGAGGCAGCTGGTCGATGTCTTTCTCATCGATGTTTCTGTCTATCCCTCTCCCTTCCTCTCTGTGAAAAATCAATAAAATACATTAAAAAATATTTTTTTAAAAAGTAAGTGTCGACATGAAGTTGAAGAACACGACCTGGTCCCTTAGGGGGCAGCGTCTCGACCATGGACAGCAGCCTGCCCGCCTCCTGCCCCATCTGTGCCAGGTCTTCGAGCCCAGAAACTGTTACTGAAAGAGAAAGGCCACTCCTGGCGCCCATCAGTGGGCCGTTCTCTGTAGGAGGCAAAGCCTGCACAGTTACACTCCTCCTCTCTCCCTCCCGGCTTCGTGCCCGTGCGCGGAGTGGAAGGGCTGAAACAATCAGTGGCCTGTCGGTCTTCATTCCGTGGACTGTTGTTCGTGTTGATCTTTTCTAGAAGTTGGTATTTTTCCTCTGCTTGTTCCTAATCCCCATTTTATCGTCGCTCCGGAGAAGCCGGCCCGAAAAGCCTCAGTCGAGTGTCTCTGCTGCTTGCAAGACTCTCTGATCCTGTCTGAGGTTTTTCTAAGATCAAGTGACAATCTACTAACGGTGGCCTCAGTGGTTTCAAAAATAAATCAGTCCGTCATCAAAGCTTAGTTATAAGCCTCCTTTAAACCTACAGTGTACGGACACATCCCCATGCGAAGCTACAGTGAATGTAGGTCATTAGTACTGGGGAGGGTGTGTACACACATATGCCCTCACACATGAGCAATGCCCTTATGCATGAACACACACACGCACCCCCATATGAACATGCTCCTGTGTCCATAGGGAACCCCAGGAGAACAAGGAGGGGGCGGGAGAATGAGTGCCCGTGTTCTTTGTGACTCTCAGAACAGTTTGGCAAGGAGGCTGCCAGTGCTCAAATGAATTCAACTACTGACTCCTGACCCTGCTTCGGTGCCCGCTACGTGGCCAGCTGTGACTTGGGGCTGAGCAAGGTCATTACTAGCAGACAGCTCGGTGACATCAAAGCACACCTGACGACACCGTCTGTGTGTTTCCTTGCTAACATGCAGGACTGATTGAGTTTCACATGTTATTTTTTCAGAGACCACCATCTCACGGAAGTTTTTTTTATTCTAGCAAATTCCAATGGAACTATCACTCTGCCTAATAAAACTCTGACGTGGACAGTTTTTGGTGGAAAATTTCACAGGGTTTTCTGTTTCAGGAAGGTGGAATAGGAGGAGTAGATTAGTGGCATGGGAAAATGAGGGTATCAGACACAGAAGTCCTTGCATACATATGTCAATATCACTCCTTCCATCATAATGGACAGAGCAAGTAGAGAAGTAAACCCCAAAGCTCACAAAGTATTGGCAATGGATTGGCATTAAAAAATACGTAAAAATGTGGTAGAGGTAATAAAAAAATTCACTGGTTATATCTAAAGCAGCGGTTTTCAACCTGTGGGTCGCGACCCCTTTGGGGGTCGCCTAAGACCATCGGAAAATGCAGATATTTACATCACGATGCATCACAGTAGCAAAATTTCATGGTTGGGGGTCACCACCACATGAAGAACTGTATGCAAGGGTGGCGGCCTTAGGAAGGTTGAGAACCACTGATCTAGAGAATGCTGGAAACAAATCTGTCAATTTGGAAAGTAATAAATAAGGAGAAAGAATCAAGCATGCTGAATCAGTGTACAATGATATCTTGGGAAAGCTAAGTAGCTGACAAGAGAAGTATTTCTTTATAGAAGTATTCCTTAAAGTGGGAGTGACAGAATTTTAATATTTGAAACCACAAATAATGGCTCCAGGCAATCATCATTCATGGCTATTGTTAACAGAAAAAAATAAAGTTAACCGGGTAGCATCTGCTCCCTGATGGATGGAACTACAAGATATTCCCGAAGTGTCTGGTGAAAAACTCAAAGCTAAATCTGATCAATTCTCAAGATCAAGTCACAGGCAAGAGCGGAGGAAGCGAAACATGTCAATTGCTTGTCACGTTGCAATATACAGTCAGCAAAACCCAGACTGAGAGAGCGGGAAAGGGGGAGGGCTAGAGAGACAGGAACATTGATGAGAGAAAAACATCATCAGTCTCCTGCCTCCTGCACATCCCAACCTGGGGATCCAGCCTGAAACCTGGGCATGTGCCCTGACTGAGACTCGAACTGGTGACCTCTTGGTTCCTGGGAGATTTTAAGTTTATTTTTAAGTACAGAAAATAAGTGATCAAAAATTACACACGAGTTGGGGTGAGGAGGTAAGGTTAGGGACTGGAAATCCTTGTTTAATAAAATAAAATGAATATTTTGGTTTTCAACTTCTATTATACTATTAGAGTAAAAATATTCTCAATGCTTAAAAAATTTAAAAATAACAGCCTTAAGCTGAAACCCGTCTGGCTCAGTGATAGAGTGTCAGTCTGCGGATTGAAAGGTCCAAGGTTTGATTCCGGTCCAGGGCATGTACCTTGGTGCAGGCACATCCCCAGTAGGGAACGTGCAAGAGGCAGCTGATAGATGTCTCTCTCTCATGGATGTTTCTAACTCTCTATCCCTCACCCTTCCTCTCTGTAAAAAATCAATAAAATATATTTAAAAAATAACAGCCTTAAGTTTAACTATAAAAAGTACAAAGTGGAGAGTCCTACATCTATAACTAGTCATTAATCTAGTATTTTGTTTGGTTTGGGGTTTAATTTCACACAAAACCCTTCCTTTATCACATGCATAGAAACAGGTAACTACAAATCTCTGGGCTTGTATTGTTAGCAAACACCTTTAGCCAAGGAGCGCCTCTGTGGAGAACATCTACTTCCCTCTGAAGCAGCAGTTCTCAACCTTCCTAATGCCGCGACCCTTTAATACAGTCTCTCATGTTGTGGTGATCCCCAACCATAAAATTATTTTTGTCGCTACTTCATCACTGTAATTTGCTACTGTTCTGAATCTTAATGTAAATCTCTGTGTTCTCTGATGGTCTTAGCAGACCCTGCTAGCTGTTCACGACCCACAGGTTGAGAACCACTGCTCTGAAGGCATGAGCTCTCCCACCGCCCCCTTCATTAGCGTGGGAATGGATTTTTTACGTGTAATTTACTCTCTCCCCATTCTATTACCTTACGTTTCTTTTTCAAAGCACAAACACGTTAAGGAACATCAATGATGTTTCTCTCTCTCCTCCTCTCCCTCCCTCTCTGAAATCAATACAAATATATTTTAAAGACAGAGAGAGAGAGGGAGAGAGGAAGAGAAAGAAGTACAGTGGTACCTCGAGATACGAGTGCCCTAACATACGAGATTTTTGAGATACGAGCCTTTGAGCGAGCGATTTTTGCTTTGAAATACGAGTCATTGCGAGGATCCGCCGGCTGCACACGACCCACCAGTTTACCACGACTCGAGCGTCTCAGTTTCCCACGCCTCAAGGTTACGGAACGAATTAAACTCGTATCTCGAGGCACCACTATATTTGAATTCCGTGCCCTCCTGCTGTAAACTAGAGCCGCGCAGGCCCTGCAGGAATGGGGGGATTTGTTGTTAATCCTCCGCCCGCTAAATCTGGACACCGGGTGTCACAGCGCCCCATGAACACGAGAACTGCACATCTCCCACTCTCGGCTCCCCGCACACCAGGGCCAGCATCCGAGCATCAGCAGCGGGATGGTGGCAGTAGAAAATACACACTGACACCTCCTCCAGATCTGAAACAGGTCCTCCACTCTCCATGGAATCAGCCTTTCCCCCCAAAGCTTTAGGCTTTTGTGTTAGTATTTTTTTTAATCTTGTAAAAAGTGTATTTTATTGTTGTCAGAGAGGAAAGGAGAGGGAGAGAAAGAAACACCAATGATGAGAGAGAATCATTGATTGGCTGCCTCTTGCACGCCCCCTACTGGAGGTCAATCCAGCAACCCAGGCCTGTGCCCTGACCAGGAATCAAACCGTGACCTCCTGGTTCATAGGTCGATGCTCAACCACTGAGCCACGCTAACTGGGCATGGTTTCCCCTTATTTCTTAAAAATAAATCAAAAGAGCTGAGTTTAAACTCAATTGTTTACCTCCCAAGATCTAATCTGAGCTTGAAAAATATTCAGAAAACAGTCAGACCCCCACCTGGCTATTTGTGCCACCTGCACAGAGAACAGGAAGGGGTCAGGGTCACCCTCGGAAACTTCTGGAGATGCAGGCCCCTCCCTCTGGCCCTGTTTGCAGAAGTCCCCCATCTGTTGGTCCTGATGCTGCTGGTCTGAGAGCAGCCAGAGACAAAGTGGCTTTAGTGCCAGCAGAGTCTGCGATGTGAGGGGGGAGGAGGGGACCCAGCTGCTGGTGGCGGTGTCCTCGGAGGAAGACTCGCCGGCCCAGGGAAGGCCATGCTGAAGCCAAACCCGGGCTCTGCCTCTCCTCCTGCTCAGAACTCCGCGGGGAGAGCAGGCTGACGTATGTGCACAGCTCTGTTAAAAAGTCTGTGTTCCTTATAAACTAGGGTGATTTTTAAAATATATATATTTTATTGATTTTCCACAGAGAGGAAGGGAGAGGGCTAGAGAGTTAGAAACATCAATGAGAGAGAGGCATCGATTAGCTGCCTCCTGTACACTCCCTACTGGAGATGTGCCCGCAACCAAGGTACTTGCCCTTGACCAGAATCAAACCTGGGACCTTCAGTCCACAGGCCGACGCTCTATCCACTGAGCCACACTGGTTTCAGCTAGGATGATTTTTTTTTTTTTAACTGGCCTCTTCCTTAACTACATAGCTCCTCAGGGACAACTCAATGAATGACCCACTGGAATAGGCACCACCCGTTAATCACAGCTTTTTCAGAGGAAGAAACCCATCACTGAATATACAGATCCACGTGAGAAGCACGCTAGTATCAGAAGCACTGTAACGTGTGAGTATGCACACTGGGATGGAGGTATTTGTGTGCATGTATCTGTGCTGTGCCAGATTTACATAAACCCACACTCATCAGATGCATAAACACGCTGAATTCACATAACAGAAACGCAGAGGCAAGCAAAAGGGACAGGTCGCCTGAACTTTGCACGCTTACCTCTCTGCGCACACACTTGTTCCATTTCATCTCCATGCATAAATGTAACCGGCACTCAGCTTAAATGTAACTGGCACTCTGCTTCACGTGGGAAGAGGAAGGACAGCCATCTGCTTCCTGCACTAATGAGCGCTGCTGCTGATGATGGGGAGGTTATTTCTGATTTTAGGAAAAGAGGGACAGCGCTGGGAACAGGTTTTTCTCCACCTGGTACCTCGCACAGTGAGACTTAGAGCCAGTGATGGGGGGCCACCCCAGCATGAGTTTTCTTTATCTCCCCTGCACCCTCTCACTCGGCAGATGCTCTTTAAGCTGCCATGCAGCCCCAGGAATTTCAATGAATTTCCTTTCAAGGTGCATGAATCCGTGCACTGGGCCACTAGTCGTGATTTGATAATCATTGCTGTGTTGTAGTTGCTATCTAATCACCTTCTTCTTTTTAAAAATATATTTTATTGATTTTTTTTACAGAGAGGAAGGGAGAGGGAGAGCTAGAAACATGGATGAGATAGACATCAATCAGTTGCCTCTTGCGCGCCCCCCCACTGGGGATGTGCCCGCAACCAAGGTACATGCCCTTGATCAGAATCGAACCTGGGACCTTTCAGTCCGCAGGCCGACGCTCTATCCACTGAGCCAAACTGGTTTTGGCAGCTAAACACCTGCATGAGGGTTGCATTCTGCTCCTGTGGACCCCTTAGCTGGTGGGAAATCCCATGGAAGGCGGGGGGCTGGTGCTGGAGTGGCAGGTGCCGCCCTGAAAGCAGGGGCACCAGAGGGGAGAAGCCGGGTGGAACCCCTCCGTGGCACGCGCTCTCTGTATCCAAACGAGAAACTCTCTCTCCACATCGCAAGTCCTGGATCTGTCCCACAGCAGTGACGGGTCCCTGGGGGAGGGGATGGGGCTGTCTGTGAGTGTATGTTCTGTGGCACCTCGAACATGGCTTGGCATGTCATGAAGCCACCCACAGAACAGCGCCTCGGGCTACAGAGTCAGAAGGCAGTTCCCCTGGGCGCGGTGCATTTCTGCATCTTCAACACACAAGGCACGCACTGCCCTTCCGTTCCGGCCCTAGTTTCCTGGATGTTCACACAGTCAACAGGTTGGAAGACAGAGTGTCTCCCTCCCGAGCAGAGGGCAGCGTTGCTTACTATCCTGTACCTTGTGTGGGAACCTCTTTCCACGTCCCGCGTGGTTCAGGGTTCCCGGGTCAGGGTTCGGGTTCTGAAGGAGGCCACATGCAAACGAAATGAGAGACTAGAAAACATTAATTTGGCGATATTGGGGGGCCAGGCGGGAGCCTTCCTCTAGTGAAAGGGACTGCCACCTTCCTTTGGCCTTGCCATCCCTTTTATTCAGGTTTGGGAGACACCCTTTGCCCTGAAGCAGGCAATTCCAGTAACAGGCAGATTATCTTATCAGTCAGGATTGACATGATGATTTGATGGGGAAGTTCATTGTCTCAATGAGAGAGGGGGTGGCTGGTTTGACCTTTCAGAGCTTCAAGGTTGACCAGCCTTCTAGCCTCCTGTTTTCATCCATTTAGTGAGAACAATGTTTGGTTTCCGACATCATGGACAGAATGTCTCCCCTTGGGACAAAGGTCAGGCAGGTGCTCTTGAGTCCCATCAAAAAGGTCTGGGTTCCCCACGCTCAGGGCCCCTCTCCTGTGGCACAGCCCCCAGGTGGGCACCATCGGGCCTCAGGAGACCCCGCTGCCACTGTTGCTGCGAGTTCACTGCCACGGCCTGTCTCGTGACCTTGCACTTTGGGTCTGCCTGAGAGTCTCATGGTTTCTACCAATTTCCATGCAACTGTGACGGGCTGAGGTGTTAGTCGGCGGGAAAGGTGAAATCTCAGAACAGAACATCCCCGTGTTCTCCGAACAGAGCACTGGAAACCGGGCGATCTAAAAATATTTCCCCACGGATTTGCCACGGGGACACTAATTGCTGCCACTGCAGCCAACGTTTTGATTCCAAAAAGCAACTGTAAATTTGAAAATATATTCTCTCTCAGACCCACCACAGTGAGTCATTAAGGCCTAATTGCTAATCGGCTTATTAGTCCGTTTGGGAAACACCCAGAAAATGCCGGCGCTACTGGAAAGCAGGAAGCTCGCGTTGGATGGAAACGCCGGGGCTGACAGACCCCTTGGGCTGAGGGACATCCCCCTTCCAACAGCACTTCCTGGTGGTGCAGAGCGGACGGGACATGGAGCAAAAGACAGATGGCTGCTCCTCCTCACGCTTCAGCGAGTCCCACAGGAGTCGCCGATCAAGCCGATTCTAACTTCCCAAGCTGGCACTGCATAAGAGGGCTCCTGTCTCCGGCACCTTCCCTCACTGGTGCTCACTTGTCATGTTAAATGTGTCACAGTGATTTGTACTGGCCCTTCCTCCCCACCGAGTGTGTGGCTCTTCGAGCAGGAGGCACATCTCGCCAAGTTTTGCCTCCTTCCCGCCCCGTCTCGGACCCTGCCCCAGCTCCTTCCCATCTGAGGCCCATCACCCAGCCTCCATCCAGACCCGAGGGCCTCAGCAGACACTGCGCCTCAGCACGTCCTGGCGAAGGAGACACACAGCTGGGCATACGCCCATCGGTCCCATAGTCCCCGGACCTCAGCCTCAGGAGGAGAGAGAGAAGCGAGCCCCATCCCCCCGCTGGGTGCGGTGCTTAGAGCAGCGGTTCTCAGCCTTCCTGGTGCCTCGATCCTTTAAGACACCTCCTCATATGGTGGTGACCCCAACCATACAATTATTTTCGTTGCTACTTCATCACTGTCATTTTGCTACTGTTATGAATCATAATGTAAATATCTGTGTTTTCCGATGGTCTTAGGCAACCCTGCTAGCGGTTCTCAACCTGTGGGTCATGACTCACAGGTTAAGAACCGCTGCTGTAGAGCATACAACCATCGGAAAACACAGATGTTCACATTATGAACACGGAGCACAGCGGGCCATCCCTTTCTGAGGAGGACTGTCAGACCTTCCGCCTCACCAACGCCATGTGCACCTTAGGGCTGTCACAGCCCCCCCCCCCCCCCCCATGGAGCTCCAGACACAGGCGCGCCAGAGCCCCGAGTGAGCGCAGCTGACACGTTCGAGGCTGGATGAAGGCGAGGGGCTGCACCTGCCCTCCCAGAGGCCCAGCAAACGGGCGAGGGAGCAGGCCCTGCCAGGCCTTTAGGAGGGGAAGGTGTGTTCCTTTAACAAGAGAGATCAGGAGGAAGCGCTATGACGTCATCCCGTCCTCCCTTTTCCTTCTTACACAGGAGCACGTCAGCCGGCCTCCCTCCATCCCCCAGAGGAGCGGGCAGTGCCTTCCCCGGGCCACGCTCTCCCCTGCGCTCTGCAGCCTTCCCTTCTTCCTCTACAGACTGTTCCTTCTGTCCAGGTCCTTCTCCTGTACAATCAAAGTCTTCATTCCCTCCAGCTCCCCCTGCACCCCACGTGCACATTAAATCCCCTCAATGTGCTTCTTTCCACCAGGGGCAGGGCGGGCTGGCCGGACCCCACTGATGCACGAATTCAAGCTTTGCCAAGTTTTCTGTGACTCCACGTAGTTTAACGTCCACAGATACGAAACGAGGCTCGGACAGTAACGATGGCAACACAGGACGGCTTTTTGTAACGGGCAGAGGAGGGCACATCCTTTTGTCTTGCCTCGGCCTGTCTCTGTGCCTCGCTCCCAGCCTCCCTCCCAAGACCTGTTTAGGGGGGAAGGGAAGAGGAGGCAGGAGGAGCAGGAGAGAGTGAAGGCCCAGAACCGAGGGCAAAGCTCTGGTAAGTACAGGAACGAAGGGGGCGGAAGGGAAAGTGGGGGTGCAGGACGGTCAGGGGCTCTGAGAACCCCCCCCAGAACGTCAGAGTCTGGGATGGCACTGTGAGAGGGAGGGAAAGACACTGAGCCTGTGCCAGCCTTTTAAAACACAAGAGCAAAAGAACCCCAAAAAGCCACAGGGGCAGAGCACCTCTATCCCACTCCCCCATCGGGCCCCCCGATACTGAATCGCCCATTGTGTCCCCCTGAAACCCTCACCCAAGAAACAAGGGAGCCTGAAGAAGATGCTGCAACCTGGGTGAATCTGACGACACTCTGTCACGTGAAAGACGCCAGTTACAGAGACGATGATTCTACCCTTCGGAGGCGCTTAGTCAAATCACGGGCGGAAGGGGCTGCAGGCGGGGAGGAGGGGAGACTGGGAGCTTGTTTGCCAGGCACAGGGCTTCGGTTTTAGGGAGCAGAGGAAAGGGGTTGGGGGGGGTGGATGGTAGCGATGGATTCACAACAACAGAACTGCATTAATGCCCCTGACTGCGCACTGACAAACAGTTCAGAGTATGTTTATGGTACATGTGTTTTACCGCAATTTTAAAAAAGACAACGCACGACATTCACATGAGCAGAAGACGGCTCTCAACAATTTAACAGCCACTCAGTAGCATCAACCAGTAAAGGCAACTGAGAGGCGCTGGGCAGCTGAGCACCCCGAAACAAAGACAAACAGGGAAGCTGACAGCAGCCTGCGGCTCCCCAGCTCTTCCTCCCGCACCCCCCTCCCAGGCCCAGGGAGCGCGTGAGAACTGGAGCGTGCACAGGCGAGTCGGCACACACAGGGGTGCAGGGTGTGGGGGGGAAGAGTACAAGCCACAGAGGGGCCATTTCTCAGTTCTGCCCAGAGGCCAGTCCTAATGGACACTCTGAACGGTCAATCCTTCAGCCTGGCGCCCGCCGCCCGCAAACACCCCCAAATCCAGAGAATTCTGAGGAGAACACGGTACCTTGCGGACTTGGCAGAGGACACGTCGGCTGGGTCTCCAGGTTCGGCTCCAGAAGCCAAGCAGCTGCCTCGGACCCCCGGCCCGGGACCGCCAGCCGCGGGCAGACGCGGGTCTGGGGCTCAGCAGGGAGGCACGTGATTCCGGACCATCAGGAGGAAGCCCCGCCCCAGTGCCAGGTGTTCCTTATCACAGGCCTCCCATTCGGACCCCAGACCCAGCTCCGCCCCGCTGGGGGGCATGCTCAGGCCACAGCCCTGCACCCTGCCGTTCCGTGTGGCACCTGCGTTCATGCGGGTGCTGGCGTGGGCCCAGCAAAGCGCGTGGCCAGGGGCGTGCTTGCTTCCCGGTTTGTGACATGGACATTGCTGCCACCACCATGTTCACCTGGTTTACACATGCTTCTGTCAGAGAGGAAGGTGGAAGCAGAGGGAAGAGAGAGGAAAACATTGAGGGGGGTGGTGTGAGCAAACTCCCCCCTCCCCCCATAAAGCCCTCAGCAGGCTGGCTCCCAGGGAGGCTGGGCAGCGGGCTCTGCCCTCAATCAGCGGGTGAATGAGGCTCAGGTGATGGGTCTGCGCCTCCCCACCCTCAGGCCACAACTCAAGCCAGCTGCCTGCAAACAGGGTTTTGCTTTATTGCGCCTCACAGGTGTGGCCGTTTGTGCAAATGGAAGGCAAGACTCTCCGCCAGCGAAGCTTCCAGCTCGCTTTACTGCGGGCCTGGCTCCGTGTCGGCAGCTAGAACCACGCTGGCAGTGCCCCTGGAGGGAGGGTGCCATGTCATCAGAGTCTTTCCTTCCACCTGTGAGGCCAGAGACTGCGCAGAGCTGCGTGTCTCTCCACACGCGTGTTCAGGTGGAGGAAGAGTCCTTCTTAGAGCGGCTCATGCGCCGAGCCAGGCTCTGTTCCAGCACATTCTACACCAAGCATGGCAGACAACAGGGGGTTGGGGGAGGATGACATGGTTGACAATGTCTCAATAATAAAATAGGAGGAAGCCGTCCATTCTCCCTCACACACAGACAGGCCCACCCCGGTTAGCAGGCTCACTGCAGACCCAGAAGGTCCGGGCTCTGCTCTGTGCCCAACGGCCATTTCACTCAGCTGCTGAGCTCAACCAGGGCTCACGGAAGGGGTCTTCTGGAATGTTCCTGTTCCACCAGATCCGAAACTTAGAGAATTTTACATAATATCAGGAGGGGCCTCAGCATGCTTACACAGAAGTGTTCAAACATGTCATGTAAAAAGCCCAGAGATAAACAGAATCCTTAAGAATTCTAGAAAATACAGTCTACACCATCAGCGCTGAGTTCTTGCACTGTAGGATAGCGTGGGGTAAAATAGGAAAAGAAGACACTCCATCAAGACCCCAAAAGCCAGGACAACTTCCTGTTCATACAGAAATCCATAAGGAATTACAGTCAGGTCTTCAACAGAGTCATATACACAATGAGTCCACTCAGTATAAATGGTAAAAAAAAAAGTAATTTGATGCATGCAATCTGTATGTGGCAAGTGAGATAACCACATCTCAGAATGAAAAGTCAAATAAAAACACCTAAATAAAGAACCCCAGGCATGCGCAGCAGCCACCGGCAGCTGAGCCAGATCCAGGGGCAGAGGTGGGGTGTCTGTGTCTGGGGATGCAGGGGCTGAGGTGGCAGGACCACATCAGAGTGTCAGAGCGGGATCGTGACTTGCAGTGTGAGGTCTGGCTTTTCCGGACGCTCCTCAGGTTTCTGCGGAAGGACCAGGCCTTTCACGTGCAGCCGGAAGTGCTCAGCGGCCTCGAAGGCAGCAGCTGATGCCCAGAGATCTGCCCAGAGCCCCCCTCCAGGGCCGGAACCCCCTGCAAACCCCGCTGAGCGCAGGCGGGAGCGCTCTGGCCTCTCTGCAGTGCTTGCATCATTTCCAAAAGCCACTGTTCTTTCTTTCTTTCTTTTTTTTTTTAATATATTTTATTGATTTTCTACAGAGAGGAAGGGAGATAGAAAGTCGGAAACATCGATGAGCCGCCTCCTGCACGCCCCACAGTGGAGATGTGCCTGCAAGCAAGGTACATGCTCCCTATGGGAATCGAACCCGGGACCTTTCAGTCCGCAAGCCGACGCTCTGTCCACTGAGCCACACAGGTCTCGGCGCCACTGTTCTTTTGAGCAGTTACAAATTGTCATCCTTTTTACGAACACGGCCATTTCCGTATGCTTTCCTGCATGCATAGATTGCCTGCAGGCTTTAACGTGTCTGAACATGTACGCATTTAAAGCCTCCGTCTCCTTTAAAATTCCGGTAAGATATCGGAACCCTGGAAATTTCGGAGCGGCTCCATTTATAACCGGATGTGCTCTCCTGGCTCCCCAGCTGGCCCTCGTTCCCCGCAAACACATCGTTCCCAGGGGCGGTGAGCAACCGCACGCTCAGCCCCGCAGAGACCCATCACTGCCTCTGGCGCCGCTGGGACCGTGCACCCTTCTCTGGTGGCACTGACCCCGCAGGTGCGCACCCCACGCTCTGTCCTGCGTGGCTGCACCCCTCCATCTCCCTCCCTGTCTGGTCACCTGGCCCCCAGGTGGGTTCAGGCACTGGGAGACCGTGAATGAGGAGGCCAGTGGAGGGGGCAGAGGCAGGGTGTTCCCGGGTGTCACCCTCAGATCAGTGGCCCCGGGTGGGCCCACAGGAGCCCCTGCAGCTTCTCGGTGGGAACACCAGTCAGCCGGCCTCTCCCTCCCTCCATGAGCCAGCACGTTCCACAGCTCTCCACGCCCCTGGGGACCATCTCCTCACCCGCGCCCTTTGCCTGAAATGCCTGCAGGAAACAGCCCTGTGCTCCATCCTCCGCAGAGTCAACTTTTAGAGAAAACTAATAGCCAACAGGTGGCCAGGGGGTAGTGAATTTTCCAGGGCAGACCGGATGCAGGGAGGAGGGGAGAGGGTATGAGAGCAAAGAACTGGGTCCTGAGCAGCAGCACATTTTCCTGGAAGATCTGCCACCGAGAGGCAGAGGGCAGTGGGGACAACAGGAAAGGCCTTGCTTGGCTCATTACAATCAATCAATCAATCAATCAATCAATAAACAAACAACCCAACAGGAGACCATAAGACCAGGTGAAGTACAGTGATACCTCGAGATACGAGTTTAATTCGTTCCATAACCTTGAGGCGTGGGAAACTATGAGACGCTCGAGTCGCGGTAAACTGGTGGGTCGTGTGCAGCCGGCCGATCCCCACGATGACTCCTATCTCAACTGTTGCTCATATTTCAAAGCAAAAATCGCTCGCTCGATGGCTCGTATCTCAAAAATCTGGTATGTCAGGGCACTCGTATCTCGAGGTACCACTGTGCTGGGAAAGCTGTTAACCCCACTGTACTCAGCTGATGAGAAACCGGGCTGCTTTGCCTGTGATGCCGGCTCCCTGTGCGCCTGCCCACAGACACCCACTCTTGCAAGACCGCAAGAACCGTCTGGTTTTCTGCATGCTTCCTGTCTGCGAGTCCATTATTTGAATTCGGACAGCTGAGCATGGCTCACAGCCCTGCCGTGGATCATGCTTGCCTGGCTGTGTCCTGTCTCACAGGGGGGCCGTGCTCCCCTTCTTGGTGTGAACTCCTGGAGACATTTGATAATGTCTCTCATGTGACATTCTGCCTCCAGTCTGACCTCCCCAGAATCTATCCTGACAGGGATACGGGTGACAGCGTTCTCAACTACAGCCATGGTCCATTCATCATTCCTTTGAAGAATCTTTAAAGGCGTCTTGTTGCCCAGGCCACTTTAAAAATGTCATTTTCCTTTGTTTCTCAACCTGATTTTTCAATGAACTAGTAGCTGACAAAATACACTTCATAAAAGTGGAATATGGCCCAGCCGGTGTGGCTCAGTGGTGGAGTGTCGACCCGGGAATCAAGAGGTCACCAGGGTCTGATTCGCAGGCAGGGCACATGCCCGGGTTCCAGGCTCAATCCCCAGTAGGGGATGTGCAGGAAGCAGCTCACTGCTGTTTCTAGCTCTCTATCCATCTCCCTTCTTCTCTCTGTAAGAGGGAAAATATGAATGTAAATTCGTATGTCACCGTAGAAGAAGCAAATAAATGGCCTGCATCAGGAGATCTGGGAAGCAGATATATTTCAGAACGTTTGGTAATTTTATAAAAGAGACGCTCAATTCCATGACTCTTTTCAGAGGCCAGCCAAGTGTTCCTGGCATTTCCATCTGATAGAAACGGCTCACGTTGTCGGGAGTAAGGGAGCGTCAAGCAAACAGGACTTAAGATTCCATGTAAAGAGAAGGTTTGGCAGTTAAGAAGATATTTAAAAGTCACAGTTCCTAAGAGCTGGATGAGCAGCCTGTCATTCAAACAGTCTTTCATAATGACTAGTTGTCTCTAAGATTTTAATAAATGGGAGCGGGAAGGAATTAACTTGGTGCGAGGCATTTTCTGATGCTGCTAAGAAGACTTCCTGGTTCTTTAAAGACCAAATAAACAGCAGACAAAGCTTCCAGGCCCGGGTGAAACTTGGAAGCAGCTAAGACCCTCTCCTGAATATGTGGTCTCTTCATTCTTCACTCATGTGGCCAAAAGAATTCCTTCAGGCAAGGCCAAGATTAACAAACAGAAAAGAAGTAGTCCCAACTATGAGGAAATGATTAAATCCCTCAAAATTTTATTCCACAGGGAATAGTGCAGAATGTTATCTAAGTAGGGTTTATAACATTTTCAACAATTCCTTAGGGAAAAAACGTATATATAATTGAGCAGGAGCATTTCCTATAGAAATTGCTAGAAAGCATTAGCAGTAATATAGCCTTCTAAACAACCAAACCAAATAATCTCTTATATGGAGAGTTTTACTATTTTGAATATGAATGGATTTAAATTTAGAGACTTCCACCAAGTATAAATATTAACTTTAAGGATTTTAGATTTTAAGCCATTCTTCCTAATAATCACATTACCAAAGAACCAATTGTGTTGAGTCCACTTCTGGTTTGAAAAATTTAAAAACTGAAGCACGGGGGAATTATTTGAATGATAATGTCCACTGTTGATGAGTGTGTGTGTGTATTGGCGGGAACTCTCGGAAGCAGACATGAAATCAATAAAACCTCTCTGCTGGGTTAACAATATAGATCAACATTCTTAATGGACCTTATGATTGAATGCCAGTTCTAGGAATTTTTTTTTCTCCGAAAATACTTATGGGAATGCACTACATTTCCTATATGGATGTTCATCACAGCATTGCTTCTAAAACTAAACACACACACACACACACACACACACAAAACACCCTGAGAATAAAGAAAGCTGTTAAATGAAGGATCCAATGAGGGATCACATATCCCCACAACAGAACAGAACACACTATTGAATATTGTGCAGTGGAATTGAAAGCTCTCAACCTATTCTACAAAGAAACTATTGCTAAGGAGACTTCCAGGCAAACATGTCAAGGGCAGATGGAACCCAGACATGTAGACCCACTCCTTCCCAAGCCTCTGACAAAGAGGCTTTATTAAAGATAGGAACCCAGAGACAAAGATGGTAGAGGGAACAGTGACAACAATATCTTAGATGCTGGAAAGCAGATAGAGATGTGGCTGCAGACTCAGCAGAGCCAAGAAAACTGAGCCCCGTGTCCACAATGTGGAGATCCAACAAGAAACTTGATTTCCATTTTGTTTCAGAAGATGAACCGCCCAGAGAGAATGGCATCTGGTACCTATGAACGTGGTGTAAAGGAGGGACCAAACACATAAACATTGAGTGGGGTTTGGATTAAGAGATACAGTGGTACCTTGAGATACGAGTTTAATTCGTTCCGTAACCTTGAGGTGTGGGAAACTATGAGACACTCGAGTCTTGGTAAACTGTTGGGTCGTGTGCAGCCGGCTGGTCCGCGCGATGACTCCTATCTCAACTGTTGCTCGTATTTCAAAGCAAAAATCGCTCGCCCGATGGCTCGTATCTCAAAAATCTCGTATGTCAGGGCACTCGTATCTCGAGGTACCACTGTAGTTAGGAAAAACACTGCTTAATGACAAAGCAGAAAGGGGGAGGGGTTAGAAGCCAACTCTCAGTCTTTAGGCTCAAGGATTGATCTCAGAATTTATGTTCTTGTAATTCCATGCAGCCAGCACCTCCCCAGAACAGGCCTGGAGACCCGCTCTCTGGAGAGCTGACACAGCATCTCTGGTACCGATGAGGGTGTGGGAACTCCATGGAGAACCAGGACTAAGGAAAAAACGCTGATCCTGAAACGTATAAATAATTGCAACTGACTTCAAATCGACAAAACAACCTTAATAAGAACAAACTTCAAGGACTCCACTTCCCATTTTTAAAACTTATTACAAAGCTACAGTCACCAAAAGCTGTGATGTTCTCCTGGCATAAGGCAGACATGCATTTCTGGCCTCTCCCTTATATGCCCTTTATATACATAGAGAAAATAAATAAGGCCTTACATCGTTGGCCCTGTGATTTTCGACAAGGAAGAAGAGTTGGCTCATAGGAATCCAGACATATTTCTTAACAATCTGCCTATTCTTGTTTTTATCTAAACCTGCTATTCATGGCGTACAAGTCCTGGCTGATAAAATATTCTTAGCCAACACATTTGAAAGTAGGACTCTACCAAATAATATATATTTTTTAAATTTTTTAAAAAATATATTTTATTGATTTTTTACAGAGAGGAAGGGAGAGGGATAGAAAGTCAGAAACATCGATGAGAGAGAGACATCGATCAGCCGCCTCCTGCACGCCCCACAGTGGAAATATGCCCGCAAGCAAGGTACATGCCCCTGACCAGAATCGAACCCAGAATCTTTCAGTCCTCAAGCCGATGCTCTATTCACTGAGCCAAACGGGTCTCGGCCCAAATAATCTTATGTACCTGTATTTTCTGGCATATAAGACAAATGAGCGTATAAGACGACCCCCAACTTTTCCAGTTAAAATATAGAGTTTGGGAGATACTCGCCCTATAACATGACACTAGTGTATAAGACGACCCCTGACTTTTGAGAAGATTTTCCTGGTTTCAAAAGTCATCTTCTACACCAGAAAATACAGTAATTGTCCTTCTTAACATGCAAACTTGCAATTAGACACACATGACTTAAATCTAATGATAACCCTCCCAGTCTTCTATGGAGACCAATCTGGTCCAAGTCTGCTGGTTAAAGCTGTCTGTGATAGCTGCCCACAATTTTTAACAAACGTTGAGTAAGCTCCTGTTCTCCGCCAGTCGACGGTGGAGACATCAAGATAAATTAGACTTGGCTTTTGCCCGAAAGGGACATGGAGCTTCTCCCCACATGAAGGATATTTAGGGACCTTCCACCCAATGTCGAATCACCCCGTGGACAGGATTACACAACTGTCCCTCTTTGCGGGGAGAGCAGCCACCAAGCTCCGAGGGACAGAGCAGATGTGTCTGGTCGGAGATCCTTGTAAGTCGCTGAGGTCCCTGCAGACTTCAGGCTGTCAGGTTACCTCAGACACGATGTAGTGCAGGTTTTAAAAATGTCTTTCTCCTCTAAGAGACATTGGGACAACCCTGTCATAAAACACTGAGGACCCATAACTTCCTGTTCACCGGAGAGGCCCTGTAACAAAGTCTCTGTAATTACATGGGTTTAACTAAAATGAACCAATCCTTCATTCCAGAGGAGGAGAGATAAATGATGAATACCCTGCGTCTGGGTCAATGGTCCCTTCTCTAGTCAAAAACTGGCATACGATGGATCTTCGTGATCACTCTTTCATCAACACTATCATTAGCTCGTTATAATAATAATTAACAATGAGAAGCAAATCTATCACGAGATTTTTTAAAAATTATATTCTTCTTGGGGTTAATTTCTTTTTAAAACCAGGATGTAACCCAAATCCTCATGAATCAAGCGCTGCACCGCTGACATTTCAGCAATTTGAACTGAAACAGAACATTACGGTAATGGCGCTGGAGCAGATCAAGCCGGTCCTTCTCCCATTTGTACGATCTCCTCTGCCTTCCTGACAGCGATGTCTCAGGACGTTCTCTCCGTCTCTAACAATGGGGCTCCCCGGCTGGGTCGCAGTGTCCCCCGGATCTGCGTGACTGACAGACGAACGGCTGGCTCGTGCTTCGGGGGAAACGGGCGCTTTAATTAGCACAGGTCCTCAGAAGCGTCTCGGACACGGTGTGCCCGAAGCTGATGACTCTGATAAACGCTGACAGCAGAACCCCGGTCTCTGGCTAAAGAGGTTCTGATGAACTGGGGGAGTCATTTAAGAGCCCTCCATCCTTCAGCCCCGAGTCTCAAACCACAGATTTTCAGGATTTCATTTCCTACCCGGGGCCCGAGGACCATTAAGCTGACAGGGCCGCGAAGGCACGTTAGCAGAGAAAGGATGGTTTTTCTGAGAAATGGTGATGGAATCCAGAAAAACACAACTTTAATCCATTCCTCACACCATATAAAAGATACTAACCCCCAAATAGTGATAGATAAAAATGCAATATAACACTTTCAGGAGAAAATACTGTACCTGCCCCTTTGCAAAGACTTTCTTAGATACGATACGAAAATCACGATCCATAAAGACAGAGAATGATAAACTGTGCTTAATCAAAATTAAAAACTTCTGGGTTTGAAAATGACTCTTAAGAAAAAGAAAATGAGCTGAAACCGGTTTGGCTCAGTGGATAGAACTTTGGCCTGCTGATTGAAAGGTTTGATTCTGGTCAAAGGCATGTACCTTGGACATGGGTATATCCCCAGTAGGGGGCGTGCAGGAGGCAGCTGATTGATGTTTCTAACTCTCTATCCCTCTCCCTTCCTCTCTGTAAAAAAATCAATAAAATATATTTAAAAAAGAAAAGAAAATGAAAATGCAAGCCACAGACTGGGAGAAAATACAAAACAAAAACCCACCAAAGGACTTTTATATCGAATATAGAAAGAACTTTTACAACTCAAGAATAGCATCAGACACTTAAGTACAGTGGTACCTTGAGATACGAGTGCCCTAACATACGAGTTTTTTGAGATACGAGCGAGTGATTTTTGCTTTGAAATACAAGCAACATTTGAGATAGGAGTAATCTCGCAGATCAGCCTGCTATACAGGACCCACCAGTTTACCTTGACTCGAGAGTCTCATAGTTTCCCACGCCTCAAGGTTACAGAACGAATTAAACTCGTATCTCGAGGTACCACTGTATATATATTTTTGTTGATTTCAGAGAGGACGGGAGGGAGAGGAAGAGAGATAGAAACACGAATGGTGAGAGAACATCACTGTTTAGCTGCCTCCTGCACCACACACACTGGAGATCGAGCCCACAACCTGGGCCTGTGACCTGACCGGAAATAGAACCGTGACCTCCTGTTTCATAGGCTGACTCTCAACCACTGAGCCACGCCAGCTGAGCATGGAACCACCGCTCTTGACACTGGTAATTACTGAGGATCAGTTTGCACTGGGAAGGTCGTCAAGATTTCAAATGGCGGAAAGCTTATGGAACTTCCATTTAACATGTATTTGAAATAAAAATAACGCGAGTTCAGGCGATAGATCCCGCCACCGAAGCACAGAAGTCCTTTTATGGAACAGGCCGCCTCGTTACAGGAGATTCATGAACATCCCTTCGGAAACCGCCGCGTGTTTAGATAATTGATCGTGTGCGCTGCCCCTAGGTTCCCACCGCCTGTTAATTAAGTGTGTTCTGCACGTTGCTGCACGGAAATCCCTACGAGCAAAGACAGATGACACGGTTGCTGGAGGGCGAGAGGATTTGAAAAGCATCCTGACAAATGCTCCTGGCAACTCACGGCGGAAAACTCGGATGTAAATTCCGCTTTACATCAGCCGCGTCATCTCTGTCTTTGACAGTGCCGACTGCCTGACGGAGGGCCTTTGGAGAGAGCGGGGTTTTAACCAAAAATTAAAATCCTGATCATTAGGAATACCAACAATTTCTTCATCACTTCATTCCAGTCTTGTGGAAGGCTCTGTTTCTGTGTTTGAGGAAAGCAGCTAGTACATGGCGAAAGCGTGTTATATGTAAAGTGTTAACTCGAGATACGAGTTTAATTATTTCCATAACCTTTAGGCGTGGGAAACTATGAGACGCTCAAGTCTCGGTAAACTGGTGGGTCGGGTGCAGCCGGCCGATCCTCGCGATGACTCCTATCTCAAATGTTGCTCGTATTTCAAAGCAAAAGTCACTCGCTCGAAGGCTCGTATCTCAAAAATCTCGTATATTAGGGCACTTGTATCTCGAGGCACCATTGTATTTTACCTGGAAAAGTTGTGGGTCGTCTTTATTGGCCTGAAAATACGGGGAACACTTAAGCAGAAAACGGAAGTGTGGCTGGGCACTGAGCTGGCAGAATACCCCCACGCGTTTTCCGGGTGAAAGGAGAGACATTGTAGAAAAGATGTAGATTCTCAAACTCTGGGAGAGGCCAGGGCCCAGGCGCTGGAGAAACCACTGAGAGGCCTGGCCAGCGGGGAGGCACCAGGTCAGGGAGGGTGTGTGTGCAGGGAGGGTGTCTCAGGGGTCGCCGGAGAGAGGCAGATAACAGACACATTCAGTCGGGAGCCAGAGAAAGGGTTTTAACAGATCACTTCCAGCCACTGGTCTGTATCCAGCCCTGCCAGACCAGCTCCACAGGCGGAATCGGGTCTCTGTCCCCTGCCCCCCACAGCACAGGGGAGATCGGGGTCCGGACACTGGCCTACTGACAGTGTAATGACTGTCTTCCTCACTCATCTCTATCTCGCAGGGACTGGTTCTGGAGATTTCATCTTCTCCGCCTCTGAGACAACAGAAAACCTTAATAAAAACCATAGAATAGGGCGGGCCCAGCTCCAAAGACCTAAAGTTGGCCTCTATTTGGAAACACGGTCTTCTTCCAGAAGTAATTGTTTCTTTCAGGGTGAAATATACAACAAAACCTCGCAGTGTACATGACTAAACGGTGTCATTGCTGAATCCATTCCCAAGGGGAGGAGGCTTTCTAATTAGAGCTTCGTGAGAATGACGCAGGTCAGAGGCCACAGAAACTCCCAGCGATCCCAAGGCAGTCGGCTAGTTACAATCACAGGAAAGGAGGAGAGGGAAGGCCAGACATTGTATGCATGGCACTTGGGCACCTTCACCAGAAAGATGCAACTTTGCACGCCCCAGAGAGCCACGGGCCCATCCCCTGAAGATCACTGGGGGAAGGGGTACAGCAAAGAGGTGACCGATGCATGCACAGTGAAGGTGGGGTGACTAGGGAAGGTACTTGTCAGTCACACCTAGGAACAGAGCTCCTTGGCCAGAATGGGCGTGGCCACTGCAAGCACACAACAATATGGAAATATACAGTCGCTGAAACAAAGGGATTCTCTTTTGGCTCTTGAACTGCTCTCTGTGACCCTTGCCTCACAGGGTCTCTGGTTCCGTGTATTCCCCCATGTATGTACCCCTGGTCATGGGGACCCCACAGGCAGTGGACTGATGGTCTGTCTGCAGCAGGGAGCACAAGCTAAGCAGCCAGAGGCCGACTAGGACTGTCCCAATATGGAAGGGAAACTCTGACAATGACTCTAGCCCTCCTGAAGGCAGGCCTACACCCCTTTCATGGTGGGGCAAGGGGAAATGGGACCTTGGAAAGTCAGGGATGTACTGTACGTTCTGGAGTATAAGACGACTGGGCGTATAAGACGACCCCCAACTTTTCCAGTTAAATTATAGTTTGAGATATACCTGCCTTGTAAGACATGATAAGTTGTGATATATTTATACAAGGAACACGACACCAAAAAAAAAAAAAAAAAAAAGACCCCCAACTTTTCCAGTTAAAATATAGAGTTTGGGCCAAGGCAGGTTTGGCTCAGTGGATAGAGCATTGGCCTTCGGAATGAAAGGTCCCAGGTTCGATTCTGGTCAAGGGCATGTACATTGGTTGCGGGCGCATCCCCAGTAGGGGGCGTGCAGGAGGTGGCTGATCGATGTCTCTCTCTCATTGATGTTTCTAACTTTCTATCCCTCTCCCTCCCTCTCTGTGAAATATCAACAAAATATATTAAAAAAATAAAATAAAATATAGAGTTTGGGATATACCTGCCCTATAAGACGTGATAAGTTTTTGTGATATATTTATACAAGGAACAGGACACCAAAAATAAAAAATAAAAAAAAAATAAGGACGACCCCTGACTTTTGAGAAGGTTTTCCTGGGTTAAAAAGTCACCTTATATGCCAGAAAATTCGCTAATTCCCCAAAAGTAAGTCACTCATTCTCCCAGGCCAACGTTCAGAAAATTAATTTTTCCCTGGATAAATTTATAATTATCCAGGGGAAAATTAATAATTCCACTCCCACAAGCAACAGGTGGGGACACGGACCTCTCCCCAGCAGGAACAGAAGTGCTCTATCCTTAGAGTTCCAGTCGGAAGTCAGGATCTCTACACTGTCCCCTCAGATCATAACTTCCGGGCCGCGCTGTCCACGCCTCATCTTCCTGCCTGTACACAACCACTGTTTCCTCTTTCACGTCTCCAGCGTTTCATTATTACACTGAGCTCACTTTTTAAACTTAACATGCCATTTCAAAGCAGAAAGTCAACTGTCATTTCCGACTTCACGATGGGAATTATCCAGCTCTCTCTTCAGCACTGACAGGGCCTGCCACAGCCTAAACCTTGGGACCAGCCCCCCGAAGCTTTGATTGTAATGAAAGGCTGTGGTTTTTCCCCCGGTAGCTAATTAGTCTTATTCAGAGAGCCACCTTTTGTTCAGGAAACTGAGAGAGAGAAGAAACACGTTAGAACCAGCGCGAGGGCAGCGTGCTAAGCTGCCTGTAAACACAGCCCTCTCTGGGTCTGCTAATGGAATATTAGATGAAGGGTCAGGGGTCAATCCCTCTGAGAGTTCCTCCCCTCCATCCCTTCCCAATATTCTGAATCTCAATCTGCCTTGAACTAGATTAGTTGAATCGCGCTCCCTTCTGACGTGTCAGGTTCGCTTTCCATTTTTTAAGAAATCATCATTAAATAAACTTAAATTTCCAAGGTAGTCAGCATCCTCTCATGCATTAGCAAATCAGAACCAGCACTGATTTTTCCACTGCACTTCCTCACCCAGCGCCTACTATCTGTGGTAGAGAGCAACACACACACACACACACACACACATACACACGGGGACTTTGGCTGACATAGAAGTCTAATGGTTGAGAAAGATAAACAAAAGTATGTAGAAAAGGCCGAAACTGGTTTGGCTCAGTGGATAGAGCGTCGGCCTGCGGACTGAAAGGTACCAGGTTCTATTCCGGTCAAGGGCACGTACATTAGTTGTGGGCACATCCCCAGTAAGGGACATGCAGAATGTGGCTGATCAATGTCTCTCTATCATTGATGTTTCTGACTTTCTATCCCTCTCTTTTCCTCTCTGTGAAAAATCAATAAAATATATTAAAAAAAAATACAGTGGTACCTCGAGATACAAGTTTAATTCGTTCCATAACCTTGAGACGTGGGAAACTACGAGACTCTCTCTCTAGTTGAGGTAAACTGGTGGGTCGTGTGCAGCCAGCCGATCCGCGCAATTACTGGTATCTTAACCGTTGCTCGTATTTCAAAGCAAAAATCGATCGCTTGACGGCTCGTATCTCAAAAATCTCGTATGTTAGGGCACTCGTATCTCGAGGTACCACTGTATGTAGAAAAGATGTGTCTCCCCACGCATGCTGGAATGCAGGCAACCCACCTCTGTCCGGTTATTGCTTTGCCAGCAGTCGCCACTCAAATGCTAGTTCATGGAGAGAAACCCGAACATTCACGTTTCCCCAGGAAAACTGGGAATGGCTCAGTACAGTTTTAAAGGACTAGCGGAAGGTGTGAGATAAAATCCCAGCCAGCCTTCTTCAGTCAGACTGAAACAGCAGAGACATTATTCTGTGATGGGAACTGGCACAGAAAGAGGATACCGCTGCCACTGGCAATGCGCTGTGATGTGTAAGAGCACCAGTGCTCCAGGGATCCTCTTTGTGAGTTTTTTTAAAAATATATATATTTTATTGATTTTTTTACAGAGAGGAAGAGAGAGGGATAGAGAGTCAGAAACATCGATGAGAGAGAGACATCAATCAGCCGCCTCCTGCACGCCCCCTACTGGGGATGTGCCCGCAACCAAGATACATGCCCTTGACCGGAATCGAACCTGGGACCTTTCAGTCCACAGGCGGACACTCTATCCACTGAGCTAAACCAGCCCTGGAGGATTTCACGGATTTTATTGGCCAATGATTTCCCCTATAATAAAGGCCTTTCTTTAATGTGCAAGGGAGACGGTTAAAACCACTGAAAGGGTGACCAGAGGACCCTTATCTGTCACCATGTGACACAGATCTTCCTCCAATTCCTGGGCTCCCATTGCAGTCAGACTTCCGGTTGAATCTTCCATCTCAGACAGTCACGGTCGCCCTGTGTCTCTCGCTCATGCGGGTGTCCGAGGATGAGGGTGGAGACAGACTCATCTCCTCATCCTGACTCCCCCAGCGTTTCTCTGTAGCAGGAGATGGATGACCTGGAACAGAAGCCGGCTGGTGCCAGACTGAACCAGCTCCACCTGGCCAGGAAGCTCCGGTGTTAGAGCCACTGAAACCCCCGCTGCACTGCCAAGCCTGGGCTGAGGGAGGTGGGTCTCTGCGAACCTGGGGCTGAGATTCTGTGAAAAGAAAGCTTCCGGGGACCCTCCTCCCCCTCCCCATGTGGGAGTCTGTTCCATGAGACTCTTCCCACACCCCACATGGGAGTCTGCACTTATTCTCCAATAAATCACCTTTGCTATAAAAAAAAAAAAAGAGAGAGCTTTCTACTAGAGCTCATTTTTCAGGTCAGCAAGCATGCATTCCGCATTCAGTGGTACCTCGAGATACGAGTGCCCTAACATACGAGATTTTTGAGATACGAGCCATTGAACGAGCAATTTTTGCTTTGAAATACAAGCAACATTTGAGATGAGAGTCACCGCGCGGATGGGCCGGCTGCACACGACCCACCCGTTTACTGCGACTCGAGCGTCTCATAGTTTCCCACGCCTCAAGGTTACGGAACGAATTAAACTCGTATCTTGAGGTACCACTGTATTCCTTTAGATTAATTTTTTTCCAATCAGAGAGAATCTATTTTTATTTTTCTAAAAGACAAACACCCAGCAGCTACCCCAAACCTGTTCCCATCTCCAACTCTGGGCTCTGTGCCTCTGACCACGACGTCCATCCATCTCGCTGCCCTCCCGGCTGAGGCTGGCTCCAGCCATCTGTACCGCTGAGGTACAATTGCTCTCTGCGAGGGCTTGAGTCTGTCCCGCTCGCCGCTCTATTCGGAGCCAGACAAATGCAGATCGAGGCCGGAGTGGAGCACCAAGGCCAGGCCGCCTATTCCACGGCCATTACCACCCTCTCAGAAGCAAGTGACTCCTTTCTTTGCCGACAAACCGAACCTGGGAAGCTGACAGGTCCCTGGAGACCTAAGCGGTTTGTAGATTTGCCCCATCCTCTCCCGGGTGTGTGAGAGAGACAGATGTGGAGATTTTGAGGAGACAGACACCCAGTGGATCAGGCACCAGCGATCAGAGCAGGAAAGCGGGAAGAAAGCCAGTCCTTGCGGCCATCACTGCGGTGCTAACCGCCCCGACTGCTTGTTCCGGGAGATAATAAATCACAGGGTGTTTCAAAGCCTTTCAGTTCGGTTCCCCATGATCACAGCCCAGAGGTCCCTAACTTATGAAAAGCCTTCGCTGGAGAGGAAAAGACAAATTAAACTCCACCTGCGCGGCAGCGGTAATAACCTAATGGAGCTGCGGCTGCGCCCGTCGCCGTGATGAGAGCGCGAGGTCTGCAGCCCGTGCAGGGCCCCGGGCCTCCGGCCACCCTCTCCCTCTCCATCTTCCCAGAAGCCCTGGCAGGCATGGGGGTGAGGAGGCACAGTGGGGACACAGCTGAGCTGGCTGGTGCTGGCTGGCGCTGGCTTGGCCACGGCTCTGATTCAGCTCCGCTGAGGCCACAGCTCCACTTCCACACTGGACTGCGGGACATGGGGCTTTGGAGACCTAGGGGTATGTTTCCATGGAAATAAAGCTTTCTACTGTACCCCATCTTCCATGGGGACCTCCAGTGGACCCCAAGAACCTACTTCTATGAGAAACTAGGGGAGGCGAGGGTCTCTCCTCACCTGTGACATTCCGCCACGTGGTAGATGAGGAAAGCGAGCAGACACAAGGCAGAAGAGCTGGGGGAGCTGGAGAGCACAGGGTTGGGGGTACAGGCAGCCAGCTGGGGGCTCCCCTCTCCCGGCTCTCCCTCCCTCTCTGCAAACCCCAGGCACTGGAGAGCTCAGGCTTGTTGAGTGAATAATGCCTTCCAGGTATTTGTAACAGCTGATACCACAACCCTGCTCCATGGACCAGGGAACGAGGAGGGCCTGATGGAAGAGGGAAGCCCACAGTCTGACTGGCGTGGCTCCGTGGCTGAGCATCATCAATGTGACACACAGAAGGTTTGAGAATTCAGCAGGGCTCTTGGATTCGACTCCCCCGGCTCCTCCTGCAGGACCCCCAGCTCAGCTCCACCAGCAGGAGACTGAGCCCCAAGGCTCCCTGTCCCCCCGTCTCTCTCTGAAGCCACTGCAACAGCCCCCATGGCTGCTTGACCTCTGCCCAAGCCCCGTTCTCTTCTCCCAAACTTCAGTGCCTGCCTTTTTCTGACCATCTTCCATGGCTTCGGTAAACACTGGTTCATTCTCTGAATGAACTTCTCAGTATCACTGAACAAGTTTCAGAAAGTAACCTGGCTATGCTAGACATTGGCTTTAGAGAAATTCATGGTCCGAAAGAATTAATGTTTATGCTTTCCCGAAGAGACACATCTCCAGTATGTTCTTCATTATGATTTAAAAACATGTAACACACATACACACACATTAACTGTGGATTATAATTAACTTTATAATAAGACAGTTGCTTCTCTTTAAAAACAAATTCAGTATGAGTTAAATGGCAACTGACACTTGTTTCTTTATGTTGACTGAGAAGAAGAGACGGGTAGAAAAATGACAAGTGAAAAATAGTTTCCCACGGTTTGAGAATGGTAATATGCAGAGAGCAGACTGCAGGATCCCCTCCATCAGGGCTTCAGAGGCAGCACTGCAGCGGCTGGCGTTACAAGAAGCTACTGTGAAACACACACATGTTCACACCGAGTTGGACAGACAGTCTCTCATAGCCCCTCATCCGTTCCGGCCAGGTCCCGCCCCCCAAAGGAGCTCAAATGGGGAGAGTTTCGCTGGGAAATAGGTAAAACCCAACCACCTGACCAACCAACCAATCCGCAAAGGACTCAGTGACAGGACAATGTGGACGTGGGGACTGTGGATCAGATGCTGAGGACCGGCCCTGTGGAGAGAGGAATGGAGGTGCAGAGAGGTGAGAGCAGGCTTTACAGAGAGGGAAGCAGGCAGAAAGGGGAGAGCAGCAACGGCTTGTGCTGACTGAGGAAGGCATGGATGGTCGCTCCTCGTCTCTGGAAGGGAGGAAAGTGCAGCAACGCGGAGAAGAGGGAATCTCTGGGCCCGTTCGCCCCCCACAAGGCCCGAGTGCAGAGCTGGCTAGGATGTTACTCAGGAGCAGAGGCCAGACGTGGCGGGAATGTCTCGTCACTCTCCCTTCATCCCCGTTAACACTGTGTGACTATGGAGAAGTGGAACTTCCCGATTTCTCAGCGCTCTTGGGAAAAGCCCTCGCTTCCGGAAACTTCTTTCCCTGGACAAGCAGACACAAGTCCTGTTTCCTCCCGCTGCTCCTGTGGAGTGGCCAGCGCTCACACAGGACAAGGGACCCCATTTCGCCGCATGCCCGAGGGTCAGGACTAGGGAAGAGGAGCGGAAGCACCCGTTTACAGCACAGCAGTCAGAAATCTGTTTACAGCCGAGACCGGTGTGGCTCAGTGGACAGAGCATCGGCCTGTGGACTGAAGGGTCCCAGGTTCGATTCCGGCCAAGGGCATGTACCTTGGTTGCAGGCACATCCCCAATGGGGGGTGTGCAGGAGGCAGCTGATTGATGTTTCCCTCTCATCGATGTTTCTGACTGTCTCTCTCCCGTCCTCTCTGTAAAAATCAATAAGATACATTTTTAAAAAGAAATCTGTTTATGACTCTGTAGATTTCAGATAAAATTTAAAAAGATGAATGTGAAGTTCCCATTTTCTTCTATTCTCAAATTTCCACGAAGACTAGAGGTTTGAGGGAAGACATCCCCCCAAATGTTTACGATGCTTCTGTGGGCCAGGCCGTTCTGACAATGCGGGGTGCGTAGGGAGCGGTCTGTGGAGGTTCCGAAAGGGGAGCATCGGAAGGCGGGGGCGGGGGCTCCAGGCCTGGCTGGGAGGGGCGCGGAGCGGCACCGCTTGGCGCCCGTCCAGCCTGGCATATGGCTGCGGTGCCCTTGAGAGCACAGAGGGCAGCTCGGGCCTCGCACCGCTGTGAGCGTTTTATAGGCTCTTCCTTCGTGGAGTCGCCTATACAGACGCCACTTCATCTGATGGAGAGGGTGACAGGCAAACACACTCTGGAAATGCATATTCCAGGTAATGGAACCTGTTTCTGAAGGACACGAGGCTATTTCTGCCGCAGAGCTGATGGTCATTTTAAGCCATAAGCGTCCGAGTGCCAAGCACACAAGCGGAATGATAGTTCATTATCCCCATGCCAGCGGGGGAGGAGGGGCGGCCCGCGATGCTGGCTTGTGGGCACGCTCAGTGGAAATGGTTCTGTAGTTCTGCTTGATGGCCTCGGGATGTCCGTGGTCACCCCGAGCTTTATCTGCTCCCTCCAGGGTGAGAGATCCCCGCTCCGGGTGTAAAGCAGACAGATAACAGAGCGCTGGTCACACAGGGACCGTAGATCTCTACCGAAAGCACAGAGACAAGGCAAGGCCTGCTCACAGGAGCGATGATAACTGATCTGCAGTGGCCCTCTGAGCCCTGCCCTCTGCCCATCCTGCCCACCTCCCTGCCTCTCCCCGCCTCCCTCAGCTCAGCCCCCCGGCCTTGAAGAGGACAAGCACCTCAGCTTCAGAAAGGGCACACTTGTGCGTGCCTCACCCCCACATACTTTTCCCTTCGGCCTTTCAAACCACAGCGCACGTTCCGAGAGAGCGGCCCTCCCCACCGCGTCCCTCTCTGCGGCTGCTCCTGCCCCGCTTCCTTCACAGCATTTAGCACCCCGACTAGGCCTGCCTCCTCTCTCAGGAGAGGTGAGCCGTACCCCATCTGCGAGAGAGCCGCCCCAGCTACCAAATACTTGCCGCAGGAGCCGGTGGAAGGAGGAATATTTATCACATTCGCTTTGCCCGCTCTGTGTCTTCAGGTGAACATTTATCTTTGCTGTCCTGCCTCCTGACAGCTCCGAAGCGCAAGCTGAAGGGGGCACTTGGGAAAGGGGAAGGAAGGTATGTAGTTCTATCTTGGGTCTATTTCATTCAGAGGGATGGTGAGAGCTCCTTTGCCTAAGACTACCGTATTTTCCCGTGTATAAGTCGACTGGGGCATACAAGACGACCTCCGACTTTTCCAATTAAAATATAGAGTTTGGGATATACTCGCCCTATAAGATGACACACGGCATATGAGACGACCCCCCACTTTTCCAGTTAAAATAGAGAGTTTGGGTTATATTCGCCCTTTAAGACGACATCCGGCGTATAAGACGACTCCCGACTTTTGAGAAGATTTTCCTGGGTTAAAAGATCATCTTATACGCTGGAAAATATGGGTAAGTAGAAATGGGTGGAGCGGGGATTTCTGGGCCAAGAGGAAGGACTGGAATTGGCCTCTCTTCACTCTCTTTCTGTCCAGAAAGAGTTAAGGAAGAACTGGGGATGCTTAACTTTTCCTTCCCTCCAGGGCCCCTTTGTAAGGAACTGAGGATGAGAGTCCCAGATTCAACCCACCTGGTGTCAGGTATCCACAAGGTGAGGGACCCCCATGGATAAGACTTCTCGGCCCAGATGATGAAGATTTAAGGGTTCTCCTTTCCCCTGGCCCTGGGGCTGCCACAGATGAGGACATGTCACCACCTTTTGAAACAGCGCCTCGTCGCTAACTGTATCAAAAGCCCTTCCGTGCTGCCTCCTCTGGATTTATTTACTCTCCAGGAGCATTTTCATTGTGAGCTTTGCTTCTTGCCACTGAGAAGTCTGCTTCACTCCCCAAGGAGGCATAGCAGCCTTTCCCAGGGAACGACAGCTGGAAACGTCTGTCCTGAGTGAGCCGCCGCGGGGCGGGGGTGCGGCGGGTTTGGCAGCACCTGACGCTCAGAGGGACCGTGTGGAGGCAGCGATGGTACCTCTGTCACACATTACGGTGATGTGAGCCGCGCTGGAGCTGAGAGACACCTGATTTTTGATCTCTCCCCTAGCAAGACATTACATCCCGTAACATGTGCTTGGTAATTACAGGCCTTCACGTGGCGCCGGTGCCATATGCACACCGCACCCCGGGGGCTCTGTTTCAAGGTTGCAGCGGCCCGGTTTGTAGGTGAATCATTCCTAATCGCCCGCAGGCTTGTCACACTCGGCTCTGCGTGGTGTTTCTGTAACAGACTTTCAAGTTGCTCAGTGATTAAAAAACATATACATCTATATCCTATCTAATAAAGAGGTGATATGCAAATTGACTATCATGCCCTTTTACAAGATGGTCATTCCCATGTGGTCACAAGATGGCCAGCAGGGAAGGCATTTGGGGGCATCCAGGCCTGTAGGAGAGGGATGGCAGTTGCGGGGACCAAGCTGGCAGGGGAGGGAAGTTAGGGGTGACCAATCCGAAAGGGGAGGGCATTGTGGGCGGCCAGATTGGCAGGAGAGGGCAATTGGGGACAACCAGGCCAGCAGGGTAGGGCAATTGGGGAGATCAGGCTGACAGCAGAGCAGTTAGGCATCGATCAGGTTGGCGAGGAGTGGTAAGGGGGTGATCAGACAGGCAAGCAGAAGCAGTTAGGGGCAATCAGGCGGGCAATTGGGAGCTAGCAGTTCTGAATTCTGAGAGGGATGTCCAACTGCCGGCATCAGACATCCCCCAAGGGGTCCCAGATTGGAGAGGGTGCAAGCTGGGCTGAGGGACAACCCCCCCACAACCCCTCATGTATGAATTTCATGCACTAGGCCTCCAGTGTGTGTGTGTGTATGTGTGTGTGTATGCGCGTGCGTGCATACACACACACATACATAAAATACCAGTGTATTTGAGGTATTCCTTAAGAACTAGCACGAAATGTCACACATTCCTTAGAGGTGGAGCTGGGTAATGGAGCAAAAATAATGCTAAGCAAATGTCTTTTTAGAGCAATCTTGTAAGAGTCATGAAGACACATGAGCATTTTTTACTTGCCAACCAGGGTAATTTGCCTTTTGGATGGTAAAGCATCAGATGAGGTGAAGGGGCTCAAATGTCTTTATTTATTTAGTCCTACATGGTCATATTATGAGCATGAGGACTCATTCATTCATATTTTTAATGTATTTTATTGATTTTTTTTATAGAGAAGAAGGGAGAAGGATAGAGAGTTAGAAACATTAATGAGAGAGAAACATCGACCAGCTGCCTCCTACACAACCAAGGCACATGCCCCTGACCAGAATCAAACCTGGGATCCCCCAGTCTGCAGGCCAATGTTCCATCCACTGAGCCAAACCAGTCAGGGCTTATTCATATTTTTATTTTTAAATTTAATCCTCACTGTGACTATGCAAAATATGTGTTATATTAGAAACAGAACAGTAAAAGAGCTGTGAGCACAGGCTTTCAAGTGTGAGAGTTTGATAAGTCTAGCTTAAAATTATGGATCTGCTACTCTAGCTATGTGACCCCAAAGGTCACTTAACTTTTCTATACCTGTTTCCTCCTCTGTCAACGGGGACAATGACAGGACCTCCTTATTGAGTTGTTAGGGTTTAACGAGAGCACTAAGAAGAGTATTTGACACATGATAATTATTCAACCAGAGGCCTGGTGCACAAAATTCGTGCACGAAGGTGGGGTCCCTTAGTCCAGACTGCACCCTCTTGCAGTCCAGGAGCCCTCAGTCAGACATCCTTAGCACAGCCATGAGCCCTGTTTCTGGCTGAGCAGCACTCTCCCTGTGGGAGCGCACTGACCACTAGGGCACAGCTCCTGCATTGAGCATCTGCCCCCTGATGGTCAATGTGCATCATAGCAACCAGTCGTTCTGCTGTTCGGTTGCTTTGCATATTAGCCTTTTATTATATAGGATTACCCATTATTTCTATGATAATTATTTTACAGATGAGATGACAGATTTAGAGAGGTAATGTAATGTTATTCACTCAAGATTCCATTGTTAGCAAGCAGTTGAAGTGGGATTTGAACCCGAGTGTCTCTGACTGTGTGTCACGTGTTTACATGTGTGTTACAGCACAGAGAAGATGAGAGTAGAAAACTAGTCACTCTTACAGGATGATTGTGAGGGTCACCTGCAATAACGAATGTGAATCCCTATTGTCAAGTGTAGACCACTTTGTGCAAAGGTGAGCTATTTTGACGGAGTAGATTTTACAATCTACGCCGACCCTAAAATGAGCTGAGAACTGCCATGGTAGAAATTCACCAGGTCCAGTTCCTCCTCCTCCCAGGGGCACAGGTAAACTGTAGTTGCCACCCTTTCTGGCATTAGGTGTGCCATGTCACTGAGGCCTGGCCACTGGAGTGTGGGCAGGGATGCTGAGCCTCATTCCAGGTATGGCACACGGAATCTTCTACGTGTACTACTCCCGGTCTCCTTCCCACCTTCTGCTGGGTGGAAATATGCTGAGTTCCCTGGCCACTTTCAGCCTGTACTTAGAGAGTGGAGATCCACATAAAGGAAGGAAGCTGAATCTCTGAATCCCTGCTTTGGGAAGGCCCCCCTCCCATTCGGAACCCCCACTTTGGAAGTCATTTGAAGAGGAAACATACTTCTAGACCAGTGGTTCTCAACCTTCCTAAGGCCGCGAACCTTGCATACAATTCCTCATGTGGTGGTGAGGAAATTTTGCTACTGTTATGCATTGTGATGTAAATATCTGCATTTTCCAATGGTCTTAGGCGACCCCTGTGAAAGGGTCATTCAACCCCCAAAGGGGTCGCGACCCACATGTTGAGAACCGCTGTTCTAGAGTGTTTGGAAATGAATATTTTGGGATTTATCTGTGATCACAGCTGGTGGTAACTTTGTAGTTCCAATTACCCAGCACCAACCTCCTGGTAGAGATAAGTAGGATGTCACTCATCCGGGACACCTGAGACGTCAGTGCAACTTCTTTTACTCAATGGCACCAACCCAATGATAATTCTGACACCGCTGCGATACACGTTTCACCTTGCCACCCTCTGCTTTATACATACTTGAAACTTATCTTTAAACACTGATTCACAGTCATGAGAGATGTTAAGTCGCCTAATTTATCATGAGTTTGTGTCGCAGCATCAGCATCCCTCTGTGGTTCAACGGTGTCCTTGCTATTGGATTGTTCTGCTCTGAAGTCACATCTGTCATTCCTTCTAGGGAGCACAAGGCAGAGAACAGGAATTTAAGGCCCATGGTCCCCGCTCACACCCAAAGGCAGATATGTTTTGGCCCATCCTGGTTTCTGCTTAAAGTAAATTTTATTTTTTTATTTTATTTTTTTTACAGAGAGAAAGGGAGAAGGAAAGAGATTTAGAAACATCAATGAGAGATAAACATTGATCAGCTGCCTCTTGCACACCCCCTACTGAGGAAGTGCCCACAACTAAGGTACATGCCCTTGATCAGAATCGAACCTGGGACCCTTCAGTCCACAGGCCAACGCTCTATCCACTGAGCCAAACCAGTTAGGGCTGTTTTAAGTAAATTTTAATTGACACAGGTATTCTCAATCATTCCACGCCAGAACTACCCATGATCACTTGCGGCTCTTCCACACCTCACCTCTGTGTTGTTTATCTGGTCCCTGAAGCATTTGAATTTGTGTCCCCTGGTTGGCCTTGAGAGCAAAGCACAAGGTTCCATTCCCAGATCTCTACCTTTTCTACTTCTGTGACCATAACCAAGTTATACAGTATTTTTTAATGTTCTCCTCTATAAAAAGGGTTTAGGAATTTTGGCCTCTTTTATGGACAATAGCTAAGAAACATCAATGTGATACGGTGCTATAGAGACTTAAGGTGTGAGAACTGTTACTGGCATCACACAAAATATTTTTATTACATTTTTACATGAGAAAAATCATTGAGGTATTTGAAGAAAATGAGAATGCCATTCCTGAGGCTTTTCCTCTCGAGTCTAAAATGTTCCATTTCTCCCAATTACCCTTTGAGTGACATTATTTCAGGGCCGCCTGTAGTTCTGAGCCAGGCTGGTAGCATCAATGTGTGTAGTAGGCTCAGCGTGGATGATGGCAGAGAGGAATGCCATGCCCAGTGCAGAGACAGGAGCCAACAAGCAGTTGATTGTTAGCAGGTGGCAATATTCAGTTGGCTGGGTCTTCCAATTTCTCAAATGGAGCAGGCAATCAGGATTTATATGTAAAAGCTCCCAATTTTTAAATGTTAAAAATGAATTCCTTTTTTGCCATTGACCTGCAGGCCTCCAGTCTCAAATTTCCAGGCCTTGATACACACATATTTTGGAGTCTACATGCAGAAATTCATCCATATATGGATGGTCGGCAATTCTAAAACTATTTATCAACTATCAACATGGTCAATTTTCTTAAATTTTCAGCTGGGGAACGTAGAGAGAGAGAGAGAGAGAGAGAGAGAGAGAGAGAGAGAGAGAGAGATGACCTGTGAGAGAAACAATCATCAATTGTCTGATGTATGCATGCTGGCCACTGGGGATTGAACCTGCAACCTAGAAATATGCCCTGACTAGTATACAGGATAATGTGCCAACCAGCTGAGCCACCCAGAGCCAGGGCTCAAAAATGTTTGGAAGAAAAATTCTAATAAGAGCGGAGATTGGTAAAACATGCCTGTCTCCTCTGAGAGAGAACAAGGCAAGCAGACCAGCTTTGGAAGATCTAGAACGGAAAATGATTCCCCCCAAACTGCCCATGCCTCAGACTTACTGGAAGTACTAGTCCAAGAACAAAGAGCAGCTCCTGAAATCTCTGGGAGAACTCCTTGCCTGTCCCTCAAACACCTCTGTAGTTGAATTAGAATTCATGATTGAGTTTGAATCTATAACTACACAGTGGTTCCTCGAGATACGAGTTTAATTCCTTCCATAACCTTGAGGCATGGGAAACTATGAGACGCTCCAGTCGCAGTAAACTGGTGGGTCGTGTGCAGGTGGCCGATCTGCGCGATGACTCCTATCTCAAATGTTGCTCGTATTTCAAAGCAAAAATCGCTCGCTCGACGGCTCGTATCTCAAAAATCTCGTATGTTAGGGCACTTGTATCTCCAGGTACCACTGTACTAAGGATAGCAGCCTACCTCATACGGAGGTCTTGTTGGGAAGTTCGAATCACAAAACATGTAAATCACATATAGTGTCTGGCACATGGGAGGCCTTCCGTAGACAATGACTGCAGGCACTGCCACTGCTGTCATCGTCACCAGCATGTTACCGGCTGGAGCTACTTCCCAGGAGTCCCTACTGCATGGCCCCCCAACATCAAGGAGGACAAATGGGTAAGAGAGGTCCCAGTCATCCTCACCGGGCTCTACCCGGGACGTAATTCCGGTGACAGAGCAGCCTGATTGCACGCGTGTGAGAGAACTACACAGGCGAGAAGTCAGCACTTCAGCAGAACTCGGTACTTTCTCTCCCAGGGAAAATTAGACGTAATGAGAAACCCAGAATTGAGATCTAAAGAGCCCTAAATATTTAAATGATCTCACCCAGTGGACACATGCCAGACCATCAGATAATTTCAGCAATTTGATCCCATTTAGGAGATTTAATGACCTTCCTTTAAAAATCATATGAAAATTAAATTCAATAAAAATTAATGTATGCTCATATCTTCCTCACTTAATGAGAAAACTAAGATTTAGCTATAAAGGTCTCCGATTTGATTTAGAGTACATATGGCTGCCACAGGAAAGCGGAGGAGAAGTAAAAAAAATCTCTTAGTCTTAGGAAGAGGTAGGCATTTAAATTCAGGGTCCAAATGAGAGCTAAGGGAAATCCATCCCTTTAATTAGACTCTCATCAAAAGCATGTTAGTCAGACGAGAGCAGCACATGAAGGATTTAGATCTTCACATGCTAAGATACAGGATTAATAAAGCCACAGGATTATTCAGTAACAATTTATGTGAAGATGTTATCCAAGAGGGATCAAAAAATAGCCAGGAAGAAATTTTCCCGAGAAAAAAGTTCATCTGTCATTGGTTTCATTGATGATTAATACAGGGATATTAAATATTCAGATGATAAGGCAAAATAATCCCTTAAAATGTAAATGTTTCATTGCCATTCAATTAAAAATGAAAATTGCTCAGCCTGCATGGCTCAGTGATTGAGCACTGACCTATGAACCAGAAGGTTATGATTCAATTCCTGCGGGCTTCATCTCCAGTGGGGGGGCATGCAGGAGGCATGGTTCTCTTCTCATCACTGATGTTTCTACTCTCTCCCATCTTCTATCCCTCTCCCTTCTTCTCTGACATCAATAAAAATATGTTTTAAAAGAATAGAATGGTACCTCAAGATAGGAGTGCCCTAACATACAAGATTTTTGAGATACGAGCCGTCGAGCGAGCGATTTTTGCTTTGAAATATGAGCAACATTTGAGATAGGATCAGCCAGCTGCACATGACCCACCAGTTTACCGCGACTCGAGCGTCCCATAGTTTCCCACACCTCAAGGTTACGGAACGAATTAAACTCGTTCTCGAGGTACCACTATACACACACAAAAAAACTAAATGGTCAAAGGTAAAAAATAAAAAATGAAGAAACTAAACGGGCAGTGGTTTGGAAGAGAAACTGCAGACTGACATGGCAGCGATGACATCTGAGGAAAACGTGCTCCTGGCACAACCTCTCAGCGGTTTATGCTTGGAAATCAGAACAGTAATCTCTGAAGCATCCACGTTTGGCAGCTTGGAAGTGAGTGTATGACGCTATGTGAGCAAACACAGCTTCGCAGCTGAGGTGTGAATAGTCCAAAACATCAAGAATGACTCAAATTTCCTCTATCACAACAGAAAACCGAGAGTAAGTTCGCATGCTTTACGAGTTTATATTTTTGCCCGTTACTTTAAGATATTTTTGCCGTATATCTTCATCAAGGTCTAACTTATTAAGCACGAACCCTCAGTAAGTCCCTCTAAAAAAAATTGCTAACTGTGATGGTGGGAGAACTATATGAAAACCTCTTTATTCAGTGAAGTTAGTTAAAATATATTCTTGGACAAATAAAGGACTCCTTCGGCGCTATGTATATAAAACTCTAATTGAAGTCTTTGAGTAGCTACGGCCTGGCCTCAATGACAGTGTTTTATTAAAACTATGCAAACAACCCAGGCTCCTATCTTCTCTGGGCTTCAGCCCAGGGGAATTAAGAGTTGTCGTGAAGAGAGGACTATCAGTCGGCATAAAGCCTTCTTAGCTCGGTGAGCGTAAAGCTGATAACTTGGCAGCCTCTGAAAAGAAACGGCCTCTGACTGTGAATAATAATGAGGAATGGCTGGAGCGAGTGGAGAAGGTAAGATGATGTAAGGACAATTGCTCATCGTGTAATACAAGCAGGCCGAGGAAATCAGCTCATTCTTAGAAAAGTTCTGGTGAGCCTATTGAGATAAATTACATTTGCAAAGGCTTCTGGGAAGATGCTGACATGGAGGTGCCAGGCACACTGTCCAACTGCTACTCAGCACTCATTTTCTAAAGAGCAATATGTTCAAAAATGCATTTCCTCTCTGTTAATAGGTTCCTTGCAATTTCTCTCCATTTAGGCTAGATTCACTTACTTAAATTTAATGTATTAGAAGTTTGATGTTCAATGTACAAAAGCAAATATTAAAAACCGCTTGAGCCGAGACTGGTTTGGCTCAGTGGACAGAGCGTCAGCTTGTGGACTGAAAGGTCCCGGGTTCCATTCCGGTTGGGAGCATGTACCTTGCTTGTGGGCACATCTCCACAGTGGGACGTGCAGGAGGCGGCTGATCGATGTCTCTCTCTTTCATTGATGTTTCTGACTTTCTATCTCTCTCCCTTCCTCTCTGGAAATAATCAATAAATATATTAAAAAAAACAAAACAAAAGAAAACCGCTTGACATCATTAGAGAATGACCAGAACCAGGCAGAATGGAAGTGTGTTAATCTTTTAGTAATTGAGGTATAACTGGCATATAATATGTATTGGTTTCAGGTAAACAACACAATCATTTGAGACTTTCATATGCTGTAAAATGATCGCCTTAAGTCTAGTTAATATTTGTCACCATACGTAGTTCAAAATAGTTTTTCCTGGGATGAGCACTTTTTAAAATGTATGTATATATATATATATTATTGATTTTTTTAGGGAGAGAGACAGAGAGTTAGAAACATCAATGAGAGAGAGACATCCATCAACCACTTCCTGCACGCCCCCTACTGGGGATGTGCCCGCAACCAAGATACATGCCCTTGACAGGAATCGAACCTGGGACACTTTCAGTCACAGGCCGACGCTCTCTCCATTGAGCCAAACCGGTTTCGGCGGGATGAACACTTTTAAGATTTACTCTTTTAGCAATGCTCAAATATGCAGTTCTTTATTATTAACTACTGGAGGCCCGATGCGTGAAAAGCAGGCCTTCCTTCCTCCTGCTGCCAACACTGGCTTTCACGTGCGGTCTAATTAGCATATCATGTTTTTATTATTGTAACTGGTCCTCATGCTCTACATTATATTGCCGGGACTTATTTATTTTACACCTGGAAATGTGTACCCTTGAACTCCCTTTTTGACCCGTTTCATTCACCCCAACCTCTACCTCAGGAAACCACCAATTTGTTTGCAGTTTTATGAGCTTTTTTCTGTTTTGTTTTATTTTTAGATTCTACGTATACGTGAGGTCACATGGTATTTGTCTCTCTCTGTCGGACTTATTTCACTCAGCGTAATGCCCCCAAGTTCCATCCGTAATGTCACAAATGGTAAGATTTCCCCCTGTTGTGTGGCTGAATATCATTCTGCTCTGTGCGTAAGTAACATTTTCTTTATCTAATAGATGGAGTTAGCTGGTTTCTATACTGGGCTTTTACAAATAATGCTGCGAGAACATGGAGGTACAGACGCCTTTATGAATGAGTGTTTTTGTTTTCTTCAGATGAAGACCCAGGAGTGGAACTGAGTATCATCTGGGAATTCTGTTTTAAACATTTTGAGGATCTGCCCTATTATTTTCCAAAGTGGCACGCCTGCCAGCAGCACATGAGGCTCCTTTTTCTCCACATCCTCTCACTACTCGCTCTGTCTGTCTTTCTGAGAACAGCTATTCGACCAGCTGTGAAGTGGTACCTCATTTGGGTTTTGATTTGCATTTCCCTGATGAGTGTCAAATTGAGGACCTTGGGAGTAAGTAGTATTTCCTTTTCCAAAACGGGTGATGGGGATTTATGAGGGGTGAGCATTCATATTCAGGAGATGGCTGGGATTTTCTGCATGAGCAGAACGACCATAATGTGATATTTCTCAGCCGTGAAACCTCAGCGGAAGAGATGGCCAAGTAAGCGAGCAAGTAAGGAGCACAGAAGTTTCTGGACCAGGGGAAAGGCGTTTCAGGGAGCAGCTGGCTTCACAGCCTGCCGGCCAGAGAGGTCCGTGAAGAAGAAGGAACCTAAGAGACGTTTCATCTGGAAGAAGGCTCAGACGCCAAGAATATGTGCCGCTTGTGAGGGCAGCATGAGGTGGCTGCGTGACGTACGGAGGGTGTGGAAAATATGCTGACAAATGTCAAGTTCCTGTGGGTTCCCCGGGGTGGTCTCTGAAAAGCGATTTAAGTGACACCCTATAGAGGCAGAGGCAGAGACGTCTGGACCCGAACTGGGGGCGGCGCTGTGAGGCGGTTGGTGGCCTCCACTTTACCTGGGCTTGGTCCCCTGCCTGAATGTGTGCCCACAGTCTGGAGTCTGAAGAGGCAGAGTGGACATCCACGCCACGAACGCCAGCATGCCCTGTGTATTTCAGGTTATCTGCAGATCCATATCCCAGGTCATCCCTGGATTCTGTATCTCAGGTTATCTGTGGACTCCATATCTCATGTTATCTGCAAACTCCATACCTCAGGTTATCTGCAGATTCCATATCTCAGGTTATCCATGAATTCCGTATCTCAGGTTATCCATGAATTCCATAGCTCAGGTTATCCATGAATTCCATATCCTAGGTTATCCACAAATTCCATAACTCAGGTTATCCATGAAATTCCATATCTCAGGTTATCCATGGAATCCATATCTCAGGTTATCCATGGAATCCATATCTCAGGTTATCTGCAGAATCCATATCTCAGGTTATCCATGAATTCCATATCTCAGGTTATCCATGGAATCCATATCTCAGGTTATCCATGGAATCCATATCTCAGGTTATCTGCAGAATCCATATCTCAGGTTATCCATGAATTCCATATCTCAGGTTACCCGTGCAATCCACATCTCAGGTTATCCGTGCAATCCATATCTCAGGTTATCCATGAATTCCATATCTCAGGTTATCCATGAATTCCATATCTCAGGTTATCCACGGAATCCATATCTCAGGTTATCCACGGAATCCATATCTCAGGTTATCCATGAATTCCATATCTCAGGTTATCCATGGAATCCATATCTCAGGTTATCCATGGAATCCATATCTCAGGTTATCTGCAGAATCCATATCTCAGGTTATCCACGAATTCTATATCTCAGTTTATCTGCAGAATCCATATCGCAGGTTATCTGCAAAATCCATACCTCAGGTTATCCATGCAATCCATATCTCAGGTTATCCACAAATTCCATATCTCAGGTTATCCATGCAATCCATATCTCAAGTTATCCACGAATTCCATATCTCAGGTTATCCATGCAATCCATATTTCAGGTTATCTGCAGAATCCATATCTCATGTTATCTGTGAATTCTATATCTCAGGTTATCCACGAATTCCATATCTCAGGTTATCCATGCAATCCACATCTCAGGTTATTTGCAGAATCCATATCTCAGGTTGTCCATGAATTCCATAGCTCAGGTTATCTGCGGATTCCATATCAGGTTATCCATGGAATCGGAGCGTGGCTTGGGATCACAGGGCGGCTGATCAGGAAGGTATCATCAGGCCTCGCAGACTTCAGGCAGCCTCATCCCGGACTCCTCTTGAGGCCTCCCGCGTCAGGAAGAAATTCAGGGGGGCCGAGGAGGCGAGGGGCGCAGAGCGGCCCTGTGATCAATGGGCTGCTCGGTGAAAGCAGCCACGCTGAACCCTCTCCTGATGGCATGGAAACAAGTGGCTGAGCCGGTCCCCACCTCTTCCATCTCCGGGGGAGGCGCTCCCCAGCGCACTGCGGGAGGAGAGCCTTTGGAAAAGGCAGAGCAGAGAACGGCGGGAATCCAATATTTCCCGGGCCTGGCACACCGCACCATTGACTCCGGCCTCCAGCTGGTCCCGAGGAGTGAGCAGCTGTGAAGACACGTGGCCGCGAGCACCGTCTTCTAGCCGAGAGCAGGTACATGGGCTGAGCTTGGGGGCTTACAGTCCCCTCAGCGTGTTTCCGTCTGAATTCAAACACTCTGCGCAGGCCTGGGCAATGGGAGTGAGCGTGGGCAGCTGCCCCCCTGCTTCCCGGTGGTTGTGATGGAGAAAGTCATGGTTTATTCCCCTCAATTTCCTCCTGGCCACGGGGGACCAGTCTTCATCTTTCTCATAGAAACAGGGGATGCAGGCAGGCAGCCATCGTAAGTGTCTGAGACCGGCATTTCCCAGGATTTGCAGGCACCATAACAGGGCCTGATCGTGGAGCTCTGAAAACGCTGGTGAAATGACAAAAGGACTGTATGGCTTATGGCCAGGTCTCTGCTCCCTTATCCCTGTAGGTGTGACAGCAAAGGGACGCTTCACTTCACAGAGGTCACCAGTAACCCCCCAAAGAGCTGCTGGCGCATTTCCCACGCCCCGGGAAGTTTTCCCGGCTTCACTTCCCATTCCCATCAGAAACTGCTGCATGTGGCCGAAACCGGTGTTGCTCAGTAGGTAGAGCTTCGGCCTTCCGACTGAAGGGTCCCAGGTTTGATTCCGGTCAGGGGCATGTACCATGGTTGCAGGCACATCCCCAGTAGGGAGTGTGCAGGAGGCAGCTGATTGATGTCTCTCTCTCATAGATGTTTCTAACTCTCTCCCTTCCTCTCTGTAAAAAATCAATTAAAATATATTAAAAAAAGAGAAATTGCTGCATGTTTTACGGGTTTCATATTCAAATGCCTATCTTTTTAAAAATACATCTTTAATTATTTCAGAGGGGGGAGAGAGAGGAGAGAGAATCACGGATTGGCTGCCTCCTATTTGAAAATATAAACACCCTTAATAAAAACAAAAGAGATGAAAATAGAAGAAAAATAAAATGGAGGCTCAACAATCTATCCGTTTATATTGTTCATTAGATTCCACATATGAGTGAGAGCATGTGATGCTTGTCTTTCTCTGACTGGCTTATTTCGCTTAGCACAATACTCTCCAGTCCCTTTCATGCTGTCTCAGAGGGTAAGAGATCGTCCTTTTTTACAGCTGCATAGCACTGCATGGTCTAAATGTGCCACCGCCTTTTATCCCCTCACCTGCTGATGGGCAACCGGGCTGTTTGCAGGTCTTACGCATTGTAAATTGTGCTGCTATGAACACAGGGGTACATATGTTCAGATTGGTGTTTCGGATTTCTTAGCATATGTTCCTAGAAGTGGGATCACTGGGTCAAATGGCAGCTCCATATTTCATTTTTTGAGGAAACTCTACACTGTTTCCCATAATGGTTATACCAGTGTGCATTCCCGCCAGCAGTGCGCTAGGGTTCCCTTTTCTCTACAGCCTCATCATCACTTGTCATTTTTGATCTGTTGATGGCAGCCATTGACAGGTGTGAGGTGATACCTCATTGTCATTTTAATTTGCATCTCTTGCTGATTAGTGACTTTGAGCATTTTTCCTATGTCTCTTGACCACCTGGATGTCCCCTTTGGAGAAGGGTCTATTTAGATGCTTTGCCCACTTTTTTAATTGCGTTATTTCTCTGCCTTTTGTTAAGTTGTATGAGTTCCTTATATGTTTGGGATAGTAACCCTTTATCAGATGTATCTTTGCCAAACATGTTCTCCCATACAGTGAACTCCCTTTTCATTCTGTGGGTGGTTTCCTTTGCTGGGCAGAAGCTTTTTATTCTGATGCAGTTCCATTTTTTATCTTCTCCTTTGTTTCCCTTGCCGGAGGAGATGTATCTGCAAACGTATTGCTACCAGAGATGTCTGAGATTTTGCTGCCTATGGCTGCTTCTAGGATTTTTATGGTTTCATGACTTAAAGCATTTTATCCATTTTGAGTTTATCCTTGTATATGATATAAGCTGATGGTCTAGTTTCATTTTTTGCACATTTCTGTCCAACTTTTCCAGCACTATTTATTGAAGGCACTGTCTTTACTTCATTGTATGCTCTTGACTCCTTTGTCAAATATTTCCTGAGTGTAATGTCTTGAGCCTGTATGTCAGTTCTTGTGACAGTACCAGGCTGTTTTGATTACGGTGGCTTTGTAGTACAATTTGATACTTGGTATTTGTGATTCTTCTTTCTCGAGATTGCTACAGTTATTTGGTGTCTTTTTGGTTCCATATAAATTTTTGGAGTATTTTTCCTAGGTTTGTGAAATATGCTGTTGGTATTTCAGTAGAGATTGTATTGAATCTATAGATTGCTTTGCGTAGTATGGACATTTTAATGTTGTAAATTCTACCAATCCATGAACACAGTATATTGTTTCACTTCTTTATATCTTCCTCTATCTCCTTTGTCAACATCCCGTAGTTTTCCAAGTACAATTCTTTTACCTCCTTGGTTAAGTCTATCCTAAGTATCTTAATTTTTCTGTTGCGATGGTAAATGGGATTCTTTGTTTAATCTCTCTTTCTGATAATTCATTATCGTGTATAAAAATGCCATCTATTTCTGGGTGTTAATTTTATATCCTGCTACAAAAGTTATCTGTTTATCACAAGGTTAAATAAATTTCTTTATTAAATATAGTTTTCGGTGGAATCTTTAGGATTTTCGATGTACAATATCATGTCATCTACAAATAATGAGTTTTACTTCCTCCTTTCCAATTTGGATGCCTTTTATGTTTTCTTCTCCTTGCATCTAAATTTTGGGTTGGACCCCAATTTACCGAAGGATGGGACCTGCTTAAAACATCCCTGCCCTTTTTCCTAGCTATATACATACATACATACATACATACATACACACACACACACACACACATACACACATGCCTGCCTTTTGCACATCCTGCACATCCCCCACTGGGAATATGCCCGCAACCAAGGTACATGCCCTTGAACAGAATCGAACCTGGGACCCTCAGTCCGCAGGCCGACACTCTATCCACTGAGCCAACCCGGTTTCCACTTTCCTAGCTTCTTAAAGAGAGCCTCACACACACATCCCTAAGATCACTTCTGCTGTGTGATGCCCTTGCAATGGGGGATAGTGTTTTGGAGTTGAGATGTGCTCACTCTTTTCCCAAAAACCTTGCCTGGTCAGGATTGAGCGGTCTCGGTGGGAGTGCTCCCTGACTCACAGAGACCATCAAGGAGTCACAGGAGGCGTCTGCTTAGCTCTTTGCTGTCTCTCTCAGCCTAGAGATGATGAAGCTTGAGAGCGATTTGAAATCATCTCTCTATGCAAGCTTTGAAATCTTGCCATACAAACTACACTTAGTGACTTCTAAAGATTCCTCAAAATGTTTGCATTGAGCCAGCTATGTCTTTCATTTTTCCTGTGGTTCCTCCCGGATAGTTTCAAAGCTTTTTCCACCTGGTGAATTTAAGTAAATTTTCTTAAGAAACTATCAACAGTTTGATGCGATTCAAAAATAAAGAGCATGATCTGTTGAGCTAGTTTTAACATTGGTGTTGTCTTATGACTAAGTATTAGCTTGTAAGTTATTTGTTTATAACAAGGTTAAAGAGCAGCAATCTTGTGAATTTTTCCCCATTTTTTTCACCTTCTGTTTGCAAACATCACTATTTCATACCACTTTAGTTTATACCCCAGAATAGCATAATTTATACTTCTCCGAAGCGATTCTTTAAAAACAACAACAAACAAACAAACAAAAACCGACATCATTTTCCTTCCTTGTTTTTGCAATTCAAACAAGCCAGCCTAACATTTGTCAGCGCTCCCCTGCCAGACAGGGGGGCCGAGCGAGGCACCTGCCTCATTCTTCAATCTCCAGGCGGGAGCCGCTGCTGATTATATTATCACATGCAGCCAGCTGTCGCGGCAGATAGCCTATTAGCGAGAGACGCTGATAGAAGCCACCAACAAATAAACAGGTAGAAATCTCCTGCCGTTTCCCGGGATCCTGACAAATGAGAGGGACGGGGCCCCATCAGCACGAAGGAAGATGAGGCGGAAAAGCACTCAGGAAACCCAGCCAGGCGAAAGGAGCTCCGGCGCCAAACGCCTTCCCTCCTGACTCAGTCCTTGTCCCGCGGCCCGGCCCGGAGGGTCCGCCTGCTGCCTGGCCGGCTGCGCTCTCTCCCGGGAAGCTTGGCTTCAGATGCTCAAAGGCCGTCCTGCCAGCCGCAGGGCCTGGAGCAGCGATGGATACTGATCGCAGCTCATGGAGCAGTGAGTGGCCTTTGCTCATTAGAGCAATAGTGGGCTCCTCTGGTGATTCCAGAACCTTCCGAAAGCCAGCAGGGGCAGGGACAAGGGCGCAACCCTTCACAGAGTTCTAAGCAAATCTGCCTTGCTTTTTTTTTTATTAAAAAAATATTTCTATTGATTGGAGAGAGGAAGAGAGAAGGAGAGAGTGATAGAAACATCGATGATGAGAGAGAATCCTTGATGGGCTGCCTCCTGCACATCCCCTACACCAGGGATCAAGCCCACACCCTGGGCATGTGCCCTGACTGGGAATGGAACCTCAACTTTCCACCACTGCAGTGGTTCTCAACCTTTTTAATGCCGCGACCCTTTAATACAGGTCCTCATGTTGTGGTGACCCCCAACCATACAATTATTTTCATTGCTGCTACTTCATAACTGTAATTTTGCTACTGTTAATGAATCATAATGTAAATACCTGTATTTTCCGATGGCTTTAGGCGACCCCTGTGTTTTGGTCGTTCAACCACTGCCAGGGTCGCAACCCACAGGTTGAGAACCGCTGCACCACTGAGCCACACCGGCTAGGTGGTGGCTTTTTAGTTTCCTGGAAAACTTTGCACACGATTGCCGAATTTTAATACATAAACGTTATCTAAATTTTGGAATTGTTCCAAGGATATCTTGCTTTTACCCTGCAATGAGAGGAGCCGACATCCTTACCGAAATAACTATGGGGAAGGGGAGCATGCATCGGATTCTGTCTGCCTGCACGTGACTACCTGTGGGAAGCCGGACAAAACTCTCACATCTGGAACAGCTGACCAGTGAGGAGTGCAGACACAGCCTCCGTGGCAGAGGGCACAGTTCCTCTCCCGAGTCCCGCTGGGGCGCTGAGGCGGTATTTACTCTGAGATTTATGGACACTTCAGAGGCTTTGATCAGCGGCCAAACGGCTAAGAGTTGATGATTCATGAGCATCTGGACTATCACAAGCCACCCGTTCAGCACCGCGGAGGACGGGGCACAGGCGGGGATGGTGGGATTGGAAGCTGCACCCCCCCTCAGCCTCTCAGTGTGTTCGGGGAACAGCAAGCTGGCCCGGGGCAGTGTGGCCCATCATGGCACCACTGCTCCTCGTGGACTGATGGTCCGGCTCTGGCTGTGGTTTCTGCTTGTTGTCAAGTGGCTTCAGCTCCCTCCCCCCGGTTGAACAGCCCCTCCGGCCGGGTGTCTCCTCTCCCCTTCACCATTCTCTGCTTGGCTTGGCTGCGGAAGGCTGTGTGACCAAGAAACACTTCCTACCGCAGCACGTCACAGCGACCGCCGGGGCCCTTGTGGATTTCAGACCCCAGGGTCAACTCTGTCAATGCTGCACCTGCAGGACAGAAACTGTCTTTTAATATACAGTGGCGCCTCGAGACACGAGTGCCCTAACATACGAGATTTTTGAGATACGAGCCGTCGAGTGAGCGATTTTTGCTTTGAAATACGAGCAACATTTGAGATAGGAGTCATCACGCGGATCGGCCGGCTGCACACGACCCACCAGTTTACCGCGACTGGAGCGTCTCATAGTTTCCCACGCCTCAAGGTTACGGAATGAATTAAACTCGTATCTCGAGGTACCACCGTATATATTTGTTATTGATTTTTTACAGAGAGGAAGGGAGAGGAATAGAGAGTCAGAAACATCGATGAGAGAGAGAAACATTGATCAGCTGCCTCCTGCACGCCCCCTACTGGGGATGTGCCCACAACCAAGGCACACGCCCTAACCGGAATCAAACCTAGGACCCTTCAGTCTGCAGGCTGATGCTTTATCCACTGAGCCAAACCCATTTCAACAGAAACTACATCTTTTAACAGAAGCATCTCCCCTAGTTGACTCCTAGGCTCCAATCAATGTAGGAGACATGGCAAATGGAAAGAGTAGGCTTATCTCATGCCAGGTAAAATATGTTCATTTCCAGGAATGAGTACTGAAATGATACTTTAGTCTCCCTCCATCCCCCACACTCCGATGTAAAGACTGCAGAGAAGATTGAGTATTCTTTACATCATGCAATACTGTTCACTACTCTAAGGTCCTCGGTCACTGTAGATGTGATCAAAAAAGGCCACAAGACAGCTCTTGGCCTCCTGGAACTTGGGTGCTTTGTTTATGGTTACAGATGGCTGTTTTGTTTGTAACCTTGAGGAAGAGAATGTTCTGGCTGACACGCTTACTTCAGACGTACTCCATGCAGTGCTTCTCCTGGTGATACTATTATGGTGTCTGCTCAATTCGATCTGTGGCCAGCGGAGACTGGGCGAGGTGTCTATTCAAGGGGGTCGGGGGCCGTGCTGAGGAAGTCAACTCTGGGCAGAGCTACAGCTCGGTCAGCCGTCCGGCAGGGTGGATATAGTTGTAGTAGGAGGTGCAAGTCAAGGTCGATAGGCAATATATTTCATAATTGGCAGATTTTTCTTCATTTTCCATTTCTGGGTCAAAGTATTTATTTTGATCTCTATATACAATTACTTATGAAGCTTCTGTAGCTAATGCCCATTCATTCAATAAGTCTTCCTGTCCAGCGCATGGATTATTGTTGTGTCAGTTGTACATTTTATGTATCAGCAGAGCCAGATCTTCCTTCATCATCTACCCCAACAGAGTAAAAATTACACAGTTACCAGCTTCTACCTGCTTCTTTCTGGAAGCAGGAAAAAAAAACAAAACAAAACAAAAAAACACACAAGTCTGAGTGGCCTGAAAGGGCCAGGAGTTTGTGTCCATATACACAAGCCAGGGAGGGATTCTGTCCTCCTGTCCTTCCTTCATCTGCCTTTATCTGCTCGGTGAAGGTTAAAGGTTTCCTTCCCTTAAATCAAGTCCACTCTGCCAGGAAGGAAAAAGTACAGTGGTACCTCGAGATACGAGTGCCCTAAATACGAGATTTTTGAGATACGAGCCGTCGAGCGAGCGATTTTTGCTTTGAAATACGAGCAACAGTTGAGATAGGAGTAATAGAGGATTGGCCGGCTGCACAGAACCCACCAGTTTGCCGCAACTAGAGTGTCTCATGGAACGAATTAAACTTGTATCTCGAGGTACCACTGTATATTGCTGCCTAGAAAGAAAACGAAGATGCATGTGGGTGTGATATGGAGGTTCTCAGAGGAGACACCCATTTCTTCTTAATCCCATCAGCCAAACATATATTTTGTGGTGTGCCACTAAATTTCAATAATTAGTTTCCATGTACCATGAGACTTAAAAGGTGAAAACTGCTAGCGTGGCTGATCTGTGCCAAACCTGGGTCCACTTTTCTTCCCATTTCATCCCACCCAGAGCCCCGAAGGCTGCAGCTTCTCGGGCCAGTGAGATGGCTGAGCAGCAGAGGCAGCAGGGAGCTGGGGTGTCTGTGCTGCTCACAGAGGTGGCCGGTGCCCTCCCAGTCCCGCTCCGCTAGGTCACAGGGGTGCAGACATCTGCCAGGCGGGGAGGGTTTCTGCTGCAGGGAAACCATGCCACCCAGGAAGCGAGCCGTAAACATTTCCCAGCAAACACTGTGGGAGCAGTTTCCTCGTCTTAACACAACATGAGCCATCCGTTCATCTGGAGGTGCAGACAGCATCTCCGCACAGAGGCAGCCGCAGTGGCTTTGTTTGTGTGTTTAAGGTTGGGGAGCTCTGTCCCCCACATCCAATTCCGGGCTGTGACCAGGCCCTGGCCACAGACGGGCACTGTCCCCATTCCTGTCTGGAGCCCCTGCCTGGTGGTTGGCAAGCCCAGTTGCCAGGACACAGAGTGAGAAGGAGCAACTGTCCCCGGGACAGAGAGGATCACAACCAATAGGTCCCCACAGGCAAGCCACATTCACAGGCCTCACCCTCACTGATGTTCTCGCCTGCATCCAGAAGATGGAAAGAAAGGGATGATGTGAAATTTTACTTCCTCTCTCCAGCAGGCACCACAGATAGTCTAAGCTTTGAGCAAATTATCAAATGACCAGAAGCCCGGTGCACAAAATGTGCGCACGGGTAGGGTCCTTAGGCCTGGCCAGCAATCAGGGCCGATCGGGGCCTTCCTTACCCCAGCTGCCGGCCAGGGCCTTCCTTCATTCTGCAGCGCCCCCTGGTGGTTAGTGCACATCATAGCAAGCAGTCACATTCCCTAGGGGACAATTTGTATATTAGCCTTTTATTTCATAGGATGTGATTAGCCTTTTATTTTATAGGATGTGATTACTCCCGCTGGTTTCTCATGAATAGGATCCTTTGGAGTAGTTTTGGTTCTGCTGTGTTTCTGCCCCTTTCTGCAAATGGACTATTTATTACCCCACGCGGACGTTGAAATGACAGGGTTCTGTCTTCACGTGCTGCTCCGCGGTGTGTAATGTGTGCTTGCGGCTCTGCGTGCTGTGCGTGATGAGCAGGTCGGTGTGTCCTGTGCCCTTCTCTGGGAGCTGGAAATGGTGCTTTGGAGACAAGGCCACGGTCATGGTGTCCGCTGGAGTGGGGTCACACATCATAGGAGAGTGTTTCCAGACCACGCTAATGCTCATTACAAGGCTGACCCTCTTAGCAAAGTCAAAGGATGGCCGGTATTTGCATCGCTGTCAGAAAACTGCTCTCAAACGCTGGCCGGTGCTGCAGGGAAGGCCAGGTAAGTGGTCCACGGGGTGCTGGCATCTTCTGGAAAGGCTCCTGTGTCCTGAGCTTTTGAATACGAGTCTCTGGTGGTCAAGACACTCAGGCGTCTCACTGAGACTCTGCCACTCCGTGTGAGGACAAAGCTGGGAACCTCACTCTCCTGTACCCCAAGAGCTGCAGCTTTGCAGTTTTCAGGAGAAATTTTTTTATTAAAATATATTTTATTGATTTTTCACAGAGAGGAGGGGAGAGGGATAGAGAGTCAGAAACATCGATGAGAGAGAGACATCGATCAGTTGCCTCCTGCACGCCCCCTACCGGGGATGTGCCCGTAACCAAGGTACATGCCCTTGACCGGGATTGAACCTGGGATCTTTCAGTCTGCAGACCGACGCTCTATCCACTGAGCCAAACTGGTTTCGGCTAAGATGACTTTTTAACCCAGGAAAATCTTCTCAAAAGTCGGGTGTCATATTATAGGGCGAGTATATCCCAAACTCTCTATTTTAACTGGAAAAATTGAGGGTTGTCTTAAACGTCCAGTCGTCTTATATGCTGAAAAATATGGTAGGTATGTATATTATATCATACTTGTCATTTTCATTCATACTTATGTTATCCACTGCCTCTTGAGAATTCGCTGAGGGTTCCTTGTCTTCTTTTAAGGAGCTTGCACAGAGGCAGACCCAGGCATTACTGATTTTTCCAGAACTCTTATGACATGGGTCCTCGCTGTCTAGTGGCACCGAGTGGGGGCAATACATAAAGTCGCTGCAGCTCTACTACCCTTTCATCCCTCCTGCTCTCTTCTTACACTTGTGGCCCTCAGGTGTGACAGGCCTGGCCGGGTTTTGGCGGGAAAGACACAAAGATGGCATCAAGTCTGATGAACGTTGCTAATGAGCCAGCTACCAGGAGGGAGGGAGGGGCGGGGGGGGGGGAGTTTGGGGGGCTCAGCTTCCCACGCTGACCGTGGAGGGAGCCTCCCAGCTTTCGCCTCCGACGCCAACCACAAACCGGGAGGTTGACAAGCACCCAGAATTCCCCCGGGACCCTGGCTACCGGGCTCTGTAATTGGGTTCCTTTCTCTCTTCTCTCTGAAATGAATGGAGGTAATTTCCCGGCCCCGAGAATGTGCCCACTGGGAAGAATATTCCCGTAAGCAGCCTGATGCAAAGCCAGCCCGTGCTACCAGGCAATGTGACTTCCGCCTGTTCCCCGCGAGGGTGGCATACAGGGAGAGGCCTCGAGGTTTCTGGGTGCAGGGACTCCAGAGGGGGGGAAGGGATGTTCCCGGGCAGGGGCTGTTTTTATAAATGCTTATGTCACTTATGTCGTATTTAAAGCCCAAAGTCACACAGGAAGGAGACTTGTAGGAACCCTTGTTAAAGTAACTCCAGGGAAGCCAGAGTAAGTGACATCTCATACATGCCAGTTGTATGCGAACGAACCTAAACCGCTCTTCCGTTTCCAGGAAGGCGGGGGTATTTCTGGCCTCCCTGCTCCTACCAATGCCCAGCTTTGCTTACAAGAATTCAGAATTTCGCCGAGACTTGTTTGGCTCAGTGGATAGAGCATCGGCCTGCGGACTGAAAGGTCCCAGGTTCGATTCCAGTCAAGGGCATGTACCTTGGTGGCGGGCACATCTCCAGTAGGGGGCGTGCAGGAGGCGGCTGATTGATCTCTCTCTCTCATCGATGTTTCTGACTTGCTATCTCTCTCCCTTCCTCTCTGTAAAAATCAATAAAATATATTAAAAAAAAAGAATTCAGAATTTCCTTCGCTCTGTCTTCCCTGTGTGTGGCCTCCAAGCTGCCTCCTGCCAGCACCAGTGCCCACAGCCCTGATCAGAAAATGCATCTTCCTGGTGGTGCTCATAGGAACCAAATACAGCGGGTTTTAATAGGCAGCGTGGATGCTGTTTTCTTGTTCAAATCCCCGTGCTCGTTACTTTCATAACCAGAGATTACCTTCGAGCCTCACTGGCTACACAAAGGCAGGCTTGGTAGGGAGTGGGGAGGTGGGGGGAGGGAGGTGTTGGGGTTTGCCTGCTTCCGTGGAAAGGACGAAGGAGTCGGACCCCGTGTTTCCACGGGCCTGCACCTGTTTCCACGGCAGCTGCCGGCATCCATCTCCTCAGAGCCCACAGCCTCCTGGAGTAGGAAGTTCTCAGTCAAGTTCAGCACAGGTTATTATGTCAGAACTGTTGGCTGCCTCGGCGGCTGATGACCCCCCGATGACCACCGGCCCCTCATTAGCAGCCACATTCGTCAGGCGGAATGGCTTTTACCACCGGGTTTGCGTCTGTTTTCAGAACTCGTGGCCTCAGGGGAACGCGAATGCGTTTCTTCCGGCGGCTCTTCGGTTTGAGCACAGGCTGGTGAGAAAAAGAATGGACTTGTCCTGGGTCTCATTTGCCAGATGCGGATAGTAAATGGCCGCTGTGCCGAGAGCGAACCTATTATGCCTGCATCACCCTCCTGGGGCTTGGTTTGGGTTCCAGTACGCGGGCTGGGCAATGATGTGATTGAAACTACAAGCTGGTGGATTGAGAATATTTCTGATCCCTGATTTCCACACGTGGTTGGGATTGTTTCAGTGATGAGGTGGTTTTGCAAAATTCATCTTTCCAAATGTGAGCCTCTTTTCCCAGAATTTATAACATACTTGACTTTTCCTTGTCTAGTTCTGCTTTCTGGCATCCAGCACCATTTTGTATTTTAATGCAGAAAAATGTAGGGAAGGAAAAGAACAGCTTTTAGCCAAATTATCCAAACTGCACTGCTGTTATAATTTTTCCTAATTTTTGATTCCAAGGAAGTCGGGCTCGGGGTCTAACAGCTAAATTCTAAAGCCTGGGAAGAGAATGAACAAGACGCAATGGCCTAGAACAGGAGGCTTTTATGTCACACGGGACCTCTGTAAGGAACAGAAACCAGAAGTGCTGTATGGCATCCATGTTTTTATCAGGACATGGGAAAGAGACTGCCTTTTCTTGAAAATGGATAATGGAATTCGTTTCCAAACATGTTATGCACACGGTCTGCATGTGGCAGTGTCTCATTGCTGTGGGAGACCTTCTCTGCTCTACTTTCAGAATTCAAAAAGTCCTGTTCGCCCTGATACCAGGGACAGCTTGCAGCACTACTGTACGGAGGACCGTGACTTTCTGGCGAAGTAAGACGCTACACGTGTATTTTAGCTTCTTGCTTCTTGGATGTAAATTTTAGATGAAAAGAATGTTTTTTAGTTTATTCCACTAATACATGCTTATATCAACGGAACGACAAAGGCTCTCGCTAAATAAACACGAACACAGGTAGCCAAAGAAGAAAACATTAACCACAGCTCTGTCATAGGCACAGAAGACTTGTCATATTGCCAGCCAAACAGCTAGCCATCTTTCAGATGGAATTTGTTCCTTCATAGGATGCTGTTTTCTTCATGCATTCCAAAATAGCCCAAATTCTTATTCCTTCCTCACTTTCTACTTCTATTAGACCTTTCAAATTCAAATTCGTGGCACGGTGGATGAAGGAATGAAAATTTGCTACCTTCATAAACAAATTGAGTAAAAGGTCATCGTTACTTTAAGAAGATGATGTGCATAGCTCTTTAACAGCCTTTCCTTTTCCTAAGATTTCTTTTTAAAAAATGATTGAATTCCCTGGGGTGACACTGGTTCATAAAATTATAAATATTTCAGGCGTGCAATCCTGTAAGACGTCATCTGTACATTGTACAGTGTGTTCAACACCCCAAGTCACGTCTCCTTCCATCACCACTTACTCCCCTTTTACCTTCTTCTACCTCCCCGCACCCCTCTTTCCCTCCGGTGATCCCCATCTGGTCGGCTGCGTCTAAGGGTTGTTTTTAACTCACTTCACCTTTTTCCACCCGGCGGCCCACCCCTAGCAGCTCCCCGTCTGTTCTCTGTATCTACGAGTCTGTTTCTATTTTACTCCTCTTCTTCTTTTGTTCATTAGATCACGTGATCATACGGTCTTTGTCTTTCTCTGACTGGTTTAGTTCACTGAGCATATAACTCTCCAAGTCCATCTGTGCTCTCACAAAAAGTAAGATATCCTTTTTCTTAAATATTCTAAACGAATTTATTTGATTATGTCTGTATGGTCAATATGGTACCTAATGTGGCACATATGCCCCGTGGGATGGGGGAGCAATTTGATTTAAAAGGGGAGATTCAAGAATGCGTTAGGAACAGTGAATTTTTTGCATTTCTGATGGTTCTAGGGGCTTCGGATACAGTATGTAAATATATAGTGTCAAATTTATGCATTTCAGTTCTCTTATGTTTTGAAACGTCATTTGCTATTTTTTTCACTTCATATTACTATTTTTTAAAACAATTTCTGAGTGATTTCTTCCTCAGGACTTCCACTGTCCTTTCGTTATTTTATTTTTCTCTCTCATGGATGCCGTGCTTTTTGGAAGCTTGTTTGGACCAAGTTAATGTCCTTTTAGGCTTTCTCCACGTGAATAGGAGCTCACTTTTTTATTTTTTTATTTTCTTGATTTATTTACAGAGAGGAAGGGAGAGGGATAGAAAGTCAGAAACATCTATGAGAGAGAAACATGGATCAGTCGCCTCCTGCACACCCCCTATTGGAGTTGTGCCCACAAGCCAGGTACATGCCCCTGACCGGAATCGAACCTGGGATCTTTCAGTCCGCAGGCTGATGCTCTATCCACTGAGCCAAACTGGTCTCGGCAGAGCTCACTTTTTGAATAATAAGGATTGTATATCATGGAGGGAGGGCGGATTTCAGAGATGCTTAGGTGGGGCATGGCCAAAAAAGGCAGGGAACCAGTGGTCTAGCCATAAGTCTGCCTACTCCATGGTTGAAATCAGACCTCTTGAAATTTGGACCTGGTCCTTTTAGCCAGACGACATGGGGCTGGAGACGTGTTTCTGTGTTCATTCTGATCTGTCTCCTCGCCCACAGAGCTGAGGCTCATGTCTTCTGTTGGGTCAGACAGGAAACAGACGCTGAGGTGGCGGCGGTTACTGGTGGGGGAGGCGCTCTCAGGATCAGGGTCTGTGAGCCGGCGAGGTTTCAGGGGAAGCTGAGCTTCCAGAGCTGCAGGGCCCGAGCCAGCGTGGAGGGCGCCCCCGAATGCAGCCCCGGCGGTGACTCCGGCCTCTGTGCCTCCTCAGCAGCCACTCACTGGGTGCAGGCTGCCCGGTAAAGGGATGTCATGTGGAAGGTGACAACTATTTTAGCCAAAGGAAATGCCTAGGAAGTAGCTTAAAGGCTCGCCCTTCTGGTCGCTGGTGAAGGCCTTGTCCCTGAGAGGGGTTCTGGGTGGCACGCTGCGGTTGTCTTAAACATGTGGGCTTATGCCTATGCTTACCATATGCTTTACCCACTGCAGCTGTGAATACACAGTAGCCATGATGACGATGATGATGGTGGTGATGATGGTGATGATGATGATAATGATGATGGTGATGATGATGGTAGTGGTGATGATGATGATGGTGGTGGTGATGATGAGGATGATGATGGTGATGATGATGGTAGTGGTGGTGATGATGATTGTGATGATGATGGTGTTGGTGATGATGATGATGATGGTTGTGATGGTGATGGTGATGATGGTGATGATGGTGATGATGATGATGGTGGTGGTAATGATGATGACAATGATGATGATGATGATGATGATGATTGTGATGATGATGGTGATGGTGATGGTGATGAATGAGGATCCATAAAATTTTTCTGAGGAGCCCAGGGGATTACATTCACATGATTTAACGCTTATTAAATGCTATAAAATATACAATTTAAATATAAGGTGGTTGCTTCCTTTTGAGGCCAATTTCCGGCAGGTTGTTTCTACGCACACACGCTGACAAGGACGGATGGTCATTTCAGTCACTGTAACAATCCCTCCCACCACACAGAGCGCACTCCTTGCTGGGTTCCTAACATGTCACATGCTCCATGGAGGTTTAATTCAAAAGCCAGATACAGACGTGCACGGCGGCCCAACCTCAGTGCTTTGAAAGGGACTTCCTTTCGCATTACATTTCCAATGGCCAGTTAACTGGCGTTGAATTATTTGTAATGGACAAAGCATGTTAGCAGCGCTCTCTGGAGACTGCTCTAATTCCAAATGGAGCATTTCCAATTAATCTAAGAAAGACATTATATAAACACAAGTTAACAATCTCGTGGCAATGGATGATAACAATATTGCTGCAAATTATTATAGGTTTATTCACTAAGCAATTCAAAGAGTTATTCCGGACATAATCAAACCCAGCCTTGCATCTCCACAGACTCTTTGGATGCAGGTATAATTGCCCCATAATTAACCCCACGAGAAGATGTTTAGGATGAATTACCATTCAGCCTTTTCTAAGCCTTGAATTATGAAAATCCACTGACTACTCACTAGAAATATTTATCAGTTCTATGCCTGTATGTGTGTGTGTATGTATGAAGAGTAGTAGGTTGTGAAAATGACTTTTGAGAAAAGACATTACAAAATCCAAAGAAGAATACTTTACATGCACCACTTGTTATTGGGTACTTTCTTCCCTTAATACTATATATTACTATATAATATAATAGTATATAATACTATATACCCCTTGAGGGGTCCCAGATTAGAGAGGGTGCAGGCCGGGCTGAGGGACACACCCCCCCACCCAGGCCTGCAAGGAAAAGCCCAGTGCATGAAAATTCATGCACTGGAGGGGGGAGGTCCCTCATCCCAGCCTGCCCCCCTTAGAGTCCTGGATCCCTCAGGGGCAGGAGTGATCTGGCGATCAGGAGAAGGCGATGCCCCATTACACCTCTGCTGCTGCCACTGCTGGCAGCACGAGCCTCGGCCAGCCTGGCTACCTGAGCCTTAGGTGGCACTGGGCGGCTGGGGGGCTGAGGGGACTGGGCGCCACCATCTTGTGTCTCTAGGTGCTGCCATCTTTGCGACGGTGTGAGGGTCAATTAGCATATTCCCTCTTTATTAGATAGAATATATATATATATATATATATATATATATATATACACACACACACACACACACACACACACACACACACACACACACATATTGCCAGATTCATGAGTATAAAAATATAATAGTCCTGGTTTAATAACCTCTCCTAAGTAACATTTGAATGGATTTGTTCTAAGAGTTTATCTCAAAGAAGGGCTTTGCTTTGCTGAAGTAATCTAAATATATGTCAAGGTATTTTTACACTATCTGTTTCAATGCAGGTCTTGCATTTAGTATGTATCTCATTTCGTACGTAGTTGCATTTAGTGTGTATCTGATGAATAACTGCCGAGGTTAATGTCTACTATGTGGAAAGGTGGAGCAGACTGGAATGGAAGTGTCAAGATGCAGAATGGCTTATATCAAGGTTTGCCATCGGCTGGTGCCCTGGGTTTCTTGTGCGATAACGTGTGCTGCCATTTGCCAACAAGGTTGCTGGTAGGAGGCCAGGCTACAAGCCCTGAAGTTGTGTTTCATTAACGAGCGCTAATGGGGCTTTTATCTTCCAAGTCACACTCCCATTCACTTTGCACAGAGTACGAGAGCTCCTGGTACAGAAACAGCCACTAAAACAACCAACAGCAGGTGTACGAAGAGCCACAGATAGGGATGAGTGCGTGATCAGGGAGCAATTCTGACTACATCCTATCTAATATAAGAGTAATATGCAAATTAACCACCACTCTGCTACACCCACAAGCCATGACCACCAGTCACCCACACCAGCCAATCAGGAACAAGTATGCAAATTAACCCAACTAAGATGTCTGTGGCCTCAGAGAGAGCTGGAGGGAGGCTTGGGTTTCCCCAGTGATGGAGGAAGCCAAGCTTTCCACACACCTTGGTGGGCCCAGGCCTCCACTCAAGGCTACAAAGTTTCAATTATAGAAGATAAATCAATCCCAACAGAAATGGCTGCTGCCATGGAGTGAGCAGGAGGCTTGACTCTGCTCCAGGCTACAAAGTTCCAATTATAGAAGATTAGTAAGTCCCAGATACCAGGGCCTCCACTTGGGTTGCCAGGGGCCGTGGCCAGCTTGCAAACTGCCACAGGCCCCTCACCCACGCTGCCCCATTCCCTAAGGGAACCCCCATTCTGATCTGGGACACCCTTTAGGGCAAACCAGGTGGCCCCCACCCATGTGCCAGGCCTCTATCCTATCTAATAAAGGAGTAATATGCACATTGACCATCAGTCCCAATGCACAAGATGGCTGCCCCCATGTGGTCAAAAATCCTGCCCCCATGTGGACACAAGATGGCCAGCAGGGGATGGCAGTTTGGAGGGACTAGGCCTGCAAGGGAGGGCAGTTATGGGCAATCAGGCCAGCAGCAGAGGGAAGTTGGGAGGGACCAGACCTGAAAGGGAGGACAGTTGGAGGTGATCAAGCCTGCAGAGGAGGGCAGTTAGGGGTGACCAGGCCTGCAAGGGAGGGCAGTTAGGAGTAAACAGTCTATCAGGGGAGTTGTTAGGCATCAACCAGGCTGGCAGGGGAGTGGTTAGAGGGTGATCAGGCTGGCAGGCAGAAGCGGTTAGGGGCAATCAGGAAGGCAGGCATGTGAACAGTTGAGAGCCAGCAGTCCTGGATTGTGAGAGGGATATCCCAATTTCACCAAGATTGGGCCTAAATGGGCAGTTGGACATTCCTTGAGGGGTCCCAATTTGGAGAGGGTGGAGGCTGGGCTGAGGGACACCCCCCCCCCCCAGTGCATGACTTTTGTGCACTGGGCCTCTAGTTTGTATATACTGTACTTAATACGCATGCCCTACAGCAATAGGTCATCAAAACCAGTCTGAGCATATTTCACATGTCCCCTCATTGTCTGCGATACATGAGCTCTTGACAACACAACCTTCTTGGGTTACTCCCGCTCTGCCCCCGAAATTCTGGCTCTGATGATACGTGGTGTTCTGCTTTATGAGGATGACAGAGCATTTTCTTTCTTCCGAGGCTCGCTCACACTCAGTGCACACGTGGCCCTGACGTGTGTGAGTGAGAAAGTGCTGGCATACGCCGTCTGTCCGGAAGCAGCCGCTGTGTTCACGCCCCTCAGCTCAACGGGAAACCTAACCTCAGGGTGACTGTCCGACATGTTGTTGAGAAAGAGAAAGTGATTCAGACGCCGGGTCCCTCAGAGAACAGCTACTGTGCCTGAGGACCAGCGCTTACACTGCTTCTATTCGCTACAGAACAAATGGGATGTCCGTTTCCAGATTCCCACTTCCCACGGGAAAACAGCTACCAAATGTGACGCCAGAAAGACAGGCGCAAGGAAGGGCTCGTGCAGAAGAGCCAAGGACTCCTTCCCTTCGCTGGGATGGAGAATGAACCCCGTACCAGCCCCCGCCGTGCACGTTCTAAAACTGGTCACTCGGACTGTCTCCTGGGCAGCCATCTAATATTAAAGCAACGCAGGGAAAATCACAGAATCGGGTCCTTTCTATGTTTTCTGCCAAAACATCATAACGGAGAACTCTGAGCACTGACACTGTCATTCTGCTCCTCCTGGGCTCAAACGTTCCCCGTCACTTCCTGTCCCTGTACAGCGGTACCTCAAGATACGAGTTGAATTCGTTCCGTTACCTTAAGGCGTGGGAAACTATGAGACACTTAAGTTGCGGTAAACTGGTAGGTCGTGTACAGCTAACCGATCTGCTCAATTACTCCTATCTCAAATTTTGCTCCTATTTCAACGCAAAAATCGCTTGCTCGACGGCTCGTATCTCAAAAATCTCGTATGTTAGACACTCGTATCTCGAGGTACCACTGTATTCCCATTAGGAATAGCATCAACACAAACGGGAGCTTTTTCTGAGCGGGGCTCTGTCATGCTGATGGGAACTGGGAGAAATAAGAGGCTTGATTTCTGGGGACGGATGACCTGCGACTCGATGGAATTGGATGTGACTGAAGAAGTTCAGTTTCTCTCTGCTCCATTTCTAGTTTATTATTGCAGGCCTGCCACCGATACACAGAAGGAGAGATGCCGAACTAAAAAAAGAGTATCTTAAACCCTGGCAAATCAGTTGGATTAAATGCTGAGTGATAGCCAATTTGCCTCTCCTCCCGCACTATCCTGTGATGGGTGGAATTGTATTCAATCGGACACCGATTCTCCAGGACACGAGGGCCACCAAGCCCCGTGCGCGCTCTGCCGTGGACTTTCTAATAGCAAAATACAGCGAGAGCATCAGCAGCTCGGCGGGCGGTAGATTGTGGTGCATTCAATGGGATGAATATAAATGAAAAAGTAGAGAGACTTAAAGGAAATAAATACATCTGAGAATTGCGTGAACCCAGATTTGGGGCAGCAGACAGACAGGAATCGAAGGAGAAACTCACAGGCGTGGGGGCTGCGGGAGGCGGAGCAGTGGGCAGAGAAGGAAGCTCAAAATGCCGGGGTGTCTGGGAGGGAGTCCCCCAAGACGCCCCCGATATGAACCCCTCAGGCAGGAAGACTGGGATGGGAGTGAGGAAGCCACGATTTCGGAACCGGATCTGTCACTACCCGTGTGACCCCCAGAAAGACACGGGAGGCCACTGGTTAAGGAGCCTCATCTGAGAAATGGGAAGGATTACGGGGTCTGTCCAGGCATCTCTGCGGTCCTCTCTGGCTCTGACATGCTCCGATGCCCTGGGTCCTGGCACACAGGATGCCACGTATGCTGGGGTTACGCTCATGGTTAGGAACATGGGCCTGTCCAGGGGCACATAGGAAGCATCTGTGTGTACATGGTGGTACTCGATGGAGAGGCATGTTAGCCTGTGACAGCGGCTGCGGAGTGGAGTCAGGGAGCAGTGGGGGCCGGTGTCAGGGCTTCTTCTGACTCGTGGCCACAAGGACCCAGAGGGACCGCGGGGCATCGGATGGAGACAGTGAAGACTGGGGGAATGGGAATCGCTAGGACGAGGTGTTCTGGGGAAGGATGGGGTTCAGCAGTGCCTGAGGGCTAAGTCTCTGCCACCAAAGATTGGCAGACAAAAGGGAGCGGCTGCCGAAACCGGTGTGGCTCAGTGGATATAGAACATCGGCCTGTAGACTGAAAGGTCCCAGGTTTGTTTCTGGTCAAGGGCATGTACCTTGGTTGCCAGCACATCCCCAGTGGGGGGCGTGCAAGAGGCGGCTGATCAACGTTTCCAACTCTGTATCCCTCTCCCTTCTTTTCTCTAAAAAAATCAATAAAATATATTTATAAAAAAAGGGGAGGGGCTGTGGGGGAAGGGGGAGTTTGTGGGTGCCGTGGAGAGGACATAGGTCACACCAAAGAGCACCTGGAAGGCTTTTTTGTACCTGCTCTTCAGTCTGACCTAGAGAGGGGGAGCCAGAGACAGTGCCTGGTTTGGGAGTGTGAGCAAGGCCAGGCCAGGGGCCGAGAGAGAGAGAGGGGTGGGGGGGGGGGGAACCATACTGCTGAGTCATCAGAACTGTTTACCACCAAACAAACGGTATGTGTCCTATCATATAATCTACACTTCATTTCTGTGCGTGTCGCCTGTGGTGATTAGTGTATCTTATGGCCGATTTATTATTTCCGGTGTTATTTCGGTTATTTTCCTTGGCTTTCCTTTCTGATAAGTAATTTGGAAACACATAACGCAATTTGTGCTGAGGAGACACGCTTGCTGGGTGAGTCCCTGGGGAATAATGAACGCTCTTCTCCGCTCCCTGGGTGACAGATGTCTCCACAAGCGACGTGTCTGAACGCGGAGATAACAAGCCGCTCAGCCCCGCACGCTTTGGTGTGTACACGAACAAGAAAAGCTGCTCGTACCTGTGAACGGCTCCGGGGAAATCAGCTCACCATTTACATGTTCCCACAAATGGCAGGAGCTCTACCCCGGGAAATGCATCCATTGCTGTGATGGTTGCATCATGCTCCCCTCCCCCACCCCCCTTTGGGCTTGGCTGCAGTTAGAACCCACTTACAAACCAACCAACAAACCAAAATGACATCAGACAAGATAGCTGACCTGCTGGTGATACTGGAAGCTCCTAGAAGTCCCAGCTTCCAGTTATGAATACAGTGGTACCTCGAGATACGAGTGCCCTAACATACGAGATTTTTTGAGATACGAGCCATCGAGCGAGCGATTTTTGCTTTGAAATACGAGCAACATTTGAGATACGAGTCATTGCACGGATCGGCCGGCTGCACACCACCCACCAGTTTCCCATGGGTAGAAAGAATCGATTATCCATATTTTCCACGGTCATCCATGTGGGCCATTCTCACGCACCCAACGTCTGTCCATCAACCGCCAGGCTGAGATTATGTTGGTGTCTTCACAAAACAGAGGATCAAAAGCAAACGCACATCGCCAAACCTGCCAACTCTTCCCCAGGCGAAGAATGTGACTGAGGAGAAACTCACAAACAGACACAGAACCCAAATACCACTCGCCGAGATGGGATCCCAGGCAAGACCTGCCTAATCCACGTCCCCCGCCTAAAGCTTCCTTCCTGTTCCAGCCCCGCAGACCACTCCTGTCACTGTTCACTGCCTTCCATCCACACAGACTCGGCACATCTGGAGAGACTGGCCAGAGGACACATGTGCATTACCCAGAGACACAGACACAGCGTGGCCACGGCCAGAGAGACGGCGGGGCAGGGCTGGGTGAAGGTGGGCAAAGGAGGGGGGAGGCGGAAATCTGTGATCGTGTCAACAATAAATATAAAGCAAATACTCCTTAAAAGAAATATATAAGTACAGTGGTACCTCGAGATATGAGTTTATTTCGTTCCGTCACCTTGAGGCGTGGGAAACTATGAGACGCTCGAGTCCAGGTAAACTGGTGGGTCACGTGCAGCCGGCCGATCCGCGAGATGACTCCTATCTCAACTGTTGCTCGTATTTCAAAGCAAAAATCGCTCGCTCGACGGCTCGTATCTCAAAAATCTCGTATGTTAGGGCACTCGTATCTCGAGGTACCACTGTATGTTCACCAAATGTACCGTATTTTCTGGCATAGAAGATGACTGGGCGTATAAGACGACCCCCAACTTTTCCAGTTATAGAGTTTGGGATATACTCGCCCTATAAGACGACACCCGGCATATAAGACGACCCCTGACTTTTGAGAAGATTTTCCTGGGTTGAAAAGTCGTCTTATACGCCGGAAAATACGGTAATTAAAGCTCATGGTTTCCTCATTCGTAAAGGCTCAAATATCTTGCCTGTCATGAAACCCAGTGCCTCCCAAGGCATCAGCTCGCTGCTCGGTGAGCTGAGCAGAGTCAGAGCCAATGGGCCCCATTAATATTAATTTGTGGCTAACTCTTGCTTAATCTAAACATCAGTCTCCCGGCTGCAGGACGGTGTTCACGTACACACCAATTTGTGTTAATTTGGGAAGTTAAATATCAGGGGGCATCATGTCAAAATCATTAATGGAACCTTAATAGAAAACATCTATTGTGTCCTGTTCCCAGTCACACCCTTTAATTGGGTGATGCCATGAAGTAAGAGACAATTTATTCAGGATAACTTTGCCACGTTATTAGCTTATTGCTCTTGATCTCATTACCCAGTCTCCAGTGGACATAGAATCTCAATATTTTTTTGTTCTATTTTGATTGAGCCATCATTGATACGAACAGGCATTTGATCTCTTTAAGGAAGATGTGGGTTTTATAAATGATTCAGTATTTTGGTCGACGATGTTCTTTAAGATACAAACCAAATAGGTAGGTGAAAACGAGTATTATTTATTCAAAGTTCTGTGTCTGTTTTGCCATTCGAATCCGGTTTTGAAGTTTGAAGTGCTTCCTAGTGGCTCATTTGCATTTTCCTTTCCTACTGAACATGGTTCCAAAAGGAACTCCCATGCCAAGACTGGTATGGCTCAGTGGATAGAGCATCAGCCTGCAGACTGAAAGGTCCCGGGTTCGATTCTGGCCAAGGGCATGTACCTTGGTTGTGAGCACATCCCCAGTGTGGGGCGTGTAGGAGGCGGCTGATCGATGTTTCTCTCTCATTGATGTTTCTAGCTCTCTATCCCTCTCCTTTCCTCTCTGTAAAAAATCAATGAAATATTTTTAAAAAAGGAACTCCCTGATTAAGAAGGACTCTAGTTGGAAGTTTTTCATCTGTATATTCCTTACTCAGACTATTATTTTTAGTAAAATTTTCAGTGGTAAAATCGTTTTACAACCTGATGACATCAATGCTTGTTTCAGTAGAGTGGTACCTTGAGATACGAGTTTAATTCATTCCATAACTTTGAGGCATGGGTAAGTATGAGACGAAGTAAACGGGTGGGTTGTGTGTAGCCGGCCAATCCTCGCGATTACTCCAATCTCAAATGTTGCTCGTATTTCAAAGCAAAAATTGCTCGCTCGACGGCTCGTATCTCAAAAATCTCATATGTTAGGGCACTCGTATCTCCAGGTACCATTGTATTGGCTTTCCCCCTGAAACTTTCTCATGGCGACACACAAAGAGAGCGTGTTCTGTTCTATTCACTCCGCATCTCCCACAGAGACTTCTTCAGAGACACACACAGATGAGCTAGACTTTCCTGAACCCCTCCGAAAGCTCCCTTATTTTGTTTATGCCCGTCTTTTCAAAAAGAACAACAGCCACTTTAATTATAACATCAGAACACAGCCCAATTCGTCAGTGAAGATTAGCATCCTTTCTCCACACCCATGCCCATCATTGCTTAATTATCTCAGCTGTGGCTGGTGCCCGGAGCTTCTCAGGAGGACCCGTTCACACTTTCTTAATCATTGTTTTCAGCTCAGGCAGAGGCCGTGATGAATACAGAACTGTTTTCAGTTGCCAGGAGCTGTTCAGAAGGGGTAGGCATCATTACTGCATAAGCACTGGTATTTGTGGGGCTTTTTTTAAAAAAAAATAAATTTTATCGATTTTTTACAGAGAGGTAGGGAGAGAGATAGAGAGTTAGAAACATCGATGAGAGAGAGGCAGCTGATCGATCAGCTGCCTCTTGCACACTCCCCAATGGGGCTGTGCCCACAACCAAGGTACATGTCTTTGACAGGAATGAAACCTGGGACCTTTCAGTCCACAGGCTGATACTCTATCCACTGAGCCACACCGGCTTTGGCTGCGGGGCTTTCTTTTAACTTGCTCCTGGTCCTTTGTGTTGAAACTTCGCAGAATTATGAGAAATTTCCGTTACTTCTGTATCCCCACAGGCGGACATACTAGCAACAACAACAACAACATCTTTGTAAAATGCAAAACGAGACAAATCTGGCTGTTCCATTTGATTCTGAGAGAGTGTAACAGGCAGCCAACCTGGAGATCCGCTCCCTCATTCCTCTATGTATGGATCTAGCAGGGCAACTGCCTCCAAAATTCAACCCTCCTGCATGTGACTCTTAAGTTTGTGTTTTTCCTTTGAAAAGTAAAATAAAAAATAGTGTCTAAAGGCAACATGGACAGGAATGAAGCAACATGTCAAACCTTAAGCTCAAAAGTGAAAAATCCCCTGAAACTGTACAACCCAAGGGGGACTGTAACATTCTGGCCCAGTTCCCGGTGTCTCTCCATGCATGTACAGCCGCTCGTTAGTCATGGATCCAGCCAGTATTTCTCATGTCCTTACCATGATCTAGTCATTATTCCAGACTTACAGGTGTTGTGGGGAAACAGGAAACCCCTACTTTGTGAGGCAATTTGGGGAGGGGAATTAGAAACAAATAAACACTTGGTAAAAGTGGTGAGCGTAAGTGCTCGGAGAGAAAGCTGAGCAGGCTACTGGAGCAGGGCAGGCAGAGGGAGGGTATATCCTGGGGCAGGGGGCGGGGGTCAGGGAAACCTCTCTGGGGAGGAGGTGGGAGCAGGGCCTCCAAGGAAGGAAAAGCTGTCATGAGACTCGAGGACAAACAGTGAGGACCAGGCCAGTGTCCCCGGCGGGGAGGTGGTGGCAGGCCAGGACAGCACAAGGGCCATGAGGATGGGACTCAGGGACGGCAGTGACCTGGGTGAGCAGGAGGGCAGGCCCTGCCGATGCCCAGGCCCAGGCTACGGGGAGGGGGATGCGGCCCTTGAAGGCTGGAGCAGGGGAGAGGTCTGAGTCGCTCCATGTTTTGAAAGAATCACTGGCTACTTGGTCACATGCCCTTAAAATGCTGCGTGATCAGCAAAAGAACCATCAACAAAACAAGAAAGCCCACTGCATGGGCGAACATATTGGCAAATGTTATCTCCGATAAAGGTTTAATCTACAACATCTACAGGCAACTTATACAACTCAATGAAAGGAAGATAAATATCCAATAAAAAAATGGGCAACGGACCTAAGTAGAATCCTTTCGAAAGAAGACAGAAGGAAGGCCAAGAGACACATGAAAGTCACTAATTATCCAAGAGGTGCAAATCAAAACGACAATGCAGTACCATCTCACACCTGGCAGAATGGCAATTATCAACAAATCAACAAACGACAAGTGCTGGTGAGGATGCAGAGAAAAAGGAACCCTTGTGCACTGCTGGTGGGAATGCAGACTGGTGTGGCCACTGAGGAGAACAGTATGGAGTTTCCTCAACAAACTATTAATGGAACTCGCATTTGACCCAGCGATCCCACTCTTAGGAATTTATCCTAAGAAACTAGAAACACCAATCAGAAAGGATTTATGCGCCCCTATGTTCATAGCAACACAATGCACCATAGCTAAGATTTGGAAACAGCCTAGGTACCCGTCAACAGATGACTGGGTCAGAAAACAGTGGTATATCTACACAATGGAATACTGAGCTGCCATAAAAAAGAAGGAATTCTTACCATTTGCAACAACCTGGATGGAACTGGAGAGCATTATGCTAAGTGAAATAAGCCAGTCAATGAAAGAAAAACACCACATGATCTCACTCATGTGTGGATAATAAAGAACATTATAAACTGATGAACAAAGATAGATCCAGAGGCAGTAAAGCATCAAACAGACTGTCAAACTACAGCGGAAGGTGAGGGAGAGGTGGGGGAGATAAGAGATCAACCAAAGATCTTGTGTGCATGCAGAGAAGCACAACCAATGGACACAGACACTGGGGCGTTAGGGCATGCATGTGAGGTGGGGTAGCAATGGGAAGATATGTACACATGTAACACATTAATAAAACAATAAAAATACATAAAATGCTGCATGAGGGACAGAGGAACGCAGTTTGTGCTGAACGGAGCGGCATGGACACTTCAGTGTCGGGATCAGACGAGGCTCGGCCACTGGATGCCAGTGCACCCCTCCCACTCCGACAACCGGAAATGCCTCCCACACGAGGCAGTGTCTCCAGTGGGACCACCTCTGCCCCTCCCCTGGACTGAGGCGGGAAGGCTGTGCTAACCAGCCCTCCGTGTCAGTGTCAGCAGGTAAACACGCGCTTACTCACAATATGCGCAGTCCCAGGCCCTCAGGGCGGCTCCCTGCTGACTGTGGGTCGGGGTGGCAGTGGCGGATCCGGGTGGCGGGTGGCGGGTGGCCTTCAGGTGACCCTGGAAAGAAACAGGGAGTTAGATCCTTCGCTTCTGCCCACTGACTCCCATCCGGCTGCTCTCTTGTTGGCAACAACTCAAAGCACAACCTCCTTTGGCTGTGGGGGGTTGAGGGGGGAGGAGACTGGGGACATGAGTGAACACACGAGTGTTTGGGGATCAATAATGTCTCGGCTGACTTCTGGGCACCAAATGCCCAGTCTAGTGCGAGCCTGCAGCTCTCCTGGGAGGGTGTGGGGTCCTGTGACGAGGCTCCTGGAGTTGCTCTTGACCCTGAGGCTGCAGAATGCTCTCCTCACAGGTCTTTCTTCCCGGCGGGCATGTTTGCTGTGGGTGTGGGCAGTGCGCTGTCTTTGGTGGCTGCTTCGCTTTGTTGGCCTAATTCTGCGGTTCTCAACCTGTGGGTCGCGACCCCTTTTGGGGGTCGAACGACCCTTTCACAGGAGTCGCCTAAGACCATCGGAAAATGCAGATATTTGCATCACGATGCATCACAGTAGCAAAATTTCATGGTTGGGGGTCACCACCCCATGAGGAACTGGATGCAAGGGTCACGGCCTTAGGAAGGTTGAGAACCACTGGCCTAATTCCTCCTTAGAGAGCGGTGGGACCAGGCTTTTAAATGTTGCAGGTCACAGGCTAAGTCCTAAGGCCAAGTTTAAGATTGCTTGGCAGTCAGTTTTCACATAAAGTTCATTTTTTTTTTTGGTAATTTATTGTAAATAATAATTTTTTTTTAATTGAAAGGACAATTGAGTTACAAATGTCAGAGCTACATTTATGTTTTCCAAGAAATAAGAGAAGAAAAAGTGTGTGGAATGGCAGCTAAAACTGCTAAAGTCTTATTTTATTTCCAATGTATGTTATACCATGCTGGATATTAGTGTATGAAATCTTAATAAATGTACGCTAGATAAGACATTATTTACTATATTAATTTTGTGTTCATGGTTAAGTCAGATGAACAAAAGGTCCAATATCTCTAAATTTTTAGTTAGAGAATCCCTTTCTGTCGCAGGGAGACTTTGAGTGTATGCTAATGTACATGGTCTGATTATTAAAACTGTTCCATTGCTGTGGAATTGCTTCAGTTTCCACAGTAAAATTATTCAACGGCTTGGGAATTGCTTCATATTCCAGTGACAAAACTTATTTTAAAAAATTCTGTACTTTTCCCCCCAAATAGGAGGTATCACATCTGCAACATGATTTACTACCTCAGATTATATCGAAAAGAAAAAAGCTCTATTTCTCCATCGTGTCATATTTAATAACATTCTCCCTCAATATGAATTCCGTGCTGTGCGCTGTGATTTACTGAACACACTCACACTTCCGAACGCTCAGCGTCTTGCTCCTGTTTTAAATCTCTTTGGCTCATGCGCCCTTGCACTGCGGTTCTCACACCCCCTGGCACTGTCCCTGGCACGGCTGAGTTCCTCTGGGTCAGGAGCACACCGGCCGGTCCCCACGCCCAGCATCATGCTGCCCGGGAGGGGAGGGGCATTCAGTGAGAGCAGGTGGCAACCCACCACCAGGGTCTCCCCCCCAGGCCTCCAAGGGCACACGCCACTGGTGCTGGCTGATCCCCAGAGGGCAAACTGAGGCTGAAGGTCACACAGGTCCTGGCCGAAGAGGGCCCACATGGCTGTCCCTGTTGTGACCTGTAAGAGAGAAGGACCAGCCTCCTAGGTGTAAGGATGCTCTGGGGTGAGAGTTCTGAGGAACAGTGACGGAGAACTTCCGGCTAGAAGCATCCCACACGGAGCACAGTGGTACCTCGAGATATGAGTGTCCTAACATACAAGATTTTTGAGATACGAGCCGTCGAGTGAGTGATTTTTGCTTTGAAATACGAGCAGCATTTGAGACAAGAGTAATCGCGCAGATCGGCTGGCTGCACACGACCCACCAGTTTACCTCGACTCGAGCGTCTCATCGTTTCCCACGCCTCAAGGTTATGGAACGAATTAAACTCGTATCTCGAGGTGCCACTGTACTAGCTGTTTTATCTGCAGAAAGGACTTTAAGACGGGGAATTGGTGGAGAAGGCATTGAAGGGGCCGTAAAACCAGAAACACTGACGCCCCCCAGAGCTGAGGGCAGGAACCCCCCGCCTCCAGGATTGGGGGACGAGGGGAAGGAGCGAGAACGTGCGAAGGTAGAAGCACGATGCGGGGTCTCTGGGGCGGGACGCACTGTCAGAAACGCTGGTCGCCTGGCTGGTGTTGGCAGATCTCAAAGGAGCAGCCCCGAGAAGCTGGGGCTCAGACCTGAGAGAAAGGTGTGAACTCCCAACTGGGAAGAAACTATGTAAATACTCAGTGTGGGATGCCTCCAGCCGGAAGTTCCCCGTCACTGTTCCTCAGAACTCTCACCCCCAGAGGATCCTTACACCTGGGAGGCTGGTCCTTCTCTCTTAAGGGTCACAACAGGGACAACCATGTGGGCCCTCTTCGGCCAGGACCTGTGTGACCTTGAGCCTTAGTTTGCCCTCTGGTGAGCAGCCAGCACTCTGGCTGCGGCTGGTGCATCCGATGGTTTGGGATCAGGCTGGTCCTGAGAAGCCCAGAGAAAGCAGGCACTGGGAACTCACTGAAGCTTCTAGAAGGAAGCACCCTGGCTAGCACGATCCTGACCAGCAGGCCCCTTTCCCATCCTCTTACCTGACAGTCTCCTGCTGGGTCCCGGCTGGTGGCGTCTCAGCTGCAGCATCACGTACAGAGTCCGAAGTAACTCTGTCAGAGGGCATCTGGGCGTCTCCCAGACCCGCCGGGCGTGCCGGTCTGCACTGGCCGCCGATGTTGGCAGATTAAGTGTCCAACAGCAGCGACAACAGGACCAGGCGGGGGCGAGTCCATCTGCTGGCCGGGATGGGGACACTCCTTAGAGAGTCCCCTGGGCAAGTACCGGGCGGCTGAGGAAGAAGGCAACACGGTCCTTCCCGCCTGGGGTCTGAAACTGCATCTCCAGCGGGAGCTCTTTAAGGAGGAGAGCCAGGTCTTCCCACTCCGTGCCCCTGTGCCAGTGCTCACACCTCTGCCCGGGCTGGGCCCGGCTTCAGAGCCCAGTGAACCGGCGTCACACCCGCCAGCAGCATAGAGCCGTCCACTGCCCGCCTCTGCGAACGGGCACATGGGAGAATCCAACGTAAGCGTCAAACTCCTGCCTTCGGGAGAGTCTCTCTTCCACAGTGTTCCAGCACCTTCCTGGATGGAGAGAGGGACGTCTGGTGGACGGGCAGCCAGACATCCTCGAGAGGTCCCGGATTGGAGAGAGTGCAGCCTGGGTTGAAGGACACCTCTCTGTCCATGCGCCAAGTTCATGACCGGGCCTCTGGTCTGTAATAAGAAAAGCATGACATGCTGATTAGACTGGACAGCGAATGACCTTCTGGAAGAAGCTGGGCTGCCAGGGCCAAGGCAGGCTGCCTGGACGGTGTGGGCTGAGCCCCTGGCACCGGTTTCGTGCACCGGGCCTCCCGTGGGAACGTAAGCACAGGGCGGCCCAGGTGATACTGGCTTGAGTGGAATCGCCACTTTTCACGTTATCACCGCACGCTTAATTTTTTAAAAATATATTTTATTGATTTTTTTACAGAGAAGAAGGGAGAGAGAGAGTTAGAAACATCGATGAGAGAGACACATTGATCAGCCGCCTCCTGCACACCCCACACTGGGGATGTGCCCGCAATCAAGATACATGCCCTTGACCGGAATCGAACCTGGGACCTTTCAGTCCGCAGGCCGACGCTCTATCTACTGAGCCACACCGGTTTTGGCCACACACTTAATTTTGACTTGCAAAGCACTGTGGCAGTTTGGGTCTCCTGGGGATGAACCCCGATTTTGAGGCATCGAGGGGGTGATTTATAATTTAACGAGGGTGTTCTATCCGGGTTCTGATACAGATCCCTGGGAATGGCTGTGCTCGATTTCATTCAAAATCCTGAGACTTCTTGCTCGCTGCTAGCCCGGGTGTGAGAAGACAGCTGGTGTGAGATGCCAATCACACGCAGATATCTGCGGCCGTCATTCTGCTTCTGAAAGAACCTCTGTGTCCCCCTACCTCCGGGGACGGTTCTCTCCGTGCGCCCCAGTTTAATGTATTATCCTGCAGAAGAGAAAATGTTTTCTCTGTAAGACGTTATTGTGGTCTGACATGTATTTCCATTATTCCTTTTTGCAAAGCCAGAGAAGACAGATTGGAGGGTTCAATGCGGCTTTCCCATATCATTATATCCTGATTGTCAGACACATCGCTCTAATTCCACTGTAAATCCCCCGAGATACTGCCTTTTAGCAATTCAAGAGAGGAGACACAGCTTTCTACCGCTCCTTTAGGCGCTTCCATTTCGTCTACCTTTCCTCTACACTGTAAATGCCCACACCCGCCTCCAAGACATTTTTTAAAAATATATGTTATTGATTTTTTACAGAGAGGGAGGGAGAGGGATAGAGAGCTAGAAACATCAATGAAAGAGACATCGATCAGCTGCCTCCTGCACGCCCCCCACTGGAGATGTGCCCGCAACCAATGTACATATCCTTGACTGGAATCGAACCCAGGACCTTTCAGTCTGCAGGCCGATGCTCTATCCACTGAGCCATACTGTTTTTTTTCTTTTTTTTAGAACACAGATTTGTCTCCCTTATGTATTGTCCTTATTTTTGCCAGAACCTAATTTTGATGGATTCCTGTGTATGTGAAAACACCTGTGCTGCTATTTTATCACATGTTATTTAGCAAGTATAGCAGACAACCACACTGGACTTTGCATTTAGGGACAGACATTTTCAGGCTGTGCACGTTAAAGCATATGGCTGGTCCAGGGAAACTCTGGATGCGTTCCCTTGAGAAACATCACATGGCTTTAGTCTCGAGGAGGGGACAGTGAGTGTGTGCAGGTAGATGAACTCTATGATAATTTCAAGCAGGAGGCCTGCTTTCTAACCCTCCAGTCTTCCTGGTGTGGGACCCAGTCAGCCCGTGCAGGGCCCGTATGCTGGTGATCGCCATCGGAAAGCCTCCTTCTGGATCAGTGGTTCTCAAGCTGTGGGTCGCGACCTCTTTGGGGGTCTAACGACCCTTTCACAGGGGTCGCCTAAGACCATCGGAAAATGCAGATATTTACATCACGATGCATCACAGTAGCAACATTTCATGGTTGGGGGTCACCACCACATGAGGAGCTGTATGCAAGGGTCTCAGCCTTAGGAAGGTTGAGAACCGCTGTTCTAGACACTGGGAGCTCTGAGAGACAGAGGCCAGAAAAGCAGCACTAAGTTTCCGTTATGCGCCCGCCTCTTCCCTCTATGCAGCTGTCTTCTTAGGAAAGGCGTCTCAGATGGACACTTGAAAGTTGCTTATATTAACATGAGGCTAAGGGACAGGATTGCTTCAGCTCTGATTCCTAGATACAGGCATTCAGCATGTTTCAAACTCATGAGAACAGCATGTGGTTTGGAAGAGCATGCAGGGAATCTATGTATTATTACTGTGGGCGAGTGAGAAACTATAGAAACATCCATGATGAGAGGGAAGCCCTAATCGGCTGCTTCCTGCACGCCCCACCCTGGGGATGGAGCGTGCAACCCAGGCCTGTGCCCTTGACCAGAATCAAACTCAGGACCCTTTAGTTTGCAGGCCAACGCTCTATCCACTGAGCCAAAAAGGCTAGGGCGCCCACCTGTACAGTGGTACCTCGAGATACGAGTGCCCTAACATACGAGCTTTTTGAGATACGAGCCGTCGAGCGAGCGATTTTTGCTTTGAAATACGAGCAACAGTTGAGATAGGAGTCATAGTGCGGATTGGCCGGCGGCACACGACCCACCAGTTTACCGCGACTCAAGCATCTCATAGTTTCCCACGCCTCAAGGTGACGGAACAAATTAAACTCGTATCTCCAGTTACCACTGTGTATGTGTCAATGCCTGGCTCTTTCAGGTGTCTTTGCATGTTGAGCAGGGAACCCTTTGTTGAGTCACTGCTGTTGCAACTGTTGGAACTTCAAGGGGAGAGACAAAGGGACCTCTCCTGCTGCCACTCCTCCATGCCACCAGCTCGGACCCTGACATTCGTGTTTTCACATGTGCTTGCTACTCAGTCTTCACAGCACTGCTGCTGGCAGGAGCTGGAAAGGCATCACCATAAAGCATCACGGTCACGTGAGCTGCCTCAGGCTCTGAGCGACAAGTAAGGGGGGGAGGTTGGGGGTTGAGAGGACAGTGTCTGCTCTAGGGAAGGGTACAGAGATGACACATGGCATTTAGTGTCCAAGGTGCCACTTCAAAAGGCTTTTAAAGGCTCTTAGAGCCAGCTATTCAAGCTCATGGAGAAATATGCAAATTACAGTTCTGGAGAAGTTTCTTTGATTTTAGGGAAGAGAAAGGGTGAGGGATGCAGAACTAATGTCAAGCTTCAGGCTCTTCCCAGTAGAAAATATATATAAACCTTGTGACTATGCAATGAACTCTACAGAACAGACCGGAAAGGCACAATCGTTACATAACACAGGAGGAGGAAGTAGATTATGGCAAAGCAATAAAGAGGGGTCCGTGTTGAGTTAATTAGAAAGGACTGGGAAATGTTTAGAGGCTTTGTATTGGTCTTTGTTAGAGGATCGTTAATATGTATTATATGTAAATACATGTAATAGTTTGTGAGGATCCACGAATGATGGACAGGGAGAAATCTGAAAGGCTATCAGAGCACTAGACAGATGTAAAGTAATTTTAATCCCCCTCTTTATTCACATCAGTAATATGATCAATTATTATAAAATGGATTTTTAAGAATTGGTTCAATGTACCTTGAAAGGGACCAGAGGGATGTGTCTGTGAGAGAGGCAGGGGGAGAATGCAATCGATAGTGAGAGAAAGAGTGAGAATGCAATCGATAGTGAAGGAAAGCAGATTATTGGCTGCTTAGGGACAGGGAGGGGGAGGGGTGAGTGGATGAATTAGAAAGGAACCAGAGGTATCATTTGGTGGGAAAATAGATTTGTTCATTATCTTGATTGTGGTGACGTATCTATATACAGTGATACCTCGAGATATGAGTTTAATTCGTTCTGTAACCTTGAGGCGTGGGAAACTATGAGACGCTGGAGTCGAGGTAAACTGGTGGGTCGTGTGCAGCCGGCCGATCCGCGCGATGACTCCTATCTCAACTGTTGCTTGTATTTCAAAGCAAAAGTTGTTCGCTTGACGGCTCGTATCTCAAAAATCTCGTATGTTAGGACACTCGTATCTCGAGGTACCACTGTATTAAAACTTACCAAATGATACATTTTAAGGATATGCTATTTATTTTTTGTCAATTATACCTCAGTGAAGCTATTGAAAAATAGCTGTCTCTGGCTGGCAAGGGTCAAGGGTCATCATGTTAATTCTGTCCCAGCTTCTGCAGAGCGCCCCAGTCTCCCTGCCTGCACCCTAGAGCCCCATCCAGACAGCCAAGATCATCTGTTCGGTGTTTCTGTGCTTCCTTTTATTTAATATATTTTATTTATTTTTTACAGAGAGGAAAGGAGAGGGATAGAGAGCTAGAAACATCCATGAGATGAGAGAGACATCCATCAGCCGCCTCCTGCACGCCCCCTACTGGGGATGTGCCCGCAACCAAGGTACATGCCCTTGACCGGGACCGAACTTGGGACCTTCAGTCCACAGGCCGACGCTCTATCCACTGAGCCAAACCGGTTTCAGCCTCTGTGCTTCCTTTTAAATTCCACGGTGGGGGCAGGCCTTTTTGCTTTTAATTCCTTTGGGCATTTAAAAATTACCCTCTGAAATATTTAATTGATGCTTTATTCTTGATTCTAACCTGCTTTTGTCAGACACCGGATCAAACTTGTATCATGCTTAACTACTGACATATTTCCTGCCCTTTCTGCTGCTCCTTGTTTTAATTAAATATTCACAGCCGAAGCGTGAACAGTGAAACATCCCTTCTGAGGAATACATCCGGGGATCTTAGGGGGAACCGAATAGGAAGACACGGCTTGGGTGTGATTTGAGACACTGAAAGGCCCCTCAGTCACAATGTCGGACGCATCTGCCCTCGCTGATGTGGCCCAGCGGCTGGCATGCTCTCCTCACATCGTCCCTAGAACCTAGGTGTGTTTTTAACGGGCTAACGCATGATGCTCTCTGGAAAATGAACTATACCAAGTATCCTTTAGGACAAGAACTTTTGTAATATTGGAAAATCACAATCCACGTATTGCCCACATTTTAGCAGGAAATACATAATCAAGAAGCTTGACACCCACCAAACACACTTGCAAAGCTGTGCATTTCCATTCTTTTTGATTTGCTTTGGGAAATATTAAAATCACTAAGTACTTGATGAGAGCTTGGGACAGTATTTGTAAATGTTACGTAATCAAGTATGTTAGCATGAACTCCATCTAGATGGAAAAGAAAGCATTAAAATGACAAAAGAATAATCCACGTAGCTTACCATCTTTATACCGTATGTGTTGTGTACTATATATGTACACATACATTCAGTGAAAGACAAATCAAGATTAATTCTGTATTTGTAGACTCAAATTTCTTCTTTGAAGTTGGTTGTCATTTCAGAAATACGTTCGGTGAAAAAAAAAATTTCATGTTAAGTTATGGGAAGAACCGTATTTATTTCAAAGGAGGCTCTGATTTGGTGGCTGGGCCACCAGTGAGTTCTCCTCCCTCCCTCCTGGGAACAGGATGGTGCGCATGGGCCGTGGAGTCTGAGAACAGAGTGGAGCACATTCCCTGTCTGACTCACCGCAGCTGGCTCTGGCAGGTGTACTTGCTGGTGCGACAAGAAAGGTCACATCCGAACACAATGGGGACCCCGGGATCCGGCCTGGGAGCATTCTCTGGACATGGGGGTCGTGTAAAGGTACTTTTGGCTTTTTAATTGAATATGGTTTTATATTCAGCACTAATCTAATACCTAACAGGCATCTTTGGACAACAAAACAACTCTCTTTTTTTCTCATACACATGTTCTTCCTGTTAAAGGAGCAAAAGCTACTTAGGGAGTTATCCATTTTCCAGGTTGATTTCTTTCTCTTTTTTAAAATATATTTTATTGATTTTTTACAGAGAGGAGGGGAGAGGGAGAGTTAGAAACATAGATGAGAGAGAAACATCCATCGGCTGCCTCCTGCACACTCCCTACTGGGGATGTTCCCGCAACCAAGGTACATGCCCTTGAATGGAATCAAACCCAGGACCTTCCAGTCTGCAGGCCGACGCTCTATCCACTGAGCCAAACCATTTAGGGCCACACTGATTTCTTATGAGGTATTGGGAGTTCTCTCAGTTTCCTTCAACACTAGTCATATGGCCCAAATTGGAAGAAAGATTAAAGATTACTTTATGTGCAGATCTTTGGAAAAAAAAAAAAAACTAAATTAAAGGGAGAAAAAGCAGTGGGAGAGCTCACAGATGTAAATACTTGGAGACATTTAAACTTTCGGTTGATCAATAAATCATTGTGCAATAACAACCCCCGGGCAGTGCGACAATGAATAAAATATTCTCTCATTTCTCACTACAGCCGTGAGTTTATAAACAGGTATTTGCACATTTCACCGTTTTTAAAATGCCATTATTTCTCAAGGTTAGCGATGTTTTTGATATTAAAAATAAAAGTATCGGCCATAGTAAATAAAACACAGTGATAAAATGTTAAATTATATAATCTCCCTAAAATTAAATGAATGTTAGTTATGTTAAAATGAAACTAGAAGAAATAAAACTGTAATATTTTATGTCCTGTGTCCTGAGTACCTTAGGGGAAGTCACTGTTATTAATTAGTAGCTAGCTAGGTCTTAGGCTGTGCGCTAATGAAACAGTTATTTTTCTGCAACTGATTTTTATTGAAGACGAGCCCGAGTGCAATCTTTTATCGGTTAAAAGTGACGGAGATTAATTTACATTCATCCAGCAGTCCAGCTGAGATGACTGTGGAGAGTAAGATGGTAGTCATAATTTATCTGTTCTCCGAAGATGTTCTGACATTATGTGGTCTCCAAGCTCTGAATGCATGATTTCTAAATGGCCCCGCATTCAGGATGAGTGTTGGCAGGAGAAAAGCCATAAACACGAGAGAAATGATGTGAGGCAGAAGTTCAAAGCCACAGTCCACAGCAGGGACACTCAATAAGAAATTGCCTGTTTCACAGCATTCGCACTTAAACCTCTT
>PVJN01000631.1:114196-184846 GCA_004026805.1 Lasiurus borealis | reverse complement strand
GGAATTAGCACTTCTCAAATCCACTCCCACAAAGAGGCTGCTTTGCTGGCCACCCTGTCTCCTGAGTCACCGCATAAGCATGCTGGCAAATGCTGTCATTATCACAGAGTTGGATTTGGCAGCATGGAGAATGCCAATAGTCCCAAGTTAACAGCTATAGATGTGGATATATGATGAGAATTTAACTAAAGGTGTTACCATGAAACCCCACCTGGGCAGGAAAGGGGCTCCCCTTGTAACAGGCTGAGAGGTCTGAGGATTGGAAATGCCAGAAGAACAAAGACGTATTTGTTACTGCATTTTGAATTGCTGCTCATTGACATTTTACAGTCAATACATGGGGTCCAGAGGAGAAAGTTGGAATGACAAAAGCAGCCAAGAAAATATTCAACACCAACAAGCTTCTTTTTGGAAAAGCTAGAGAATACTAAGCAAAACAGCACAAATGTTTAATGATCCACTCCTGTTAATGCTGCTCAAATCAATTCACAGAATTACTGAGTACCTGCGTGGCCAGCAGAGCACCAAGGGCACAAGTATCCTTATTCCTGCTGCCCTCTGTTTCCTGTCAGCAACATCTACAAGTCGGTGAAGACCTCAGATCCCCAACTCCACACCCTGCTCACTTCTCTCCTCTTCTTTCTCTCAGAAGCTTAGAGTGTAACCCATATTCTCTTAGCTTCATGTCTCTAATTACAGGTTTCTCCTGGAGGAACAGTTGTGGTGCTGGTGCTTAGCAGTAAGGAGAGTAAAAACACATGAAATAATAATAACCATCATCATTACTGGGCATTCACTATGAGCCAGGCATGAGAATCATGTCACGTGTGTTTTCTTCTTGGTGTGTGCTCTCCTGTGATACTCCTCAGTGTCTATCTTCCTTCTAAATTATGAGGGCAAGTGTCTCCTTGTCCTTACTTTGTAATGCAGGGACTAGAACCACACTTGACATAAAGTAGACAGTAAATATTTTCTGGATAAAATAATTTAGCTCATTTAGGATAATTTTTCCACTGTGGTAAAAAAATCACAGCACATTCTTTAAATTCTGTTTTAATACATCCTGAAACTTAAGATACTCTCAGAAATGTCAGAAAAACACCTAATCATTTTGGAAAGACAGCACTGGAACATTATTTATTATCCTAAGCATATATTAGCCAAGCTTGCTGAGAACAGCATTAAGGACAAAAGCTTTCTACATATGCCTTACCAGCTTTTGTCTTTTCTCCTCTCCATTATCTAAGACGTAAAATTAAAGGGAATGAAAGGGAGAGAGAGAAAATGGGATTAGCCTAGATTCATGTACTAGACTTTCTCATTCATTTCTTTTGACTGCTAATGAAAGGTCAGGAGATTCTGTCCCACCCCATCCCCAAAGATGGTTCAGAAACCGACACTGCTGTGTTGATCATTTGCCCAGTAAGAGAACATTAAATTATGTGCCATGACATTATGCCACTTTAGACAAATTTATAAGTTCTGCTTTCTTGAGTGTATCAGTAATTCTACTCCAATTACACATGTCTGGTTTGAATAGATAATTTACACAAAAAAGGCACTAACAGCCGGAGAATTAGTTCTGGAATTGAATTGTTTCTTCAAACTAAAAGAGAAATTTAGGTTCTATTAAAAGTGAACACTTTTTATTAGACATGATCACATGAAATAATAATAACCTTGATACAACACAACCAACACACAGATTTTCTCCAAAGATCTGTACCAGTTGAAATCTTCCCCTCCTACTTGTTTCCACAGTAAGCAGATTGTTTAATGAGCACATACTTTCCATTAATAAGATAACTCTGAAACCATGGGGGTCCTAATATTCTGCCAATTTGGAGAAAGGTGTTCTATGTCCATATTCAAGAATACGTTTAAATAGATTTCATTTACAGGATATTATAATGGTTTTATCACAGTTTTGACAGTCTTCTCCATCCACAACCCCTCCTCCCCAATCAAAACTTACAGAAAAGTTGCACATACTGTATAAAGAACGGACCCTCCATCTTTGAACCATGTGAGATTAACTGACCAGGTATGCCATCACTTCCAATACTTTACTGTTCATTTCCTACAAACTAGGATATTTTCCTATATAATGAAAAATAAACAATGAATAGAACTAAGATATCAACAAGGACACAATAATATCGTCTGCACCCCCCCCCACCCCAAATTTTGCCAATTGTTCCAATAAAATACTTAGGGAAAAAAGGACCTAATTCAGAATCAGGTGTTACATTTAGATGCCATGCCTCCTTAGTCTGAAATACTTTCTCAGTCTTTTTTACAATATCATGGCTTAACACTTGGAAGAGAATAGGCCAATCATTTGTGTCCAATGCAGGTTATGCATCATTGGCAACAACACACAGAAGAGATGCTGTACTGTTCCCTAAGCCCCCTATGAAATGATCTATAATTTACCATTGATGTCCACTTTGATCACTTGATCAGGATGGTGTCTACTAGGCTTCTCCACTGTAGTTACTCCTTTTTCTCTTTATAACAATAGGAGACACTTTAAACTATGTGATTTTTAGCCCTCAAACTCACAAGTTATTAATTTATCTGGATCAGTATAAACTCACAGAATCTCATTTTATTCAAAGGGTTATAACTCACTACTATCATTATTTATTTTGATGCTGAAATTATTTCCAATCTGGCTAGTGAAAACTGGTTCAAGTGGGCTTCTGTGTCCTATGGACATGCCCCCATCATTGAGCATGTCCTAATTTCTAGGAAAACAACATATTCTGGGCTTATCTTGTGCTATTTTCTATAACTCTGAAATTAGCCGATTACCTAGTAGCCTACATTTACATCATTATTTCTATATATTTATTTCTAATACTATTGGAAACCATGTGTGGCAGTCATGAAAATGTGCCTCTCAGATTTCTCACTGTAGGAAGCATAACTGATGGACAGTCCCAGCTGCTGTGCTCAGAAAACCATCACAGTTTCAGCCAAGGCCATGCTTTCCATCAGGCGTTACCAGCCAAAGACTGAGCATAGAGAGCAGAGATACTAAGGCAGGTCTATTGCTGAGACTTTGGACTCCTCTGATGGGCAGCTTTGGCTTACGGACTCCTTGTCAGCTTAGCAGAAACTCTTAGAATTAACTGCCCTACAGCTTAGATTTTTCCTGTTCAACCTTCCTTTTTTCTCTCCCTCCTTCTCCACAGGGTTAAGGCCCACAGTGCAGTCTAATGGCTCTCCCAGCCTCATCCAGATCCCTGAGAAGAGTTTTTCCCCTATTAAACTCTTGCACAGCACGTCTAGTCTCATCTTGGCATCAGCTTTTTAGAAAACATGAAACAATATATCATGAATTAACATAGATGTCTACAATCTCAATTCAATATTACAAGGCTCATTGTAGTTTTCTTCCTTTCTATATTTATACCTCCCTTCTCTGACTGTTGAGAAACATGGCTTGCATTACCCTTAATTTTTTACTTATAAGAAAAAACACCCTTTATATACATACTAGAGGCTAGTGCACAAAATTCATACACTGGAGTGTGTGTGGAGGGGTGTCCCTCGGCCCAGCCTGCACCCTCTCCAATCTGGAACCCCTCGGGGGATATCCGACTGCCTACACCAGCAGTCAGACATCCTTCTCACAATCCAGGACCTGCTGGCTCCCAACCACTCGCCTGCTTGCCTGCATGATTGCCCCTACCACTTCTGCCTACCAGCCTGATCATCCCCTAATCATTGCCATGCCAGCCTGATTGATGCCTACTGCTCCCCTGCTAGCCCAATTGCCCCTAACTGCCCTCCCCTATCAATCCGGTCACCCCCAACTAGCCTCACCTGCTGGCCTGGTCACCCCCAACTACCTTCCCTGCCAGCCATCTTGTGATGGCCATCTTTTACCACATGGGGGCAGCCATCTTGTGCGAGGGCATGAGGGTCAATTTGCATATTACCTCTTTATTATATAGGAGGATACACTTACTTGCTCACTCATACCTACTGTGACTTTCTTGATTTAGTACCTAACAATAGAGCCAATTTAAAGGAATACACTACTTAATTTAAAAAGGGATTAAATGTGTATTATAAAAGAGTGAACATAGGGAATAATACCATCACACACACACACACACACACACACATCCTTACCCTTCATTCTCCAAATGAATAGGAATAACAGGTAATTCTCAATGGTTCTGTCTCATAGATCTCTGTTTGAGCTTCACATTTGCCATTGAAAAGCCATCTAAATTTTATTAGTCACTGAGGTATCCATGGAAATTATAAAAGCAGTATATTTTCCTTAAACAAACATACATGTGGGCAAGTATTCAGAACAAAGCAAGCCCATAAAGAAATGCCTCTACAGTATCTTTTAGTCAAGGCTAAAGGAAAGGATAATTAACAGCTTAGTTCATTTATAACAGTAACATCAGCAATAGCAGAAGTACATATCTCAGTACATGCACAAAAATATACACACTCCCTGTACAATTTCTTTACAATAATTTCAAGGTCCTGTGGTCAAATTTCATAAACAGCAGAAAATGCATCCCATAGCTATTTACTATGAGATAACCCAGATCCAAAAAAGACATCAGGCATGTAACCTGGATCTCCATCATCTGTGAACCTCAAACTCCAGTATCTTGTGCTGGAAAGCTGCCTTTTCACATGGCCTGTACCTTCCCCAAAAGGACAGACTTTTTCACAAGTCCTGAGATGGAGATCATCAGCTGGCAGAGTTTCAGTACTCATTTCTAACCTCACTGCTCCTCAGCTTAACAGGATGCTCTACTGTGGGCTGAATAACGGCAGCTTCAGGATGCCGACACCCTTCTCTGCCATTAGGGCAGAGACAAGCAAAGAAGAAGAGGTTGCCGCAGGACTTGATAAAGAGGTAGAAAGCAAAGAAGATTAGAAAACTAATTTCTTCAGAATATCAGGCCCACTTTTACTCATGTCTAAGGAAAACATGGTCTTTCCACTCTAAAAGATACTAAAGATGTGGGGAAATGACAACGTATGGCCCCAAAGCCTTCCTTCTATACCGGCTCACAAAAAGACCTCTATATCCATGTTCTCTGAGGCAGGAACCAGATAATTGCAGACTTGTGTTAGACTTGGCTTTTATAAAGCTAGCCAAAGAAGAAACTGAACTTCTAGATGAAAGGGATCTGCAGCCAATGGGCAACAAACAAGTATCTTTTATTAAATTGCTGTTTTTCAAACAGGCCTCAAATTAGAAAAAAGTCCTACAGTGCAACAGGTAGCTTCCAAATGCTTATATGATGATATCTCTAGGAGTCACATGTGACCTCACCCCATAGTATCTTTGTGCTCTAATCTCCAGTGATTGAATTCCCGTGAATCTGAAAATGATGGTTTACCTTTTTTTTTTCTTAAAATACATCAAGGAGGTGCTTCCCACATAACCAAGTGGCATATGTAGACCAGGTTCTGTTTTAGAAGCATTAATAATCAGAAAGAGCTGAGGCAGCACAACATTCTTTATAGATTTACCAAATATCTTTCCTACTGTCTTCTCTAGTTTTCCATTTCTCCCTTGAGCTAATGTAAAATTCTAACAATAACTAAAATCATTTTTCAAGGTCTTATTATTCTTATCTGCTTCTTTATCTGTTTAACAAGTCCTGTCACCAGGACAGCCACCGGAGGATTTGCACAGTGCCTAGGGACTTTCCTACAATGCATGACATTGAAAACAAAGAGGAAGATTCAAATGCCTAGATGTTCCCAGACAGGCTCTATAAACTGGGATAAAACAGAGGTGCGCAGGGGGTGGGGTGGGGGGCATATGTGATTATCAAGGACTATATAAGGCACATGCAGTCTGAGGGCAGCACATCCTTGTTCTAGGCTCTGAGAGCCAAAGGTAACTGCTTTTAACACCCCACCAACCCAACTGTGGCAATACTGAAGATAAGAAAAAGCATGACCTACAGTGAAGCATGATCACAGAAAGCCAGAATCAAGAATGGGCAGGTATGGAATGGGACTTAACTGAATAGTCTTATTAGAAGCAGATCAAGCAATAAAGCACTCCTCAGAACAACAATGTCTAGTAAGTTTTAGTGCATATATAATAAGCACTCAAAAAACGCACAAGTCCTAAACATAACTGTTCTTTTCATGAGAGCATTTTCCAGAGACTGGAGATATGAAAATCAAGAACTCTTGGGGACAAGACCCTAGCCTTCTTTTTGTATTTTAATGAATCCCAATCCTTCCTCCTTAGCAGAGAGGGGTATGGGGAAAGAAAACAATTAAGACTGATATGGACATAGTCTAAGCAATCCAAAAGGATGCATGGTTAGAATAGAACCCAAGGAGACCCATAAACAATCCTGGCAGAAAGAAAATAAAGGAGGGAGGAAGAAATGGAAGAAAGGAGAAAGGGAAGAGAGAGAAAGGAAAGGAGAAGGAAAACAAAGAAAAAGTCATTTCATGAAAAAATTATTGCTTTGTACAATGTTAAATCCTTACACCCCTAGAGCAGCAGCCAACCCACTGGTGGTCTGTGAGGTCCGAAAGGTTGGCTGACGACCACTGTCCTAGAGCGCATAATTATCTAAACTTCACTATAAAGAACAGGTTTACTCCTGAGCACTGAAAAAACTTCTCTAGCTCTAGAGGCCAGGTCCCACTGCTCACCAACAGTACCCTTTCGTTTGGAAGAAAAAAAAATAAAACCAAAGGTACCTTGGGACCAGGATTTTAAAGTGGGTGATAAAGAGATGTCACTTCATACTCAACCTGCCAAGAATAGCTAATTCTCTACTCCAAGGCAGCTCTGGACCATAACACACCCATTATATTATTTCCATTCATGCCTATACAAGGGTATACATACCACCCTTGATCTCATGAAAGAAAAACTAACAGACAATAAAGTAAGACAGAAATATAGAGCTCTTCTTATCTGCAGGCGACATGTTCCAAGACCCCCAGTGGATACCTGAAAGCAGGGTCAGCACTGAAGCCTGTATTGTGCTTTTTTCTTCCTATACATGAATATCTGTTATAAAGTTTAAGTGACAAATTAGGCATAGTAAGTGGTTAACAACAATAACTAATGATAAAACAGAATGATTATAATAAGACACTATAACAAAAGTTATGTGAATGTGGTCACTCGTTTCAGGGGACCCCTGGAATGGTCTCCTGCAGTCTCAATGCTTTCCGGTGCAGCACACTGCTATCAAGCAGAACCCGCTTTTTGGCCATGTGTTCCACCCATGGATTTAATGCCTTTTCCATCTTGACTAAACATTCATTTATCATGCACCATGGCCGTTGCACAGAGGTGCAACAGCAAAACTAGCACAGATTTATTTTTCCTTCTTCACACTTTTAGTAATAGAAGATTCATTCTTACTGTTGAACTCACCAACCTCGGCACATGATTTCTTTTTTTCTTATTAAGTGAGGACTTTCACTTTTTCATTTAAAGAAAGCACTTTATGGCTTCTATTTGCCATATCCAAATTGCTAACATCACTACTCTTACACTTTTGGACCATTATTAAAAAATAAATAAAAGTTACTTGAACACAAGCAACATGGATCTGATAACCAAAATGGCTATTAACTGATTAAAAACATGCAGGTAGCAAACACAACGTGAAGATGCCAGACAAAAGGATGATTCATATCCCAGGAGCGGGACAGCCTGAGATTTCATCAGGCTACTACCAAAAGTCCACAATTTAAAACTTATGAATTGTTACTATTCACAGACCATTGTTGACAGTAGGTAACTGAAACCGAAGAAAGTGAAACTGTAAAAAAGGGGGACACTGTACTTGGAAGAGGTAGAATTAAATTCAGTTCATAACTCCAGCTAATGGAGAGAATGGTGTTGAAAATATGGGTTGAAGTGATTTAGAAAAGGAGTGTGTGTGTGTGTGTGTGTGTGTGTGTGTGTGTGTGTGTGTGGCAGGGGGGAGGAGAGGGGAGGGAGAAGCTTAACACCAAAATAGCTCTATCAAACAGTTATGATTACTAAATATACAATTTTATTCTGCCCCTAGGATTTCAACAGTACTGTAATCATATTGCCACCTCTTATATATTTTCATTTATTCAGCAATATCATGGTGATGGCTTTATAAGACAAAGAAAACTGTGGAATTATACTTTATTATACCAGCTCCTCTCTGAGTATCACTGCATTTCCAAGTCAGCAAAATTTCTGAGGAAGTTGGGACAATGATGAAGCTTGGCTATATATATGAGGGGCACATTTAATGTAAATGGCAATAAAACAACATCACCTTCAAATATCTAATATTTTCCCCGATCTCCAAGCCTCGAAGACAGAAGCAAAACAGCGAAGAAAAAAAGTCTATTTCATAGACAAACTACAAGGACTTCTGTGAATCTCCCTTATACAACAGGGATATGTGCCCAAGTGACACTCCCTCTATTAGACAGACATCTTTCCCAGGAGAACAATAGATCTTTCAAAAACAATGAAGGTAATTAATTAAATCCTGGTTCTAGCTTGAAGAAAGTAAACTGTCTAACCAATATGCACTTCCTATCCTGCCAAATTGGTCAACTCATTGCTAAATAGCTACACGATTACAGTTCCAACTATTTGCAGGACATGTGAATTTGTATGATTCATCATCATGTAAAATTCGGCATTTCAAAAATAAAACAGTTCTCTAGAATAAGCTTTTCTGAAGCATACCAAATCAGCTATTCTCCTAACATCTCTTACTAGGACCAGCGTACTCCCAAGTCTCCTACACCTGATGTCTCTCTCACTCCCATATAAAATTAGTTGTCAAAACTTTGAATCCAAATCCCCCATATATGATTCCTATTCCATTCTTTCTCTACCCCAGTGTGACTCCCACTGATGCTCACCTGTACCATGAACTGCAGCCTCCTGTATCTGCTTTCCTTGCAATTCTGACGAATTCCAAACACTGCCAGTTTAATCCTCATAAACCTAGGTCTGACAAATATCCCTCATTCTCAAACCACCATGAGCACAAAAAAACTTGTTAGAAAATTTCAACACAAAGACAACATGAAGTTATCAAATATGCAATGAAGATGAAGGAAGGGAAGAAGAGGAGGAGACAGAGGTGGAAAGAAGGGAGAAAGTTGAACATTTTTTTAGCAATATCCTAAATGCTTTACATTTATGAAACTATTTAATGGTCACAAAATCCTGATGAGCCCTAGCTGGTTTGGCTCAGAGGATACAGTGTGGGGACCTGTGGACTGAAGGGTCCTAGGTTCGATTCTGGTTAAAGTCATATTCCCAGGTTGCAGGTTCAGTCCTCAGTATGGGGTGTGTAAGAGGCAGCTGAGCAGTGATCCTTCCTCATCATTGATGTTTCTATCTTTCTCTCTCTGTCCCTTTATCTCTGAAATCAATAAAAAATGTACTTACTTTAAGAATCGGGATAAAGTAGGAGTTTTTTCATTCCTGTTTTACAGATGAGAAATCTGAGAAACAGATAGGTTACAAAACTTGTGAAAGAACTATAACCAGTAAGAAAGACCATGCATAGAGACATGGCATCTCAGAGATAAAAAGGATCTTGCTAAAAATTCTATCCAACCCCAAAGCTGTAAACATCTGATAACAGAACTAATTCTTTGATTTTCTCTCAATAATTTCAGCTTTAATGAAGATCTACTGGGTGTCTACTATAGGACAGGCACTTTAGCACACATTAACTTAGTGCTCTGAGCAATACAGTAATGGTAATTCTATATACTCACAAAAAAGAGTAAACAGTTTCAGACTTGCCTTGATTAGAATCCAGTTTTGTTTTTTTTAATTCTAAGTCCATTTTTCTTGACACTAAGTGCCATAAATTACAGGGTAACAGACTATAAAAGGCATTCTACAATGGAACCTTCATATGTCTCCCTAACCCTATTCCATTAAATGCCTTTCAATCTTCTGCTTTAGTCCAACCAGTCAACTTAGCTACCAACTAAGCCCTGCACTGTTCGCATCTCTATGCCTGTGGCGGTGCCACTCATCTGGCACTTAACCTTATATTGCTATATATTATTATCTTCATTTGTGTACATATCCTGTCTTCCCAACTAGATCATATTCCCTAGTGGTCCACAAAGAACCAAGCACTTAGTAGGCAGGCACTCAATAAATATTTATTAGTTAGCTGATTGATTTTACTCTCTGAGTTCCCAGGAGGTTCTATGAGCTGTTAGATGAAAACAAAGTAATAACTGAGTCATAGAATTTTTTAGTAGAAAGAGTCCACAGAGATGAAATAATCCAAAACGTTCCATATATAAATGACAGAGAGAAACCCTGAAAATATTTACATGAGCTGTCTAAAGAAACACAGAGAATAACACCATCACAATGGGAATCTCAGATCTTCTGATTCTCATCCTATTTCCTGTTATTATGCTACTATCCTTTCAAGAGTCTATAAAATAGGAATAAATACATTCTGTACATGAATTACCCAAGATGCCATTAGTACATTAAAAATTTATCAGCTCATCAAAAATAATCTATCCATATCATATTATAGATTTGATCACTCTAATACTAATAATGCTAGCTAAAATATATATTAAACATTTAATTATAATAATTTGCTTGCCTTCTTCAGATTCAGAGGACATTTTCTGGGAGAGGAGGAAGAAATGATTTGAAAAAGTCTGATTGCTTTTTCTCTCTATATTCTAACGCAAGGTGAAAATGCTCACTGTAGACATAAATATGCTTTCTTCATTCCTTATTTCCTACTAGAGGCCTGGTGCACAACATTCGTGTACAGGGTATGTGTGTGGGGAGGTCTTCCTCAGCCCAGCCTGCACTCTCTCCAATTTGGGACCCCTCAAAGAATGTCCGACTGCCCTCTCACAATCCAGGATTGCTGGCTCTCAACCACTTGCCTGTCTGCCTGATTGCCCCTAACTGCTTTGCCTACCAGCCTGTCTGCCTGATTGCCCCTAACTGCTTTGCCCAAACTGTACTCCCTTGTATGCCGGGTCGCCCCAACTGCCTTCTCCTGCTGGCCTGATCACCCTGAACTGCCCTCCCCTGCAGACCTGCCCCCCCCAATTGTCCTCCCCTGCTGGCCTGGTCACCCCTAACTGTCTTCCCCTGCAGGCCTGATTGCCCCTAACTGCTCTCTCCTGCCGGCCATCTTGTGGCAGCCATTTTGTATTCACATGGGGGCAGCCATCTTTGACCACATGGGGGTGGCCATTTTGTGTTGGAGTGATAGTCAATTTGCATATTATACTTTTATTAGTATTCTCTTCTTTCCTTTGAGAAATAAACAATTTACAAAAGAGCAGTGTAAAGAGCATGGATACTGGTATGAGGTGAAAACATCCTCACACATCCCTCCCTCAGTAATAGTGGAAGGAATGAGCTGAAGTTTTATTCAGTAGGGGGCTCCTTCTCCTACCATCATCCCCAACACCTAAATAAAGTCACTGACTTAGAAGAGTCATTGACTATAGTCATTCCACACTTTTGTACATCATATGGGCTTTACATGTGTTTGAAAGCCAAATATAAACATGTTTAACAGTGACTGTAAGTAAGGGACAATTGCCACCTCCCTTTCTACCTGGAGTAATATCACATTGTTGGATATTTCATCATCTATACCATGAAGATGAAAATCATCATATGCTCACCCTTGCACCTGTTCCTGACAGCCAGTACAGAGACACTGACAGTGGTTCTGCCAATTAGATGAAACAGAGGAGAGAGGGCAGTCAGAATTAATGTACAGTGGTTTCTCCCCCTGAGAGCCCATACAGGGGCCAGGGTCCTGGTAAAGACAATTACTCTGCTTCCTTCTTCTTGGACCTTGGGAGCTGCCATGGTCCCTATCTATTTTCCAAGTCTGATATTCTGTCTTTAGATCAGTTCTCTCCTAACTTCCCAATCTATCTTTTCCTTTAGAACAATTAGGCTTGTTTATGTCCAAAATATCTTAAAGATTTATGTGGCTGTATTCTTAAAGTCCTAAGCATGGTTACAGAGGTCACAGTTTCCTTTAAACCAGGATCCTTGGGAGCCCAGGCCTCGGGTGAGAGGTAGATGTCGCAGTAAAGCTTCCAGAAATATATAGGTCCAGCAAAGGCCATACAAAGTATTTTCTTTCCAGAGTACCACTGTAATACCCAAATAGCACCCCTATCACCGGATCCAGGACAGATAGTAGGAAAACACTTAATCTTTAACCTTTTGCTTAGGAACTTGGAATAGAGTAAGTGGGGGAAATTCTTATCTTGAGCTATCACCTCACTACTAACCAAATGAGGAATTATTACAGTATGATCTCTAAACACTTGATACTCAATGAGGTTCCATAACCAACCTGTAACCCAATAATTTCAGCCATCTTGCTAAGTGAAAGAAGAAGATAAACAGTGAAGTAGGAATGGCTTTGAGGATTTTGCCACTAGGTTAAGAATAAGAGCCAGTTTAGGGATATCCATGATCATATTAAAGTGTGGTATATATAAAGGGTAAATTATCTTAAATTCAAGAAAACATGTATTTATGTTTTTACAAAGATCCTACTATATTCAAGTTTAGGGATCAATTACAGGTGCTTATAAGAATGAATGAAAAGTAAGTGTGAAGTAGGTCTATTATTAGTAAAAGAGATTTTCCTAGTTATGTCATTTGAGTTTGTAAGCATAAATGATGCCCAACTATACTCATTTTATTACTGGAAAAAAACAAGTCAGAGACAGTAAACTGCTTACCAGTTATAACAATTCCATATCTTTAGGTACAAAAATATAAAATAAAAATTTAGTTTAGTTTATTTTGTTTGTTGTTTGCTTTCCAAAATGCACATAAGAGGTAACTAACTCTCTTTAAAAATAAAAAGACAGTGTGCTTTTTTAAAATAGAACAGTCTAATATAAGACATTACCTCATACCAACACTTTAATAGAGGGGAAATCATATAAGTTATAAAAAATGAGTAAGATACAGAACATAGTAAAACAGATGAATATGATAAAAAAGAAATGTGAAGAATAAATGTTGATCAATTCTCCTTCATCCAACAAAAGAGAAGTTACACAAAGTATTTATATTTATTCTTCAGTGGAAAAGCCAGTTAATGTTTCCCACTTCTTCCAACCCTTTGTGGCCATAGAGAGCAGTTATGAGCTCATTTCATAAAGAACTCATGGCAGAGTAGTCATTCTGGATAGAGGATCTGGGTTCTTATCCCAGCTCTCTATTGTTTCAACTCATGTAAAGGCACTAAGCTGGTACTAGTTGCTAAATCTGTAAAATGAGGGTATAGATCTAAATGCATTACAAAATATGTCCTACCTCACATATATTCTAATAAGTTTTTAATACTGATCAACAGACATGAATATTCAATACATATTTATCCTTCTGTACATATCTTTATATAATACTAGATGATAATGTTTGAGGCCATCTAGATTATGTATCATTTCAGTAAGTTTATACACCTTTCTGGTTGTGGTTTGCAGAGCACTATGGCAGCAGGCACATTGCATCTACTCCTTCCTCTAGGGACTTGTAAGGGCCCTATCCCCTCTGTGCACAACACAATGGTAGCAAAGGGTGGGAGGCCAGGCTACTTGGAAAATTTATGAGAAAGTATTTATTCTCTTCAACTCTTTAATGTCCACTATTTCTTTAAGATATATTATCCAAATGCTCTGGAGCATAAAAAAAGAGACTGGAAGGATGAGCAAATAAAGAATATATAGGACATTTTCTACCAGGGAAACTATTAATGTGCAAATTTTTTTATTCTTCACTGGTTAATTCCTTCTACTTTGGTTAAGTATTTTATTCAGTGACAAGAAACTGACTTATCTTATTAGTACATACAAATGTGTTTAAAGAACCAAGTAAGTAGAATTGACATTTAACAGGAATTTATTACATTTCTTGCATTGTGGTCCACTAGATAATGTAAATTAGGAAGTTTACTTCTGTGTGTGTCTTATCACTTAAAACAGTGAAAAATCAGACTCGCCTTCACATTTATATAGTTTTGCCAAGAAATATTTTGGCCTATTAAGCTTATAGCTCATTCTGAAGAAATATAAGCTGTAGCAATATGTCAATAAAATAATTTTGAGATGTTTCTTGGGTAGTCCTTATAAGACTATAAAAGATGACTGACTACACAGTAAGTATTAACAAAAGAGGTGGACTTCATTACTATAAGCAGGAAAAATCAGAAAAACTTCATAATCATCAGAGAGTTTATATCTGGAAAAACTTCATAATAATCGGAGAGTTTATATCTGTTTTACTCCAATTCCCTCATCTTACAAATGGCTAATCTGAGCTCCAGTGACTTTAAAAACTATTTAGTGACCAACCTGGAATAGTACTCAGATCTCAAGTTTTAAAGGCATCCATCCTTCCATCATGACAACCTGTCTCCAGCCTCCACATACTGACTGGAAAAACAAATAATACATACAACGTCTTAGATGGATCTCAAGGGCATTCCTCTAAGGTTCACACATCGCACGGTTCCAATTATGTAATGTTCTTGTAATTACAAAATTATAGAGAGAGCAAACAGATTACTGGTTGTTAAAGATGATGGGAGTGGTGGTGGGAGGGAGACACAAGGGAGACTTTTATGATGATTGAATAGTTTTCTATTTTCATTGTGGTGGCAGTTACAGGAACCTACACATGGGATAAAATGGCACAGACCTATTCACACACCTTCACATTTATAATACCAATGCCAAATTCCTAGTTTAAATATTGCACCATAATTGTAAGATATAACCATTGGGGAGGTTTGGAGGGTGTATGGGGTGAACCTATCTGTACTACCCTTGTAACTTCTGTGAACTTACAATTACTTAAAAATAAAGTTTTAAAAAATTCAATAGAATTTGAACTTACTAATAAGAAAAACAACGAAGACTCTAAAGTCCACTCTCAGTTGAATAATACGAATAATTCTCAGCCAGAACAATCCTTTGAAAATTAAAGTCCACAGATGTTCCCATCATTACTCTGCTCAAAACTCTGCAATGACTTCTGTCTCCCTCAAAGTAAAAGCCATAAACTTGTTAGGGCTCGCAGAACTTCTATGGTTTCCTGGCACCCTCCCTATCTTGCTGACCTTGTCTCTCACCACCCCCACCCACCCTTGCTCCCTCCACCTTAGCCATAATGCATTCATTCTTCCCAGCCATACTTGTACCAACAGACCTTTGCCACTGGTATTCCCTTTGCTTTCCTACCACTTATCCTTCACCTTTCTATCCTTGAAGTCTCCCTGACTATCTTACTGAAAATTTCCTTCCCCCTAACCAAGAATACCTCCTCTGCCCTTCCTGACTTTTATATTCTCTATGGCACTTTTACTATCTACCTATTTCTACATATTCTTTATTTTTTTTAACCATTTGCACTACTACAATGTAAGCCACAGAGCCATCACACCCCACCTCAAATAATCTGAGCAGACAAGAAAACAAAAACCAGTGTAGGAAAGTGAAATAAATGTGTTATGTTCATATGGCCTCATTTACATTTGCAATCATGAGACCTCGGCTTCAATTCTGATTTGAATTAGATGACACTTAAGACACATTTAACTTTTAAGTCATACTTTTCTGTTTATCATATCAAAGGAAGGAAACTGAAGAACCTTTACAGCTCCAGACAAAGCTGAAGTTCTAAATGATCCCACATAGTACATCCTCATTTCAAGTCTAACTCAGGCCAGTCTAGAAATAAACCCGTGGGAAGTCATGGAAGGTATTTCAGCATTTGTTAACTCAAAGACCCTCTACATGGCAAAAACTGTATTGTGCACTGGGAATTTAAAAAAAAGAGATTTGGGCCAAGTGCTGTGAATATTATTAAGTAAGCACAGGGTGCTGAAGAAGCACGTCCACAGATGTCCATTAGGGTCCCGTTTTTCAGGGCACTGGAGGTAAAGCTTCCCTGACACATGACTGCTGAAGGATGAGTAGAAACGAGCTAGGTGAAAATGTGTGTTACAGGCAGAGAGAGCAGTTCGACTTCAGCAATAGTGAGGTTAAGTTGTTTTTTAACAGAAATGATGGATGAGAGCCAAGGAATGTTAAATATAAACATAGAAAGGTAGGCTAGGGCCAGAACATGAGTTTGTATTAATCCTAAAGGCTATGGGATGATTAATGAAGAGTCTTAAGTAGGAGAATAACAATCAGATTTGTGTTTCAGAAAGTGAAATGGATCAGAAGAGATTAAGACCAGAATTAGAAGGTCAGTAAAGAGACTGACAGCATAAACCAGCCAGTAAGAAGAAAAGAGGGAATGAACCTGAGAATTACTGTGGTAGACAGAAATGAGCAGAGCAAGGACAATAGGTCAGGTATAGAAAGTCACCAGGGCTGGATGCCCCAGGTACATAGCAATGGGCAAAACTTAGAAAATAAGGACCTCATTCCCAGGGTCACCTTTCTTCCCCTAGCATATCACTGGTCATTCAGTTTTGACCCCCTGACCTTTCATATCACTGCTTATGCAGTTCAGCCCCTCCACCAGCATGTTGACAGTTATGCAGGTTAGACCAACTTAAAAGGGGAACAAACTAGGGGCCATACAATAGCCCTTAAGCATTAACCCCAAGACAATGAGGTTTTGACCCACATTAAATACATGTAGGCCTCAGCTGTGTTTCAGCTCCAGGCCCAGAAAGCAGCAGAAACAGACAAGGAACAGCATGAATGACTTCAGAACCAGCTACACTGACTAATGACCACTGCCCTGGCACTGACCAGTTAGTGGAGACCATAGGGGTACTCCTAGAAGGCTAATTAATATCCCATTGCAATCCTTCCCTGAGACCTCCAGATAAAACCCCTCAAGACTAAATGATACCATTGTAATTAGCTAGTTATTAATAACTAGAGGCCTGGTGCACAAAATTTGTGCAAAGGGGATGGGTAGGATGTCCCTCAGCCCAGCCGGCACCCTCTCCAATCTGGGATCCCTCGAGGGATGTCCAGTGGGATCGGACCTAAAAAGGCCATCTTGTGTGTTGGAATGATGGTCAATTTGCATATTACCTCTTTATTATAGGACAGCAGCAAATGAAAGATCATATATTACAGGTATGTCATTTGGGCAAATTTCACATTCTCCGGGGAGGGAAGGAATCCAACAAAGGGAAGAGAGACACATGCCCACTAAAGTTGGGATAACTAGAGAAGGTACTTCCTTGTCAATCACACCTTGGGATAGAGATGGTTGGCCAAAATGGGCAGGGCCACTAAAAAAACTTGAACATTTTGAAATACATAATCCCCAAACAAAGAAATAACTCTTGGGACTCTTGTTGCTTAGGTGTGTTCTCTTGCTTCCCATACATTCCCCTATGTGGCCCATGACCATGAGGATCCCTCATGCAAGGGACTACTGGGCTGCAGTGGGAAACAGAAGCTAAGCAAACCTGATGCTGGACTGCACCTGGCTCCCAACTTGGAAAGGAAACTGAACACTGGCTCTGGTTTTAGCTCTACTGAAACCCCAGCTACACTTCCATGACTGGACTAAGGGAAATGGGTTTTTGAAAACACAGGGGTGTAATTACACAAAAATAAAGCTTTCTACTATATTGCATCCTCAGGCCCTCCGGAAATGCTTATTCCAGCGGCATCCCAAGATCCTATCTCCCATGAGCAACAGGGTGAGATGAGCCCCTTCCCCTTTCTATAACATAAGGAGCTGGTGCAGTTCTCTTTCTCTCTAGTATGCCCAGACCTTTCCCCACCTCCTTTCCCCAAGTGTGTTTTCCCTGCATTTCTTTCTTTATCCTAAGCTCCAAAAGCCCTTCCTTTGCCTCTGTAACTTGTTCCCTGAGCCCACACAGCTCCCTCCTGCCACAGCTCCCTTCTTCTATCTCTGTGTCTTCCGCTTGTATTTGAATTATTGGCTCTGAATTATTTTTTAGCCCGAATTCAAGTACCGAGTTTGCTGAACAAAGGTTCAATTACTGGTAACAACTGGTGCCATTTCCCCCATCAATATTACCAGTAGATAATCAGAAATGGAAAGTGAGAGAGGAGAAGATAAAGGCAACACTTCAACTTGTAGAATAAAAGTAAATGGTGGTACCATAAATCAAAATGGGATCACAGAGTAAAGAATGGGAGAGCATAAGCTCAGTTTTAGCCATATTGAGTTTTGGTTTCTAAGAAGCAGCAGTGTACAGTCAAGAGTTGGATATATTGGTGGGGAGCCTGGTAGAAAGAGCTGGCCTAGAGACACAGATTTGGGAATAAGCAACATCTACATGAAAACTGAAGCAATGGGATAAATAAGATTACTCATGGAGATTGAGAAGAGGTAAGAAGGACCAGAACAGAAGCCTAGGAAGCATAAATTTTTAAGAAGCACTCAAAAGCTGAGTGGAGAGAAATTATCAGAGCTGTAGAAAGAAATCCAGTCAAATATGTTATATTGAAAAGAAACAAGAAAAAAAATTCAAAAAAGACTGGGATAAATTTTAAATACTGCAGACAGATCAAGTCCACTTAAGGATTGAAAAGCGACCTTGACGGAAGCATTGGTCTTCTAGGAAAGCTCAATTTCAACCATGTGTAAGGGTCAATACCAGATGAGAAAGGAATGAATAGCAAATGGAGACAATTAAAATTTCTTTTAATTCACATACGAATAAGACAAAATAGTTTGGAAAGAAAGAGGGTGAAATCTTCCATAGAGATGGGAAGGCAGGAGATAATGTAAGCAGGAAGAGACAAGTTTGGGCTCAGAGAAAAAGGTAAAGGCATTTTCCTGATAAGCCATATTTTCTCCATAAAGTAGGACATGAGAATGTCTGCTGAGAGTGAGGAAAGAGAAAATAGAGTAAGAGACTTGATTAAAGATGGTTGTGAAAATCTAAAATAGCTGTTGTGGTGGTGAAATAACAGCAAGAACACAGCATTTATGGAAAATTAGTCCAGCAGCATTATGCAGGGAGAAATGGAGATGGGAAAACTGCAGTTACAAAAGGCACATCTAGAAGGCTACTGAATTAATTTGATCTGAATTGCTGAGTGCATGGAGTAGAGCAATGGCATAAAAAATAGTAAAGAATAAATAAGGGAATTCTTTAACAAATAAACAACTAACCCACCACACCTATCCAACTAGACTGCTTTCTCCAAACACCCCAATTATTCCAGCTCCTGGTGTGACCTAAAGCTATGGCTAGCTTGCCCCCAACTTTTATGTTTCCTGTGCAAAATGCTTCTATTACATCATGAAAGACATTATGGACCCCTTAATACGCAATGGCCTTGCTTATTTAAAGCACATCTGGAGTATACTCTGTATGAGCAGTGATCAATTCTGCTATCTGTCGATTCAACCTAAACAATTCTTTTTTCTTAATATATTTTATTGATTTTTTACAGAGATGAAGGGAGAAAAATAGAGAGTTAGAAACATCAATGAGAGAGAAACATCGATCATCTGCTTCCTGCACACCTCCTACTGGAGATGTCCCCACAACCCAGGTACATGCCCTTGACTGGAATTGAACCTGGGACCTTTCAGTCCGCAGCATGACGCTCTATCCACTGAGCCAAATGGGTTAGGGCAACCTGAACAACTCTTCACAATGACCCTAGTCTAGAATCTTGGCTTCTCTTTAAGCTCACTACATCACAGACTGATAAGACAAAGAATAGAATCATTTGAGAAAGATTATAATTTAGTGAGTCTTACAAAAGTTGGGCCCACCCCATTGTCTGGAATGCTTTTTACTAGACTACACAGGTGATTCTGGGACAACTTGAGTTTGAAAACCATTTTTTAAGTCAGCTGGCTTTGAAATGAGAGTAGGACATACAAAAGGAAATGGAAAGCAGGTATGTAGTAAGTTAGGAGTAGGGATATGCAAAAAGAAGTAAAAAGTTGATAATCAACAGCATACAAGTAATAGGTGAAGTTCTGAATTAACAAAAATACCAAAAGGAAATCTTTTACAGAGAAAAATACAGCAGGATCAAGACTGAATCTTAGAGAATGTAAAGCCAAAGAACTTAATTATATCATCTTTTTTACGTTTGTTCTCCTTTATTTAGTTCCTTTTACAAAATCTCATATTTGACTGGACTCAGACGAATAGGTAGATGTTTTCAGAGAGAACAGTCTTTGTCTCTTGGAAATCTGTTCCTGGCAATTTTCTTTGGTCTTCTTCCTTCTCTTAGCCAAAAGTTTGGCTATTTGGTGGCTTCTTCCTTATTTTTCTTAGTATGTTGTTTCTCCAGAGCAATACAGTGGCCTTCATGTTGTAAGACAGGTGGAGGAACAAGACCTGAATTTTGGGTGCTTTAGTCCTAGATTTCTCCCTTATTTGTTTAGAGGCTTTCTCACACAACATATTGGCAGACATCATCTTCTTTACAGAGACTGAGAAGTTTGTGGGTTCTGCTAGCTCTTTTGGGCCCCAGATGACAACAAGGCACAGTGTATCAGTGAGCCCAGGAATATCTTTCTCCCCCAAAGGCCAAGAACACTGCACTGCAATACGGAACAGATTTGTTTTCTTTCTCCAGTTCTCCATGGTCTATAACAGGAGTGCCCTTTACTGATTTTTTACTAGATGACCCGGTTAATAATGCAGATTTTGTAATCAAAGAGAACATGATCATTTCAAGAGAAACATCAAAAGTGCTTTATTCAAAGTAATGTCATCGCTAGCTATACATTTGTCCTATCTTTTAGGTAATTTGTGGATACCATCCCAATAGAAATTTTGTTGTTTTAAGGCAAATCATTCAGAGACTCAATTTTTTACTTCTTTGTAGGTTTTGAAGTGCTGCTCAATAAGTGCGTGTGCCATCGATCAGAACAAGTGAATATGGCGGGTGGATTAATACTTGCCAAGGAAGATCTTTTAACGTGTTTTTAACTAGTTTTGAAGTGTGTGATGGTGTGACATCATAAAGCAAAATTACTTTGCCGTGTCTTCTGGCCCATTCTGGTCATTTCACGATCAAAGTGTGGTTCAAACTGATTGTATGTTGTCGATAGCGATCAGTATTAATGGTTTCACCTGCTTTTAGAAGCTCACCACACCTTCTTGATCCCACCAAACGCAGAACATTGTCTTCTTTCTGAAGACATTTGGCTTTACAGTCGATGTTATTGGCTGACCTGGATCAACCCATGATTTTGTGCACTTTTCATTGCCAGTCACAATTTGATGCAAAAAAGACTTACTTTGATATCATTGAAGCAACATTTTACTGATGACTTCGGTTTTCCATTTGTCTTTCATTCAGTTGATGTGGCACCCATTTTCCTTCCTTTAAAATCTTTCCCATTGCTTGTAAACGATAGGAAATTGTTTGCTGACCAACGTTTAATCTTTCTGTAAGTTGTTTTTGAATTTGACAGGCATCTTCATCCAACAATGCTTGTAATTGTTGGTCTTCAAACTTTTTCGATTCACTTCGAAATCATCACTTTTAAAACGTTTAAACCAGTATTCACAAGTATCTTGAGATGGAGCATGTTCACCATAAGCTTCCTGAAGTATATGATAACTTTTTCTTCAAAATAAAGTAATGAATTAAAACTTCTCACAAATGTTTTTTTTTTTGCACGAAATTCGACATTTTTAAGCATAAAAATATCTATGATGTTACATATTCAGCAAATTTGACATGTGAAGTTTTGAAGCTTGCTGTCAATACAACAAAATAGCATACATATCAAACCGCATATATATCAACATATGTGTAATTCATCTATTGAAAAAATCCACATTAGCTGGTATACCTAATAAAATATAGATATTATAGTGAAAGCACGGTATGGCACTTAAAAAGAACACATCTGATTTCCCACTCCTCATTTCAGCTCTGAGGTTCATTTCTAAAGACTGGCAAGCAGCCAAGACCGGTTTGGCTCAGTGGATAGAGCGTCAGCCTGCGGACTGAAAGGTCCCGGGTTCGATTCCGGTCAGGGTATGTACCTTGCTTGAAGGCACATCTCCAGTGTGGGGTGTGCAGGAGGCGGCTGATCGATGTCTCTCTCTTATCAATGTTTCTGACTTTCTATCCCTCTCCCTTCCTCTCTGTGAAAAGTCAATAAAATATATTTAAAAAAAAAAAAGACTGGCAAGCAACAATATTTTTGATATCTATACAGCATATTTTCTCTGAAGAGTAAACAATAATGCTTTTTGAGTCACATCTATCTAACCTATTGCCAATCTTCATCTTCCTAAATTAACAAAATGGAGAGAAACCACTTCAAATTCTTTAAAGCTAGGATCAAAGAGGTCTGATAACTTAGAGGGCCATGGCCAACAATATGTAAACTATAGAGAAATTCAAGAAACCTAGCATATGTGTGGGTTTTCTCAAAGGAACACACTAATGTAAGTACCAGTAGTGTTTATCTCTCAATGGAATTCCTGCCTGACTGCTGAGCTGGGTGCAAGTTAATTTCCCCTTGGGTGAATGGCGCTGTTGAGATGCAGAACTCACCACCATCTGTTACCTAGAATTCGAATAATGACAAATTATCTAATCTCTTCCATTTAGCAGATACAAATGGTACTCTTTTAGCACCAGTTCAGTCATATCCTCATTCATGTGGTCTACCCCCACCCCATAAAATTTAATCTTTCCACCCTGCTGGTGATGGATCTGTTCAAGACTTTACTCCCAAGTCCCCAATCTTGCTGAAGTGTCCAGGTGCTTTACAATGAGAAGCTTTCCTGACTCATTTTATTCAGGAATTGGAATGCAGCTTTTATTCCAGATGCATCTTAAAAGGGACATGCTGAACATAAAGAAAAGCTGTCTCTAGGAGACAAGCAAGTACAGTGCAGAGCAGTGCCTTCTTAAACTAGATCAGATTGAAAATTTCAACAGGGTAATACAAAGAAAAGGCATTTCAGTGCTGATCTGGTGAGAATGATAAAAAGGAGAAAGGGAAAAGACAGAAATCAGGAAATTAAACAAGTAGTTAGTCATAAAATTCTAACAGGGAAAACTGCTGTTTTATAGTTTTAGATAGCAAGATAATAGGTAGCATTAAACAAAAAAATAAGAATCAGCTCTAGCTAATTTGGCTCAATGGATGGAGCGTCCACCTGCAGACAAAAGGGTCCCGGGTTCCATTTCAGTCATGGTCCTGTACCTTGGTTACAGGCTCCTCCCCAGCCCGGGCCCTGGCCAGGGCTTATGTATGAGGCAACCAATGGATATGTTTTCTCTCACATCAATGTTTCTCTCTGTGTCTTTCCCTAAAAAATTGTCTCTTTTCCATTCTCCCTAAAAATCAATGGAAAAATATCCTCAGGTGAGAATAAAAAAAATAAAAAAATAAGAGAATCAGAAACCTAGGGGGAAAAAAAACACGCTCATTGGATCAAATAACCAGAAGAGTACAATCAATAGATGGATGGATGGCTACCTGTGGCAGCACATAAAGAAGTGAATTGTTCTATCACTAGTGACCAGTATGGAGACAGTTCCATAAGAAGGAAGTGCAAAGCCATCAGAGTTGAATATTATATTGAAAACATTTCCAGAGTCAGCCATTTCCTCATAAACTGAGCTTTTGGTAGAGGTCAAGAAAAAACATCAGAAGAAAATATATTTGCATATAAAACGATTCCATATTCCCTATAAAAATATAAGTAGAGAGAATTTTTTGTTCATCTTGAGTAAATAACATTTTGGATTTGTGAAATCATTAAATATTTATTACATTCATTCATCTAGACGTACTGTTTAAAGCACTACATTTCAGAAATATTTTTCTCAAACTTCACCCTGTATAAGTGTACTCAATCACAATATGTATCATTAGAGCCTTTTGAGGCAGTTTTGTCCTCATCATAACATTTTCAGACATAGCTCTTTTGAAATCTGTGTATGACGCTACCATCAGAAATTCTTCCCTTAAATAATAAGAACCCATTTTCATTAATGTATGACACTGCCATCAGAAATTCTTCCCTTAAATAATAAGAATCCATTTTCATTAACATTCGATTGCCTGGTTTCACCAATTGTCCTGTAAGTATTTATTCATATCTCCATAAGTCTACAAACTAATTGCCTGTATTGTAATTAAAGTTTTAATGGAGCACAGCCACACCCAGTTGTATGCATATTATCGGTGCATGCATTAGCATTGCAAAGGCAGAATTGAATATTTGCAACAGAACACATCACCAGAATAATTGTTATGTTTGTGTAAAAGAAAAAAAAAAAAGGCTGTTTTTGAGGGGATGGGTTGAGGAGAGAACCTGGCATTTTTTTCAGGGTTTTATTATCCTGCCACAAGACTGTACAATAAATAAGCTAACCCCTTTCTTCGAAAAACACTGAAAAATGCTTCCACTAAGAATAAGCAAGGCAACTGACACTGTCATCTCTGCCTTCAATGACAGCAGGAAGTAGAGAAAGAAGCTGCCTGGAGCACTAGATTGTTGTGCAATGCATGTCACCTCATGACACTGGTATGGGAAAGAAACAAGGCTATTCTTATATTCTGCCTGGCACATAGTAAGTACTGTATGTGTTGGTGATCATTCTTCTTGTTGATGTCCATTATCTTTAACACGGGCCTAGTTGTGTCACTTCTTCTAGTCTAAGACACCTTGTTTATAAATGAGGGAGGTGACCAGACAGTTTTGACCATATCTTCCTACTATAAAATTCCATGACTTTATAAGAAGAAAAAATGTTCAAAGTTTAGACATTAAAGTACTTGTTCTCAAAGAAAGCACCTTTTAGGAAATAGTTGAAAAGGTTGAACTTGACTTCACAAGTCCAGAGATCTATCCAGTGGACAAAGCTGTCAGTGCAAATTCCCACTTCATCTCCAGCTATCCTAGGAGGAGATCACCCTGTACTGATAAAGACATCGCGTTCACCTCCTCGGCAGCAGTGCATGGATGGGGAGAGCAACCATCCTTCCGCAGCACTCAATCATACATGCCACTGCAGAGGCAAAATTCATGGTTCCAGCAACAGTCCAGTGTTATCCAATATGCATGAAATCGAAGTTTTCATTATTTCCAATGGTCAAAGGCCACTGAGTGTTAAATCCCGGAATACCAGGATTAATGAAGGAGTCATTAAAAACCCAGCATTAAATTACTTCTGTAGCTAATGCTGAGAATGATGTCTGTAATGCATTACAAGGCTGATTAGAAAGAAACAAGGTCCAATTTAGAAATGAATTACCTGACTTAAAAAAAAACCAGCAACACTGTTATATGGCTATCAGCAATTTTGTTATTACAGGGGAAAGGATGGAAAACATAAATTATGTCATGAATGGGAAATTATCATTCTAAAATCACATGGAACAGAATCAAGGTGAATAACTTCCTGAAGATATATGAGGGAGAAGGGAGTCCTGACACCATGATCAGATCTTACTTGGTTTTCTGTTTTGTTTTAAATTGGGCTGGAGGGGGAGAAGGGGGAAGGATAACAAGTTTAATCTATGAAAGGTTTAGAACAATCAAAGTCTGATTAAAGTCCCACTCTCTCTGCCAGATTCTAGGAAAAGTGAGCTCATTCTTCAGCTCATGTTTTTTTTTTGGAGATGCCATAAACAAAGAAGTACATTTTCTGAAAAAAACTACTCAGTTATTAAAATTGCAGGTACACTATGGCAAGGGCTGAATAAGGGGGAGAGGTGAAGGTGAGTGCTAAAATCCTAATGAACTATCTTCTAATCCAAGAGTAGTGTCTTATTGCAGAACATAATCTATCAATGGGGGAAACAAAAGTCTTCAACAAATGCTCTAAAGATAAAGCATGGTGAAAAACATGGAACTGGCCCAAGCAACCTACCAATACATTCCAATTTTCCTGAGCTTCTGAATGGGAAAAATACAGCCACCAGGGACTTCTTACTTTTTAAGGTACAATCCTAAATCAGTGCACTAGTTGGAAAAGCAAATGCCACCAAGTAGATGCTCAGGTACAGAGAATCCTTTACAGGCAATGATTCTCACCCACATCCTCTTAACATTCAAAGTTCATTGATGCAGAGCAATATTCAGAAAACAATTCCAGTTCAAATAATCCAAACCAAAATAGAAATGCTTCTTGTTGACTCTCCCTTTTCTGTCAACCCACTATATTAGTAAGAACAAGATTAGCACCTCTCCCTGAAAACAAGTCTTGAAGAGCAGGTGATAGAACTCAAATTCTTGTGTATTGTAATCAGGGGTGATTTCAAAATATTTAACATTATGGCATGGGTTAATTTGTTATAATCATATATAAGTCCTGATTATAAACAGAGATGTGAGAAAAAAACACATACATAAAAACAACAACAAAATAACCATCATATATAGTGTTATATTTAAAAGGGCAACAACAAATCACCTGAGGATATTAATTTGGTTTAGGCCTCAGGCATCAAAATACACATTATTAATTTCAGATGCATCAGTGTTCACTCAAAACACACTAAACTCTAGGGTTTTGCAGATATTTAACTATTGGCTTGAGTCTTTAATCTCGCCCACAACTGGTATTTATTGAGTTTAACAAATGGATAAATTATACTTGAATTTCTTTGGTCTCCAAAAGTACTTAAAAGATACACTTTTGTTTAGTTACCAACACCAACCTCAACAACAAAAAAAACATTAAAACCTTCTACTGCCCAGGAGTTCCTTTTAAGGAGGGCATTTTAAAACAACAATAAGACAGCAGTTACCAAGCAGACAATATCTATAAACTTGATAATTACAGAGGTAAAATGAACATTAGAAGTTTAAATTCAAAGCTCTCTCCAATGTTGTCCATTGTTCTCTCAGGTAAAACAATGTAACTCAAGTTCATGTAAGGGACTAATGGCAATGAGGCCACTGAGTCAAATGGTAGTGATCACTACGGTTTGGGTAAAATCTGACTTTGAAAATCTAAAGACATCCAAGTAAACCTGATGTTTATGATCCAAGAGGTTGAGGAGGGAGGATTACACAAAAGGAAAACCTATAGCTAAACTTTAAAGTCAATGGGAAACTTCTGGCTTCACTGCTACTTCTTTCATCCCCAAACACACTGCTGTTAAAGTTCCCTCCGATAGAACCTGAGAGCAGGTTGAAAGAAATTTTAGATTACTAAGTGATACATTAAGGAAACATAATATTAGTAATACTGTTTATGCTTCTTTCTTCAAAAAGGCCAGATAAGGGCCTCAGCAAAGGAGAGTGAATGACTTGTCAGGTCACCCTATAAGTTGGAGGCAGAGCTAGAAAATAATCATCACCCTATTAGCCCCTACATTGTTCTGCTATTCAGTACTTTTTCTAAGAAGAGCTGGTACAGGTAGAATTAAGTGGAGGTAAAAGACTGTGATTAGGGACCAAAAGTGACCCAAGAAAATACATATTGGTAAAGTTGGTTTTATTCCTGTCAGAAACAGAATCTAGAATGTTAGTTTTGGAACTTCCTGTTTCCTCTATATTTCCCCTTTCATAGTACTTACTAATATTTAGCTGCACATTAGAATTACTAGTCAAAGCACCAACGGCAGGCCAATAAAACCAGAAGCTCCAGAAGTGAAAATCAGTACTTTAAAAACACCAAATACAACCCCTATATTTTAAATACAGGGTATTGATCCAGTAATCCAACTCCTAGGACTATATCCCAAGAAACCAGAAACACCAATCAGAAAGGATATAGGCACCCCTATGTTCATAGCAGCACAATTTACAATAGCTAAGATATGGAAACAGCCTAAGTGCCCATCAGCAGATGAGTGGACTAGAAAACTGTGGTACATCTACACAATGGACTATTACACTGTGGTAAAAAAAGGAAGGAACTTTTAATATTTGCAACAACATGGATGAAACTGGAGAACATTACACTAGTGAAATAAGCCAGTCAGAGAAAGATAATATCACATGATCTCACTCATATGTGAAATCATTTGATGAACAAGAATAAATCGATCTAGAGACAAATGGTAGGGGTGGGAGGGTTAGAAAGACAAAGGACTTGTATGCATGCATATTAGCATAACCAATGGATACAGACAATGGGGCAGTAGGGGTTTGCCCAGGGTGGAAATGGCTGGAGGGCGGGGTGAGTCAATTGGAAGAAAAGGAGACATAGGTAAAACTTTAGACAATTAAAAAAAAAACATACAGGGTGCCATTTTTTTTTTAAGTGCCCTGAGTGGGTCTATCACATAGTTTTTTTAAAAAACTGCCCACAAAGAAGAGTTCAAATAATACATTCTTCTTTTCTAGAACTTAAGGGCCCAAGATTGACCTAATGTAGCTTAAGGCCCCCAAAACCATAAATGTGTCAATGAACCTGGCATTCCCCACAAAGATCAAGAACCTAAGAATTATGGGTAGGGAATAAACCAAATTTTGGAATCGTTTCAGGATCAGCAAATTCAGACCTATTGGTTCAATTTAGGTGGCAGGAAGACAAGAAATCGATTATGGGAGCAGCCACAGGGTACATTCCTCATCTTTGTCTCTTCAGAACAGAACTTCGAGTTCCATGCTGCATTTTCTAGGCAGCTGTGATGACAAGAGCCCCCTCCAAGCTGTGGGCACCACTTGGGAGGGGGAGTTCTCCGCCTCTCAGGGGAATAAAGGACAAACAAGCAAACTTGTGGCCATGATGACAAAACTAGGCCTACGTATCCATTTTATTATTAGCCTGACATTAAACACCACTTAAAAACAAAACAAACTACCCACCCACACAAACATGCACCCCGAGGCAGAAAATTATATAATGGCATCTGGAATGATCTGCTCTGACAGTGAAAGTAGAACCAGATAAATAAAAGAGGTCTGCAAAGACCAAAATGGGGGTGGGGTAGCCCCAGAGAGCCATGTTCACTTAATAGTTCATGCAAATGCTTTGTTTATAGGAAGGAGCTCAAAACAATGCTCTGGATTCTGGAAGGCTGTCATTCTACTCTGAGAAATTCTGAGCCACTATCAACTGGAAGAATAACTCCATGTTCTTATACCAAGCCCAATCATTCTAGATAAATCAGAAGAAAATTGTTTTGGCACAGGTTGCTTCTTGGGGTGGAAATTCAAGACATGTTTCTCATATGGGTCAGAAAGGAAAAAGAAGCCCAGTAAGGAGAATTCCACTACCTGCCCCATTATAGTTTATGGACCATGACCAGCCAGCTGGCACCACAGGAACATAGCAAGCCGTGTTTTTATTCTCCAGAATCCACTAGCAATTGGACCAAGACCAATGTCAGTGTGGCTAAGATCTAGAATGTGGCAGCTTCTTTAGACTTTCACTGTATAAACAAAGTATAGAACTTCTGCAGGTGAATAGACATGAGTCTCCACCTATAAAATTAAGTTAAAACAAATATGTTTTCTGGTAGTCAACATTTTTCATAAGATTTAGAAGCGATAATATTTTTCATTCAATGATTCATGGCTCAAATTTAAGCAACAAATGAGCCAAGTTAAAAAAGCCACGATTTTATTTCTTATTCTCCACTTCCTTTTGTGTCAACTCTCAATGGTCTGATCTCTCTCCACTGCCACAGGCTGTACTAAGTGACACAAGAGAAAACCATTTCAGAGGGAGGTTTTGAGAAAGTGGTGACAAGAATAAATGCTTTACATAGTTGTTTCTTCACTTAAAAAAGAAAAAAAAAGGTGACATTGCTATCAAAGTCAAGATTATTATTATTTTTTTGGGGGGGGGAAGGAGGAGGGATGATAGAAGGACTGTAGTATAATTGCCCTTACTACTGAACTGATTCATAAAAATCACAATTTTAACACAATGGAAGCTCAAATTAAGGCAACAGCCTGCTGAACCATAGTTGATATGTAAGCAGATATATCAGAAAGGCTCCATGTATTAGTGAAATCCACACTGTAAACCTGATGAAAGGTAGTCTTAAGTTTCCTCTACCCTTTATGAAGGTCATGCTATTAAATATCTCTGCATACTTGTATAGATATTGACCTCCAACGTCCAAGTAGTCCCTAAATCCCTCCAAGTTGCACTTGTTGTAAACATATTTTTACTGATAGCACAAAAATTCGCAAAGGCCTCACAACAAAAAGGGTTGTTCTCTAAGTTCCACAGTCTGACTTTCAGTAAGACTTTTAAGATGGGGACACAGAAGGCACTTCCTAAGATACTGAGTAGCACTCTGCCTTTTCATATATACAGACAGAAAGTAGAGAGGGAGAAATCACTAACTACAGCAAGTGTATCCACATAGGTTGCTTGCTACATAACTCTTGGTTTGAAAGATAGTATGTAGCTTTTAATGAGGAATAAATTGTGTGCCTATTCAGTGGTAAATGTGTGTTAAACTTCTTGAAACATTAAAAATTATTCATGAAAATCTATTACTCCTACCTTTATGCAAGTACTTATCAGTCACTACTGTGTTAACATAGTACCATTCTATAGTTAGTGGAAAAATTGATGTAATTTAGCCATAATGACAATTTTAATAAGTGTGAAAAGAGATGAATCCAAAACAAAGTGCCTGCTATGAAACAATAAAAATGAACTACTACTACAAAAACTAAGCCATAATCCATTGGGGCCTTTTTGTTTTGTTTTTTAATTAACCTTTGAACATTTTCTATATCTTATTTAAGCTAATACTTAGAACATTCTGTGAGGGAGCAGTATTATCAGTAGACGAATTTGGCCAAGGGCTAGTGAGAAGAAAAAGAAGAGAATGGAATATAAAAATATTCAAGAAAAATTCTTACAAAAGAAAAAGGTTTAAGCAAAAAGAAGTAACTAAAGATGTTAAGAAGAGGACAAAGAAAGGACAGAAGTGACTACTGGATCTGAAATAAGGTCGAAGGTGACCAGGTTGATTTAAGTACTTGATTGATTTGTTTTAATGACTAAGCTAAACATTTAAGATGCGTTGGCACATTTTATCTTCACAACAGCTTGAAATTATTTCTCACACAAGAAAAAACAAAGGCTTAAGGTTACACAGCTAAGTAGAAGAGCTGAGGTTTTATCTCACCTCCAAAGCCTACCTTAGAAAAAATGCACAAAATCTTAACATCCAAGACTTCACCTTAACACTATGGTTAGTGTTCTCATTCCTAAATTCTTAAAAAATAACTAGTCTTCAAAAGGAATACCCTCTAAATAGCACCTATTATATTAGCATGAATAAATAATGGGCAATTCTACACTATTTTTAAGCTTTTGAAAATGCTACTATAATTTTTATTATTCTTTTTAAAATTCACTCAGTATGAACTGGAGCAAATCCCTGTCAAGGAACATCTCAACTGGGAAATAGAAAAATCTATAAAAATGCCAGTTTTATTTCCCTCGTTTACTTGGTACTGTCTGGCCACAGGAACTGTAAAGAAAAAGGGGCTGAGACATGGCATAAAAAATATAAAGAATTTTTGCTTACTGGTAACTACATCAATTGTCCCATTTTCCTTATCACATCAATTGCACTATCCAAAGAAATAAAGAAAGATCACTCAAGGGAGGTAAGAATGGCAGACTAAGAATTTATGTCCACATGACATCCTTTATAAGGTCCTACTGAAATGACAGAAAAGACAGATATGGACATGAATAAAGCCCTAATGATGTTAAAAAACAAGAAAGTGTGTTAACAGCATATCAGAAACTTTGTACAAATCCTGAAAGACAAAAAGCAAATGGTATGAGATTGGGGGGAGATTTAGGGGCACCTCAAGGACCTTTATTGAGAAATACAAAGCACCATAGTAGAAGGCTTTGGAGATATTATCTGACCAATTGATCAGGAATTCCATTCTGAAGAGCTGGGCTAGCCTCTCTCTGGTCCCTATGATGCCTATAGAGGTGCTAAGAGGTTTTTGCCTTAGCAAAACTCCAAGAAATAATCTACCAGCAAGTACAGCACAGACATTTCTTTGATTGCATATGTTTCTATTGATTTAAAGGAGAGGGAAGGAGAGGGAGAGAGAGAAACATCATTAGAAACATCTGGCATGTCCCCTACTGGAGATCAATCCTGAAACCCAGGCATGTGCCCTGACAAGGAATCAAACCCTGGCCTCCAGGTTCACAGGTCAATGCTCAACCACTGAACCACACCGGCTGGGCAATTGCATACTTTCTATGTATGTTCCTGATTAGGTGACATTCACACAAAAACCAACTGAACACCCTAAACAAATAGGACTTTACAGAAGAGTCAGGTCATCGGTAGACCACTTAAATACTATGAAACTTTCTAGCCTAAGCACCAGCAAAATTAACCTCAGCTAACAGTTAAATCTCTACTGGCAGAGTAGCGTTTACCCCTGGGACTCTCATACTTCCTCCTCCTTCCAGATGAGGTAGTAGAGGGCTTTGTTTCCAATAGAGACATTTTAATTAAAACATAAAATCTGATCCAGGATGTAGCCTTTCATCACTAAATCCACTGTTTTATTTTTTTAATTAAATCTTTATTATTCAGATTACATTTGTCTCTCTTTTTTCCCCTCCATAGTTCCCCTCCATCCCTTACCTCCCCTGCCCACTGATGAGTCCATAGGTGTATGATTTTTGTCCAGCCACTCCCTGTATACCCCTCACCCCTTTACCCCTGAGAATTATCAGTCCACTCCCTTTCTGTGCTCCTAATTCTATTATATTCACCAGTTTATTCTGTTCATCAAATTTTTAATTCACTTAATTTTTAGATTCACTTGTTGATAGATGTGTATTTGTTGTTCATAATTTTTATCTTTTACCTTTTTCTTCTTCCTCTTCTAAAAGGGTACCTTTTACTATTTCATACAATACTGGTTTGGAGTTGATGAACTCCTTTAGCTTTTTCTTATCTATGAAGCTCTTTATCTGCCCTTCAATTCTGAATGATAGCTTTGCTGGATAGAGTATTCTTGGTTGTAGGTTCTTGCTATTCATCACATGGAATATTTTTTGCCACTCTTGTCTGGCCTGCATCGTTTCTTTTGAGAAATCAGCTGACAGTCGTATGGGTGCTCCCTTGTAGGTAATTGTTTTTCTCTTGCTGCTTTTAATACTCTGTCTTTTGCTCTTGGTATTTTAATTTTGATGTGGCTTGGTATAGTCCTCTTTGGATTCTTTTTATATGGGATTCTGTGTGCTTGTAAGTCTATTTCTTTTACCAGATGTGGGAAGTTTTCAATCATTATTTCTTTAAGTAGGTTTTCAGTATCTTACTCTCTCTCTTCTTCTGGCACCCCCACAATTCTGATGTTGGTACGCTTGAGGCTATCCCAGAGGCTCCTTGCATTATCTTCACATTTTTGGATTCTTTTTTCTTCTTGCTTTTCCAGTTGAGTGTTTTCTGCTTCTTTATATTTCAAATTTTTGACTTGATTCTTGCCTTCCTCTAGTCTGCTGTTAGGTCTCTATATAATATTTTTTATTTCAGTCATAGTATGTTTAATTTCTATTTGGTCCTTTTCCATCTCTAGTTGGATCTTTTGCATCTCTAGTTGGTCCTTTTTCATCTCCTCCTGGGTCTCGCTAACTTTATCCAACTTTTCTAAGATATTCTTGAAAAACCTTATAAGCGTGGTTTTGAACTCTATATCCAGTCGTTTGTTTTCCTCCATTTCTTTTGTTTATGATCCCTTCCCTTGACTCGGCATTTTCACTATGCTGGGAGAACTTCTGTGTTGGATTCTGCCTTATGATACCATACTTGAAATACTGCAAAAGCCTCTCTGTTGAGCTTGGGATGGGTGGAGTCTCAGGGCTTAAGGGATCGACTTGCCTTCCAGTCGGCCCTGCCCTCCACGGCCCCTATCGTGGTTTACATGACTGGGTAATCGCTGGAGCAGTCCCCGTGCGAGTGCTGCCCCTCCGGCTCTCCTGTGCTCAGGGACCACATGAGTCTGGGTCCCCACCGTTTTGCCCTAAACTGGGGTTTAGTGGAGCCATAAGTGACACAGTTGGGAGGGTCTGTCTCCCGCCCACTCCTGAAAGCCAGCGGCACAATCAGCAATTGGTCCTCTGCGCAGAGTTCTGTGCGCACTACCAGACTTCCGATCTTTTGCGACTCCTCTAAATTTCCGGGCACTTTTCCCCCTTCACAGTCCAAACTCCCCTCGTATGAGTTTTGGCTGGATCTGGGCTTTAGTGTCATAGAATAAGGAGTTCAATGCCTTTGAGAGTCTCCGTCTCCCTCATGCCAGAGAAGGCCAGCCAGGTTCACCATCACCTGCTCTCTCCATGCGCACGTCTCTGTACCTCAGCTTTTTACAGCTCCTCTAGGTCTCTGTGAGCCCCTCTCTTTCCTTCTAGTTGTAGAATTTCCACTCCACCAGCTATCCTGTGGTTCTGGATGATGTCCATTCTGTCTTTTAGTTGTAGTTTTGAAATTGTGTGAGGCAGCAGTGTAGGTGTTTACCTATGCCGCCATCTTGGATTCTCCTCAATCCACTGTTTTAATATAGGAGGAGTGTCTTCACAGCTTCTTCTACTACACTTGCAGGTTGCTAGTCAGCATAACAGCAGAAAACTATAGAGCAAAAAGCACAAAGGTTCGTGAAGCCACTAAAGCAGTCATGACTTAAACTAAATGAAGCTATTGTGATAGATTTCTCAACTTCACATTTTCAGATTTTTCTTTAGCTATTGCTAAAGCTCTCCCTTTAACTCTCTCATTGTTTCAACACTGTAGTGTATTGGGGAATTAAAACCAACATGATTCAACTTTATACCGATGAGATTCCCCAAATCCCCAATGTCATATGAGATGGTTATAGGAGATACTTCAAAGAAATATATGTTATAGAACAGAGGGTAGGTGATTCATCTGGGGAAGAACCTCAGATGGAGTTTGTATCCTGAAAGAAAAGCAGAAGAATACCTTTTGAGACAGAATTGACCAAATACATCACAGGTCATCCCCTGACCCCATGTCATATGCCAACCCAATAAGATACACTGAAGCTCTCTACTGGCTAAGGAAAACCCCCTGTGTTTTGATGATTTCAGTCAGTCCGAAATTTGCCTGCTTCCTCTGTGTTCCAGGTCCAGATACTTTCAGGACTTTCTGAATAAGAAAGACTGTCTTTGATATTTCCTGCTGCCAACTCAAATCTGGTCCTTCCTTCATAAATATAGGTCCACAAAAATACTTGAGAACTTACAAATGAAAAGAAAAAACAGAAACAAAGAACAATTTGTCATGGGAAAACAGATAAGTCAATGGAAGAGGGTGGTGTTTTTTATTTTTATTTTTAAAGAGTATTCTCAGATATATCAGAGAAAATACTGTATTCAGGATGCTATTAAAATAGGATACTTAAAAAAAGAAAAATTTTAAATATAAGTGCTGAAATTTTTTTAAAAATTTGAATGAGCAAAGTTAGAGAACAGTCTCTATAAATGTCATGAGGGCACAAATCATTTCAGTTTTAGAACTAGCAATATATTACCAATGCCTAACACAGTGCACAGTACATACCAGACATTTTATAAATTACTTCATAAATGAAGTAAGTAAATGAATGAGTGAGATGAAAGAGATCAGGAACGCATGAAAATGAGTCAATATGCATGGCTGTCTGGCTAAGTGAGCAGGAAAATAATGTTGAAGACATCTCCTTGAATGTAGAAGAAAAATGTAAAGGAGATCTTTAAAACAAATGGAAGGAAAGTTAGAGATATGAAGCATAAGATACAATATATTGATAGAATTTCTGGAGTCAGGGCAAAAGAAAGAAAATTATTCAAGCCAAAAAAAAAAAAAAAAAAAAAGGATGGAGGGGCGATCTCCTTGAGTTGAAGACATGACTGTTCAGATTTAAAAAGCAAACTGAGGATGTTGTTTTTAGTGGGGGGAGAGGGAATGCGGGGAAATGATGGTGGAGTATGTGGATGTTGCACAGACATGCTCTCAGGAACAAACTGGAATTACAACTAAAATACAGAAAAACTTCCTGAATAATCAATGGAAGACTGGCTAGAAAGAATCCAGATATTCAAAGACCAAAAGTGGAGACCACACAGAGGCTATAAAAATACAATCTGTCAGAAAATGTGTTTTCTAATCATATTATGTAACACTGTTTCCTTCTGAAATGGCTTTACTTTGGTTTTCCAAACTAATAAACATTTTTTAAAAATATATTTTATTGAATTTTTACAGAGAGGAAGGGAGAGGGATAGAAAGTCAGAAACATAGATGAGATAGAGACATTGATCAGCCGCCTCCTGCACGCCCCCTACTGGAATTGTGCCCGCAAGGTACATGCCCCCAACCGGAATCGAACCTGGGACCTTTTAGTCCGCAGGTTCTATCCACTGCGCCAAACCGGTCTTGGCACTAATAAACATTTTAAGTGTATTTTTTTAAAAAGCCAATTGAGTATTAAAAAATAAACACCACCAAGAAATATTTTAATAAAATTTCAAGAAACAACAAATAAACAAAATCTCCAGAAGCAGATAAGCTTTCAGAGTCAAAAAGAACAACTTTCTGAGATATAGTGGCAACTGCACATTTGTGCAAAAAGGAAAATGACAGACATACAGACACAGATCAGACACACACACACACACACACACAGAATTAACATTTATTTGGGGTTTAACAACACAGGACTGTTTTCTAGATTTATAATCACTCTACCATATTTCTTGGTCCAACAGTAACATACTTCTTGGTCCAACTCATACAATTATAACTGCTACTAAAGGCCCGATGCATGAAGATTCGTGCAAGAATGGGCTTCCTTCCCCTGGCTGCCAGCACTGCCTTTGCTCCAGCCAGAGCCGCCTTTCCTTCTTCCCATGCTGCCCAGAGGCCCGGAGCCGCTGGGATGGTGTGGAACGCTTGCGTTATCATTATGGTGACAATCCAAGCATCCTACCCCCAGCCATTCTGCACCTGTGTGGGCAAATTAAACCTCCATCTTTGTTAAGTTAATTTGCATACTCACTCCTGATTAGATGGTGGTCATCATGAAGGTACAGTCAATTTGCATCATTCTCTTTTACTAGTGTAGATTGGGGTGGGTGTGGACCAATTTATAAGCAAAACTTATAAGTCCATTATAGTGACAGAGGAGAAATGCAATAAATACAAATCTGATAAAATAAAACATTTTTAAAAGGAGGACGAAAAAATGTAAGCAAGTTAATCAGAAGCAGAATAACTGAAAATTATAAAATTCACTATGAAATAATAACAAAATTAGGGGGATAAAGAGTGTAGGTAGTAGTGTAAATATTCATCTTTAATATAAGCTAGTAAATAGTTTAGAGCAAAAAAAATTTAAAAATCAGTAGTGTTAATTTATAAAGTTACAAGGATAATCATCCAAAAATGTGAATGGCAGACAGTGTTAGAAAGTTGGTGTCCATGCCTCTGCCAGGTGAGGCAGGCGGACATGGAGCAGGATGGGTACCAACATGAACTGCCAAGAGAGTTCTCTCAACAATGAATGACCCACAGGCTATATTGTGTGGTGGGAAAGGAGAGATGGGCTTCAGTGAGTAATCATCTGAGCATTTTGTTTTATATCCTCGGAGGTTAAGTTACTGCCTCATAAAGAAAAAGAAAATACAAGAAAGATTATCTTTCATTTATATTTTAACCTGTTTCTAAGTGGTACAGTCTCTAAAAGTCCCTGGGAAAACCTAAAGAGAAAAGAACCTTTTAGGCACTATTTAAATAAAGTCACTTATTCTTTAAGCAAAAACCAAACAAACAAAAATCTACATAAACACGGTTCTATGGGTGACAAGGACAATGAATACTTACAGGACTCCTAAGCAAAGAAATGCTGAGAACTACAGCTAGGATAGCCTTGCCACTCAGAACCATCTTTGTTTACTGCCATACCCCCAGTGGCTAGCACATATTAGGCCATCAATGATTATTTGTGGAATGAACAAACAGATAAATGAATTGTTTTGGTAGGTAGCTATAGAAGCAGCAACCTATCCCTTGTCTGGGCCTAGTACTTCACTGAGCTACTCTGAGGAAATCAGAATGAATAGCCAGTATTTTTTTCAAACAGGCCTCTGAGATTATTTTGAATATACTTATCTGTATCTCTAAACACTCCAGAATATTCCTCCCTTAGGATAAACTCCCCTAATCTGGAAAAAACTTTTCCTTTCCCTCAGGCAATTCAAGTTATATACCTTGGGAAACTGATGAAAGGAGCTTTCTAAGGATCAGCTCAGAAAATATTAATCCACCCAATGACTGACACTATATTTAATTAATATTAAAAAAAAAAGAAGAAGAAAGAAAAAGGAAAGAAAGAGAGTACATGGTGCTCAGAGAAGGATTCTGCTGATTGGTATGTATGAGCCAAGAGTTCCACTATGAAAAACTTTATTGAACTTCAATATAGACATGATGGCAATATAATAATCTGAAACAAAGAGGTCTTTAAAGAAATTAGACTTGGCTGCATGTGTAGACAATCACAAAATAATTGAATAATTCCGTCTGAAACTAACTAGTGTTTCCCTGACTCCCACACTGAACCTTTAGCAAAAGCCATGTTCCTTCTTATAGCACTTTATGGGACCAGTCTCTTAAAATGACAGCTATAAAACTAGCAGGAGATAGGTGACTTTATTCAACTAATTCCTTCCAGGGTATTCTAAACTAACTGCCACAGAGATTTCCAATGGCTTCCAAATGTTAGACATGCATACTTACTACCATTCAAAACAGCAGAGGTAGCACAATTATATAAATCAAGCTGCCTATGACTTCCAGAAAACAACCTAAAGTGCTCTTTCAGGAGGAGGAGGGTTTGATTCGGTGTTTATGATTTAAGGTGGGGATGGGCCTTATTCTGGAGTAATTTTTTTCTGTCAAAGTAGAAAAATATTGGGCGGGTGGGTAGGGGGGAGGAAGCCACTAAGTTTGATTAAATGTAACCAATAAATCTCCAGATCCTAACTATTGGCTGAGCCACTGGTATTAATATTGTCTCTGTATTTCCTCATGAGTCAAAAAAGTACTTTACTCTCAGTAGGAACACTAGGCCAGAAAATAGAGTTTCTTCTTATGTTTAGCTAGAATGTCAGATATTAGTATGTATTAAAATTTGAAAACTCTGACAGGAGTTTTAGCCTGACAGTGAAAGCCTTAAAGCTAGGAACTCAGGACAGAAAAGCTGGGGACTGCATGACATATATTCCCACTGTGCTGAGAAAAGCCAAACTGGTATTATAAAAGAATATCATAGAAAGATAAGACTTAACTTCATGCTCAGTCACTAATGCTGAGGAAAGACATTATCACTGTAAACTGGAACCCATGAAAAAGAAAGCAGCAGCAAAAGAAGTCACTTCCTTGTAAGTTTAATAGTGTGGTTTATATAAATACTAGAGGCCTACTGCACAAAATTCGTACATTGGAGGGTTGGGGGGGTATCCCTCAGCCTGGATTGCAAGAGGGTGCAGACCAGGATGAAGGACCTCACTGGTGAAAGCGGGAGTTTGGCCAGTAGAGGAGGGTCCGTGGGAGGACTCCAGAGCATGTCCAGCCAGTCTCACTCAGTGCCGATTGGCCAGACCACAGCAGCAAGCTAACTTACTGGTTGGAGTGTCTGCCCCCTGGTGGTCAGTGCATGTCATAGCAACTGGTTTGCCAGTCTGCCTCCCAGTGGTCACTGCAGGTCAAGCACAAGTGAGCAAGTGAGCAGTCTTAGCATATCAAATGCATATTATGCTTTTATTGGTTGAATGGCCGACCAGACAACTGGACACTTAGCATATTAGGCTTTTATTATATAGGATAATAAAGATAAGCTCTATCTATGAAGAACCCAAAGAGACACAAAGGAAGTTCATAAAGATGGCTTTGAGCCTGCTGGAAGACAACACTTAAACAAAGAAGGAACTAGGATGTCCAAGCCCAGTAGAGCTTTGACAACATCTCTACTAGCAAGGCCCTAAATCTGAAGCAGCATCAAGGGGAACTGCAATCAGTGGCTGTTCATAGGTAACAGGGAGAGGGGGGAAGGAGAAGCAGAGATGGGCAATGCAGGAGACCAGTAGATTGAAATAATGTTTCCAATAGCACTGTTACAAAAAACAAATCACCTCTCAAAACACCTGGCCTGGTGCAGAAAATAAATGGGCATTTCCTAATTGTGCTTCCTCCATAGTTCCATCTCTGGCATTCACTTTCCAAAAATAGGCCATACCTATTATCTCCTGCTATTGTGAAATGCTTCACGTAATGGGAAGCACTGGGGAAATACTTTAGTGACACTACATCTACTGGGTGTGTGACAATTTTTCAGGAATAGGGGATGGGGTAGTGTTAATTATAAGTGTGTATGTGTGAGGCTTGACACTAAGTTAAGGTGCCCTTTATAAATGTGAACAAATTTTCTTTTAACACTTTTCTTTGCAAATCTGATATGCAGAAAGACATGAGCAACCAGTTAATAGATTATATAGGTTTGCAAAATTGGAGCTCAAAGTAATAGAAGAGTCCAGCACAAGTAAAGGTCACTCCAGAAAAATCTCACTCTTCAAGAAGGCTCTGGCAATAACGAAAGAAAGAGATTTTAATCACCGGAGCTAATTACATGGAAGACTAAATCACAAGAAGAGTTATTTAAGTGTCTTAAATACAATAAAAAGTAATTAACAGGAAGTGCCATCTTGACAGCTTCATGTCACAAACGGCATAAAAGGACCAGCTAATTCCCAACCTGGGAGCCAGAGAATGAGAAACAACTCAAAGTTTGATCTTTTTACTTTTTTATTTAAACTGTTTTGGTTAGCAAATAACAACTCTTGCCAAACTCCACAGTGAAGTCATTTTTTAAAAAATTTAATCTAGTAGAGGAATGATGAACCTCATTTTCATTGATTCCCCAGATGGCAAGTGATGGGGAGTTGAAGACTATGTCACATCAGACTCCCTCCCAAACATCAAGAGGAAAAACAGAAGAATTAGACTGAACCCTATGGAGGATATAGGCAATTCACACACTTGTGCATCTGAAATACATTTAAAAATCTGCTTTGAAATAACCTGATAAGAGTCTCCATCTCAGCTGCTTTGTCTTCATCATTCCCCTGGAATCAGCAGCTTGAGGGAAGCTTTTCCAGAGTCAGAGAACCCCAGCTAATCTCTCAAATAACAGAAAAGCCACTAGGATTTACAAAGGCCTATATGTAGGTGGGTAAGCCAACAGATGATGATGACAGACATAGTTTAGATAGGCTTGCTTCTTAATTCTACAGCATTGGACAAAACCTGTCTTTGAAAGAGGCAATGCATTTTACTACAAAAGCTCTCCTAACTAACCTTCCCTCAACTGATCTGGACTTTTTGTAACTCACTAAATCTATTGGCTGATGATATTAGAGTGATTGAGGACCACTATGGCACACCTGTGTTCCACCTGTGTTCCAGTCTGGAATTGTGTTCCAGTCTGTTGTGTCATTTGTTTCTATCACCATATTTATATATATTGGCTGTGCTTGTTATTTTTAACTATGTAATTTATTAATGCTACATTAAAAATTAAATATAAATACAAAAAGGATGTCTATAAAAATAGATGAAAACTTTAAAAAGGTTTAATAAGAAAAAATGGCTGCAAAATAAACATGAGCTGAGCAACTATAATAGAAGGGGAAGGCATATATTACAAAAATCTATGGTTCCATGATCAGTGTTTTTAAGTCCTCACACCAAAGAGGAAGCTATGCAGTTCATCAAAATATCACAGATCATGCTGCCCAAACATTAAAGATTTAGAAATACATGTCTATTTATGTGTTTAAAATAACAAGTATTATATCTGTGATGGTGTTGAGGTAATGACATCAAAAGCCAAAAATATTTGAAATAAAAATTTAAATCCCTTCTCTAGCCAATGTTTTTAAACAACTAAGCATTAAAGTCAGATGGAATGCTTTTAGTATACCTTAAGTCTGAATATAAGCCAAGTATTTGGACATTTTTATTAAATATATCACTTCAATTTTTCTACACTATTAGGAATTGTTTAAGTATAGAAAAATCAGGAAAAAAGTTAAACAAAACCAAGGCAAAGGGAAAGGAAAGAGAAGCTATGAATAAGATTGAAATACAGAGGCATGCTTTCAGGTACAATTTCTAGACATGTACGCTCTTTGGCACTGAGCTTCTAATAATCAAAAGAGGAAAACTATCAGAAACAAGTTTTTCAATATTAATCAATAAAAACAAACCTGTAACTAAAAAAAAAAAGAAAGAAAGAAAGAAAGAAAGAAACCTCTAAGTACTCCCTGCTATGTTTCATAAAGGGACACTTTGCAATACAGTACACAAATCATTCCCAAATTTATTAAACTTCCACCTTACACTGAATACTGAGACTACAACAAGGAATAAAAAAGACGAAAATCACTATCTTCAAGGAACTTAATGTCTACTGAGGGCTGGTCTCAACAATATCACTAAATTTTCTATTTCTCCCAAATTTAGCTGAGTAGTTTACTCCAAAGTCTAGTTTAGTAAAAACAAACGTAAGAGGGAATTCTATGGTTCTCAGATACCTTGCCAGGTTAGTCTAATTCAAGGTAAATCATTTTTAAAAAATACATTACTTATCATCTAACTACAAGAACCAAGAAGTAGAAGGTCAAGGATACAATTCTTGGCAGGAACCTTAAGTACAGATACACGATGTTGTCAATTATGACGAATCAACTGTGATGTTAACTGATCAAACTGACAAAAAAAAATTGGCATCCTCCTACCAAGAGCATTGGTTGGACATAGTTACCCAACCTCTGCAGAAAGACAGGCTAGCCTGAAGGAGTCATCTTGGTCAAAGCCAAGATCAATGCAGTTGAAACCTCAAGGTTTCATGGCATGGACATGGCCAGGACACCCTACTCTGTAAAAAATTTTAAGCCAGTTTCAAATTGTCTTTAAAAAAAATCCTTATAGAACATGCCTCAAAAAGAAGAAAGTAAACAAACCGAAAGAAAAAAAAGCAACAACAAAAAGAACATTCCTAGAATATCTAATTTTAAGCAGTGTAAATTTACTTTAAAAATATACCTCGGTGGTAACTAAAAAAAAAAAAAAAAATCTACTCTAAAAGATAACAAAATGGGAGAAAGCTATCCACCAAAAATAAAATGTGCATTTTTACAGTAGTGATGTTTTTACCAGTAAGTATGAGAAGCAGTTAACTCCTGAAAGGATTCCTTATTTGTGACAGTAAAAATTTTAATATAGGGAATATCAACATTCCAGCTCTCCATAGTAGGGAAGCTTGCATCAAGCTCCCTAAGAAGTGATAATGAATTGATAATAAATATTTCTAGTTGTACAGATGGAAGAATGATCACAATATTATGGCCTATATTCTCCCATTTCAAAATTATTACCTAATTTGTCACAAAGCTGTTTCTAACAAGGATTATATCTGTGATGGTGTTGAGGTAATGACATCAAAATCCTATATTAAGTTTCTCTCAGCAAAAAGGAAGCCTCAGATTGTTATAGGAGTGGCAATAGTGGCTAAAAATACTTATTTCCAAATGTGGTAACACAAGTGAAGGGAAAAGGTTCCTGTTTGGTGGGAGGGCTTCTGAAAGGTAAATTAGCTGCAAGATCCTCTCTCCTTTCAGAGGCTTGCTGGAGCGAAGAGGTGTTTCTCCTAATGGGTTTCATTGTGCTTTCAATAAGACAATTCCTGCTTTAATGAGAAAGCTATTCTTGTCTTCCCTTCCATCATGCTCCCTTTAAAAGAAAAATACCAGTTTAATAACAAACAGCACTTAAGATTGTTAAACAAAGAAGGAAACAATCACCATGCTGGTATATTTTATGCAGAGGGAAGAACTGCTACTAGGAACTGACTGTTTTAATATTTATTGTGGAAGCAAGGCCCAGCATGCTTCCTCCTTCTCCCATCAGATACCTCCCTCCATAGACTATTCATCAATCAAGCTCTCAAGAGAATTGGAATATAACCAGGGGACAGCCAGCACAGTATAAGGGGAAGACCCTGTCATCTACTGATTATATACATCTACACAAAGAAAATGTCCAATTAACCTCTCTTCTTCTTCCCTCTCTTCTTTGTGGAGTGTTGTTGTTTTTTTCTCCTTTTTTGAGGGGAGGGGAGGAAGGTGGGGAGAAGAAGGGGGAGAAGAGGGGATTAGTACCTAGGTCCTGATTGACACTCAATAAATGACATTATTAATAGTAAAACTGTGTGCTACATAGTGCCAAGTACACAGAGCCCAATAAATTTTAAAAAACAATAATGATGAAGTAAATGATTAGCTAGTGAGTGATTAAAAAGTACTTTGCAAACATAAAATGCTACACAGGCACACAACAATCATAAATCACTGTGCTAAGAGCAACAGAAAGCAAATCAGGGTGAAAGGAAGGAGAGTCGTGAATGAGGAAAGAACTCTTAGTTATGGTTGGCTAAGCACTCACATTCCTCCAATGGTGACAGTGGCACAGGTACGCTCTGAAAAGGCAGGCACCGTCTCTGTAGCTGGGCTGGCTGCTCTAATGTAGTCCACAGTCACATTGACCTGAAAATAATAAATCAAGGAAGTTAAGGTTGGGACCTTGCAACACAGCTACTCGTGTCCAGATGACTGTGAAATCTCACCTCATTCATAGTTTGATTTTCTGGATCTAAGATTTTAAATAGCAACAACTGAAAGCTGAACCACACACTAGTCAAAATTATCTGCACAAAAACCTTAACTGATTGAGGACTATTACCCCAAATTCTTAAATCTCAACTATAAGAAAATTAACAACCCAATTCTCACCAAAAAATACTTAGAGATGGCAAATATGTATATGAAAGATGTTCCACACTGTTTGTCACTGGGGAAATGCAAATTAAAACAACTACACACCTATGCTGATGAGGATGTGGAACAGGAGGAATTCTCATTCATTGCTCAAGTGAGAATGCAAAATAGTACTTTGAAACACAGTTTGGCAGTTTCATACAAAACTAAACATACTTTTACCATACGTTTCAACAGCTGAAAACTTATATCTACACAAAAACCTACATATAAATGTTTATAGGAGCTTTATATATAAGTGCCAAAACCTGGAAGCAACCAACATGTCTTTCAGCAGCTGGATGGATAAATAAACTGTGGTTCATGTAGTCAAAGAAATGTTATGCATCTCTAAAAAGAAATGAGCTATCTACCATGAAAAGACACAGGAAATACATAAGAGAAATAAGCCAATCAAAAAGCTGCATACTGTTTAATTCCAACTATGACATTCTGGAAAAGGCAAAACTATGAAGAAAGTAAAAAGATCAGTTGCTGCCAGGGGCTAGGAGGACAAGACAGGGATGAACAGACACAGCAGAGGATATTTTTGGCAGTGAAATTACTCTATATGCAACTATAATGATGGATACATGTCTTTACATACTTGCCCAACCCTACAGAAAACACATCACTGAAAGTGAAACCTAACATAAGCTACGGGTTCCTCAATTATAACAAATGTGCCACTCTGATGGGGGTCTATGATAGTAATGGGTGGGGGGAAGGAAAGGAACTCTGTACTCTCTGCCCAACTTTGCTGTGAATCTAAACCTGCTCTAAAAAATATAGTTGCTGTGGTTTTGTTTTTTTTGTTTGTTGTTTTTGTAAGGTGACTGAAACAAACAAAAAGAGACAAATGGCTGCACATGTAAGGACCCAGAGAAATCATACTTGACAGAGCAGGGGTTCACAGCGGCTCTACAGAACTCCTCCATACTATGGTAACAGAATTCTTTAACCTTCAGTCTTCTCTGAACCAGTTTTGTAAAAATATGGAATGCTTCTACAGAAAAGTTCCACATAATTTCAGTCTGCCATAAATTCTCAAGGACCAAGTGAAGAATTAGTAAGAAGAACAAACTAGAAGACAATCCCAAAGATGCTTGGGAACTGGCTTTCACAGTAAGTGAATTTAAACAACACAGCTAACTACATCTAGTACCAATCGAGTTGGAGTTAGGAAGTTTTTAAAACAACAAAGACAAAATGAAACTGAAGAACCTTTACATTCTGAATTTAAAAAGGGTATGTATTCAAACAGTTTAGGAAGTTAGGAGCCTAAAATGGGAAAGCTGCCTAACCCCAGTATATATTAAATACTAATGGCCTGGAGCACGAAATTCATGCGGGGGGGGGGGGGGTAAGGAGGAAGAAGGGAGGGTATTCCTCAGCCCAGCTTGCACCCTCTCCAATCTGGGATCCCTCGAAGGATGTCCTACTGTCGCTGTACAGGGATCGGACCTAAACTGGCAATAGGACATCCCTCTCACAATCCGGGACTGCTGGCTCTAGCCGCTCAACTGCCTGCCTGCCTGATTGCCTCTAACCACTCTGCCTGCAGGCCTGCTCGCCCCAATTGCCCTCCCCCCCAACCCGGTGACCCAAGGTCCCCAGGCCCTCCTTTTTATCTTTTTCCCTTTTTTACCTCAGTGCCTCCTTGAGCGGTGGCCAGGGCCAGCTGGAAACAAGTATCTAGGATCTGTTTATCTTTTATAATTGAAATTTTGTAGCCTTGAGCGGAGGCCAGGGCTGGCCAGGGGGGGGGGGCGGAAAGCTTAGCTTCCTCCATCACCGGGGCAACCCAAGCCTCCTGCTTGCTCCAGCTCCATGGCCGGCCACCATCTTGGTTGGGTTAATTTGCATATTGACTCCTAACTGGCTGGTTAGACATGGCTTGGCATAGCGGAGTGATGGTTAATTTACATGTTTCTCTTTTTTTTTTTAGTATAGATATGGATTATGGACATACTGAGCAAATTTTTTTTTCTCTGTGAAACCTTTTGAGATAAACATGTTTATGTGTCAAAAGAAACAAATACATGATATCCCTTAGCAAACACAAAGGGTTTTGTTTTATAATTAAGGTATATGACCAAGTTTTAAAGCTGTATGGAAGAGCAGCCTGAAGCCACAGCTTGAAAGTCCAGAATTCCATTTTCTAAACATGTCCTTAATTCCCACTGATCAGGTTAAAGATAGCTACAGCATAAGTAATCAAGTTCAGCCACGTTGCTGGTGAGCACCATTAAAATCCTTTCAAACTGTCTGTTCTTCAAAAACTCATTTTAAAATGAATATGAAATTTTTAAAAGGGCAGCTGCCTCAAAACTCCGGCTGTCAGATCACGCTCTTGAATACTCCATCTAGTCACATATCAAAAGCAACAAGGAGCCATGCCAGAGAGAAAGCCAATTAAGAGCTAAGGGTAAAAAGTATTGTCATAATATAGCAACACAGAAAATAAGACAATATAAAGATGACACCTACAGTCAGGTGTCTGCACTGAAATTATTGCTCAGTCTTACCATTTTTCTAAAGCTAAGGAGATGGGTATAGCATGTGAGAAACATGGGGTGGAAGTGAGGGTGAACAACTTATAGCTCCAATGAAGAGGTTTCAGTAGTTTCCCCGTGTGCAGCTAACCAGGGTTAGCACAAGCCCAAGACAGGGCAAGGAACAGGAGATCTACACACAGAGGGGCATGGCTGACTCAAATCCTGTCTGTGTTGATACACCTGACTGTCCTCTGGCAAGGCCCTACAATAAAGTCACAGGAACAGGAAGAGGGTCAAAAGTGCACTTGGATCTCTGCTAGAGTTATGGCAAAATCACATAGGAAATCAGCAGTGTACAGAGCTAACTCAAGGGTACCCACACCATAGAATGGAGAGTAACTCAGGGCCACATTTTAAAAGGGCATAGCTACAGTGCTCTATTCACTGGCCTGTCGATTGAAAGGTCTCAGGTTCAATTCTGGTACAGGGCACATGTCTGGGTTGTGGGCTCGATTCCCCAATAAGGGGGAATATGTTTCTAACTCTCTTTTCCTCTCCCTTCCTCTCTGAAATCAATAAAACTATATATATTTTTTAAAAGGCATAGGCACATGTGTGGTTTAATTGGGGGCATTTGGTGGCAAGTCAAAAAATATGTGGAGCTGGGGAAAGAGGTCCACATATCCTTTCATTCAATCCATCTAATAAGGTCAAGCCCTCAATTCTATTACCATGGGAAACAAATTCATCCCTGCTTATAAATAAACTAAGTGAATTTCAAGGTTACCTTGTATCTACCAATGCCAAGCCTCTTCCTCAGCAGACAGTGGGGGAGAGCAGCTCTTCAGTGCCAAATACCCTGCACAAAGTCACATTAGCTCTCTACCCAGAAGGAATGCCTACTCATCAAGGAGGACACTTGAGTGGTAGTGGTAATAATGGTAAGGGGGAGAGGGGTGATGATAACAAAAAATGAAGACCGAGCATCTCATCTTCCAATCCAAAAGACCAAAAGATATACCATCACAAAAAATGTCCCTTGAGGAGATCAATAGGAAGAGGGGAAAAAAAGTCTTTAATCTTCAATAACCAAAAGAACCAAGAGCTACATTTACCTGCTAATTAATTCTTTCCTATATCTAGAGAAAAAGAATTGAAAATAAGTATGAGATTAAAGAGCTCATTGGGGAGGCATCATATTAAAGAAAATCTCAAATACAAATGAGGCCCTGAGAATAGCCCACAGCCAAGATACAACCTGCAGGAGCTAAGACAAATCAGGAATTCAAGTCAATGTGTAATTAGCATTTATGTCCCTCTCCTGTGGATTCTGAGATCTGTTCCCCTACCTTGGAGTTTTTCATCTCTAGATACCCTTCACTGACTTTTCAATCATTTGAAAAAGAAACACAGTTTAAACAGTTTCAATTAAAACAACTGCAAATATTATAATGCCTTTGTCTGAATCAATAATCTGAACTTTGTGGTTGTAGGTAAGTACGGAATGACATGAGTTAAAGAAAAGAGGGGAGTCAAAACCGGTTTGGCTTGGTGGATAGAGCGTCAGCCTGCGGACTGAAGGGTCCCGGGTTCGATTCCGGAGAAGGGCATGTACCTTGGTTGCGGCAACTGATCGATGTTTCTCTCTCATCAATGTTTCTAGCTCTCTATCCCTCTCCCTTCCTCTCTGTAAATGTGTGTGTGTGTGTGTGTGTGTGTGTGTGTGTGTGTGTGTGTGTATAAAATATATTAAAGAAAAGAGGGGGTTAGGGAGAGCTAAGGGGGTAATCTGTAATACTTTCAACAATAAAGATAAATTTGTTTTTGAAGAGAAGTAATAGGAAAATGCAGATGTGGTACTCATTTTTCAAGCCAAGGTACTTCTGGAATGTTTGGTATACAAGAAAACATTTTATACAACACAAAGCAGGGCAAGATACCTCTTTACAGCCAATAACAAGGACCCATGGGCTCTTGTTCGGTCATACCTATTATTCTCTTATAAATGAATGAGTCCTATCACATCTTTGTTCTCACTTTTTCTCTACCTGGAAAGTGAGCACACTAGAACTTTAGAGCATCACTGAACTCTAGAATTCTAAAAAATAACTTAGCTAAAAATGGTGTACTACAGAGTGTTTTCTTGGACCTTTGTAATAATGAGACATGCTGAGCGTCTCTTAAGATGGATAGAAATGCTCTTCAATTATATCTTTCAGAGGCTCTCTTTTAGATAAGATTAAAGTTTCTCTTCAGGGACACTCCAAACCAATGCAGCTGAGCCAGTCAAGGCCAGTCCAGGGTGGAACCTGAAGAACAAAGAGATGCACTCTGCACTTGCATGGAGAAACCCAGCTTTATATAAACCAGACCCAAGCAGCGGTTTGGGGAGCCACACTCTCTGTTAGGGTGCTCCCTTGATGCATCCAGCTCCCTTTCTTTTTTTTCTTTACTCCCATCTTGTTTTCAGTAAATCTTCTTTTGAATCTATTTTGCCTGATTTCTATCCTGAGGGCAGGGGACAGGCTGGGAGAAGGAGATAAGAATTCCTTCTCCATGAACAATTCCTATTTTACATTTAGTATGATAAACTGGATCACAGAGCTTGAATTCATTGAAATTGTTGTGCAGGGCCTGTACAGTAGAAGGGTATGCAAGGAATATTTGTTTCATTAATAGATATATATAATCAGGACCCCTTCAGACAAAATCCTGAAGGATTCTTTTGAAATGAAGAGTTAGGCATTTTGAAGACCATTTTAACAAACGCTGACCGTTCTGACACTTAAAATAACAAAAATATATTAATGTAAAGCATCGGAGGGAATTTTTGAAATTGGGATAAAGCTGTAATCAAAGCCATTTCTATAAAAGACTAAGCAAGCAATATATATATAATTTCCCACACCATTTGTTCTTCAAAGAGGTTCTCAACAAACAAACAAAAAAAAAGTGGGTAGCAGGCAATCTAATTCATCTTTAGTTCATTAGATTGTGGAGTTTTCCTTAAAAGCAATTTCAAGGACCCTTCAGAAGAACTAAGATAAGAACTTAGAAATTGAGTTTATATCTCAGTCTCTTAGAAAGACTGAAGCAGTTCAATACAAAAGAACAGTTTTGGGCAACACGTAAGAAATTATGAGGAACTATGAATAATCTTCATATACTAATAACTGGAACAGTGTCAACCCACCAAAGAACTTCAACTTTATGATGCTGATAGTGAAATGACAGTATCTGAACTACCTATGCATAAAAATTAAGGTAGGAAAAAAAGCAATTTCATATCTACAACATTGCCTAGTTATTTTTAATATAACTAGGGCTGTTATGTGAGGCTGTTTTGCATAATTGACATATAATCCCACCCAATATTCCACATGGCCAATCATCAGTTCACAAAGAGCTGTAATAAGTACCCTGCCTATCAAAATAAGCTCTTATATGACCTGTCACTCTCAAGACAGGATTGTCAGGTCGTCATGGAAAACCTCCACACACCCCAGGTACAGAAAAAGACAGCATCATCCAGGCAAGTGCAGCCAGGAGACAAAGGTAAATAGAATAAGATATTTTACACAGCATAGATAAGAGCACGAACTCTGGAGCTACTAAGGTTCCTAGCGATCCTGAATATGAGCTGTGTGAACTGGGATAAGTTATTAAACCTCTCTGTGCTTCAGTACAACGTAGACAACTTTGCATTAATATACATGAGGTATTTAGAGCAGTGCTAGACTCAAAGTAAGCTCTATGAGTCAGTTATTTTTAGATAAACACACATTGATTTTCTTAAAAGAGAACCTAGAACAAAGTAAATGCTAAATAAGTATCCATGAGATAAAGAAATAAAGATGTCTAGACACATATATGCATAAATAAGATGAATGTTGACATAAATCACTGGACGACTGAAATCATAAGGTAGAAAGACTCAATCAAATATATTTTTCTCCTAAGTAGAAAACTGGAATATGAATACGTATACATATTCACTCCACTTAGACATAAATAGGGCTTATTTTAAAGAATGATATACTATTTAGTATTTATTTAGACATCTTCCAGATTAATTTTGCAGATACCAGTGTTGGAGATTTACTAAATATAATTGAAGCAAAGTGTAAAAAACCATCTCAATTAATAGGTTAAGTAAGGATATTTTGGGAGGATACTCTGCCTTACAAGAGTAAGAAGATAATGAACAAAGAGAGACCAAGTTTCTATTTGCTTTGAACGTAACATGACCTTCCATAATACTCTTCATATTAATTTATGTATTCTCGATTTTTTCCTGCTAAAAAGCATCTTATGTAATTGTTCTAAAAACATATTACCTATTTTTTAAAAATTTGAAATTTTTAAAAAATTTGAAATACATTTCAATCACCCATTCATAGGATATAGGATGAGCTTCAAAACAATTTGCTAAAGAGGCTCATGGTCCTGTTTCTGGACACACTCTCAGCTAAACACCAAGCACTTGTGGGGCTGGCTACTCAACACAAGAGGATGTCAAGCTTACCTCCTCCTAGGCAGGCAGCACAGGAAAATTCTGGGACAAGATGAATAGAGGAATTGAGGCAGGAAAATTAAGCAAAGCCAAAAAAGCTTTGCAGGCTGCGTATAGAAGACATTATCTTGAGAACAAAGGGTTAAAATCTTTCCTTTACACAAAAGAATGCAGGAGAGGAGATTGGGAGAAAGAGGGACTGGAGGAGGAATCTTACTGTAACCAGAGAATAGATAGCTAACTCATCCAGAAACTAAGAGGAAGGAGGGTGAAAGACAGCAGTCTATCTTATCTCACTGTTTAAACAGTGAAACCAGCAGTCTTGGGTTTGTCAAAATAAAGTTGCCAGGTGTTTCTCATAAATTGTGGAAAAGCCTTAATAAAAAAAGGAGGAGCCCTAACTGGTTTGGCTAAGTGGATAGAGCTTAGGCCTGTGTACTGAAGGGTCCCAGGTTAGATTCCAGTCAAGGGCATGTACCTCAGTTGCAGGCTCCTCCCAGTCTGGCCCTGGTCCAGTTCAGGAAGGAGGCAACCAATGAAGGAGGCCAATGGATGTGTTTTTCTCACATCACTTTTTCTGTCTTTCACTTTGCCATCCACTCTCTCTAAAAATCAATGGAAAAATATCCTGGGGTGAGGATTTAAAAAAAGAAAGAAAAATAACATAAAAGAGACCTTCCGAGTTACTCTGTACCAGGCTCTTTAGTAGAGGATTTAAAAAACAAACCTACAGACATGAGAGTATAAGAAAGCAGAAACTCCCTACTCCACTCACTCTTCAGGTCAGCTGAGAGCCCATCTGTGCTGCATATACTAGATGTGATTTGCTCACCTAGCTTCTTTAATAAATGTGCATGCTTTAATTTTTTTAAAATTGGCTTTTATCACAATGCAATACTCTATAAAGTCTCTCGTTTAAATTGATTTATATGAGAAGATAAGAATTAAAGTTGGGGACAGTCCTCTCCTTCTGACTCAGAGGACTGTCAGAAACAACCTCTCTAGTGCCTGCCACAGCATGGTGTCACAAAAAAATAATGAGTCAAAAATGAGAGCAACATATGTATCTTTACATTTTCTAATATCAACACTTAAAAGTGAAAAATAATTAGATGAACTTGTTTTTAAAAATATTTATTTGGCTAAAAACATGCAAAACATCATATCAAGATATAAACAATAAAAAAATAATATTGAGATTATTTTCTTTCTCTGAGGAATCTCTGAAATCTAGTGTTTGTTTTGCAAGTATAACACATCTCAATTTGGATCAACCACATTTTAAGTGCTCGACTATGCATACCTAGCCTGTCTGTGATGTGAGAAAAACACATCCATTGGCCTCCTTCATTGGTTGCCCCATTCCTCTTATATGATCCCAGCTTTTGTGGTTCTTTCTCCATCTTCTCCTGGGAACCCTTGTAAGTACTTTTTCAACCATATATGAAAAACCATGGTATGTATAGCCAGGTATAAAATGTTCATCCTTCATTTTATTTTAAAAATATATTACCTGACTAGACTAGAAAGATAGCCATTAATTTTTTCATTTCAAAAAAGAATTCCTCTAATTTATACCTACTATTGTAAAGTATACACTGTTCAACAGTTTAATGAACTACTTTTCATGAACTTCTATCAATTCAATGGTCTTTTATTTATTCTTTATTTGATGACACAATTCTCAAATTCTTTAACATAGTGACTAAATTCATTTTAATGGATTGGCTATGACTAAAAATTCTGGTTAAAGAAATATGTTTTTGTAGTTGAGTATTGATATTATTAGGAAGAAAATGAGCCATCGGTAGATATTTATTTTTATAACCACTATCCAAACCTGAAATTTATATGCTCCATTAGCACATGTTTGAGCTCTGGTATCTCTTAAAGTAAAACAACTTTTACAGATACACTGACAAAAGATTATGCAATTATAATGCAAAGATAAATCAATGCTCACTTCCTACCTCTAAAATACAGCCCAAATGTGTTCTTTAGCATCCCCTTCAAAATCACTGTAATTGGGTGCTGCTTGTTTTTTCACATGTATACTTGTTGCTTTCTCCCATCCACAATCACTCTTCCAAACTCCCCCATAGAATCAGAACTATTTTAAGCCCGTTTCATTTTCATTAATGAGACCTCTATAAACAGAGTCAATGAACTTTTTTTTTAATGTATTTCTGGCAAAATTAACACCTTACCTTTCCTCTGCTCCCTCCCTTGCCTTCCCTACTGAATGGGCAGGTGCTTTTATCTGTTTTCAGGGGAAAAGGTAAAATTCAGCGTAACACAGGGCCTTAGAGACACTAAGGCTCCATGTGACCTTAGGTATTCACTAAAGTGGACATCACTGCTCCACAATAATCATGCAGTTTGGTAAATATTTAATTAGAGGCATACACCAGCATGAGATCCAGAAATATATGTGAACCCATTTCATATATACTAGTATAAAGAGTCATTAGAGATTAGCAAATATTTCTAGAAGTAGTGATAATGACCTGACAACAACCATGTCATTAAAATGGACTGAAAATACATTGCAGTTTATTGTATGAGGTATATAATAGGCATATCGAAATCATTATAGAAATATAGTTTGCTAACTGAAAATATTTTATTTTTTTTTAATATATTTTATTGATTTTTTACAGAGAGGAAGGGAGAGGGACAGAAAGTCAGAAACATCGATGAGAGAAAGACATCGATCAGCCGCCTCCTCCAAGCCCCACACTGGACATGTGCCCGCAACCAAGGTACATGCCCCTGACCGGAATCAAACCTGGAACCTTTCAGTCCATAGGCCGATGCTCTATCCACTGAGCAAACCAGTCTCGGCTGAAAATATTTTAAATAAATTTGATAGGAATCAGAGAACAACAAAACACAATTTGAAAATAACCTCCCAGCTGCCAGAATTTTCATTAATCCCCTGGATTCTTAAGTCCTTATAAACAAACCTACAATATATCTAAAGTGCAATCTGTGTTGGTGTTAATGCTCTGGCCATTATCGTAATCTTTACTGTATCAATGTATAACTCATTGCAATATCTAATCCTATCTAATAAAAGAGTGATATGCAAATTGACTGCACCTCCACTACACTAGTAAGCCATGCCCACCAGCCACCCCAACCAAGCAAGTATGCAAATTAACCCAGCCAAGATGGCTATGGCCACAGAGAGAGCAGAAGAGAGACTTGGGTTGCTCCTGGCGATGGAGGAAGCCAAGCTTTCCGAAAAGCCTGGCCAGTGGAGGCCTCTGCTTAAGGCAACAGTTTCAATGGCTGTGCAAGCAGAAGGCTTGGCTCGGCTCCAGGCTACAAAGTTTCAATTGTAGAAGATAAATAAATCCCAGATACCAGGGCCTCCGCTTGGGTCCCCGGGAGACGTGGCTGGCCTGCAAACCACCATAGGCCCCTCATCCAGGCCACCCCACGCCCCAAGGGAACACCCATCCTGATCCAGGACACCCTTTAGGGCAAACCAGCTGGCCCTCACCCATGCATCAGGCCTCTATCCTATCTAATAAAATAGTAACATGCAGATTGACTATCACTCCAACACACAAGATGACTGCCCCCATGTGGACACAAGATGGCCACCACAAGATGGCCAGCAGGGGAGGGCAGTTGGCAGGGACTAGGCCTGCAAGGGAGGGCAGTTGGGGGTGATCAAGCCTGTAGGGGAGGGCAGTTAGGGGTGACCAGGCTGGCAGAGGAGGGAAGTTAGGGGTAACCAGGCCTGCAGGGAAGGGCAGTTGGAGGTGACCAGGTACATAGGGTAGAGCAGTTAGAGGCAAACAGGCTTGCAGGGGAGCAGTTAGGGGCAATCAGGAAGCAGGCAAGCGAGTAGTTGTGAGTCAGCAGTCCTGGATTGTGAGAGGGATGTCTGACTGCCCGTTCAGGCCCGATCCAGGTAGGGCCTGAACGGGCAGTTGGACATCCCTCTAGGGAATCCCAGATTGGAGAGGGAGCAGGCTGGGCTAAAGGACACTGCCCCCCCCCACACACACACACATGAATTTTGTGCACTGGACCTCTAATTTTGATATAACATTGCTTGTCACAAAAAAGGAATGCCAGTGACCCAGAAGCACCACTGAAAACTGTCCGCGTGTCCCTAGCATGTCTCTTCTTACTCCTCCTGAGAGCTGCCTTCTCCTCCTGCCTGTCTCTAGAGAATGGAAGTTGAGTGTGGTCTTTTCTCTCCTTTATAAAAGTGTCAATCACAGTCATCTGTATTCATAGTGTCCAAGGTCAGCATCAGTCAGGAGAAATTAAATCACTTCGTCCAGAACCTTCCCTAGAGGAGTTCCAGCCACACAATTAGCACAAATATACAGACACACTTATGCCTTTGTGCAGGATACACAATGTCACCCAGTCTTTAAAACAACACTAACAAAACTAAATGTGAGGATTACGGATATGAAGAAAGGGAATGTGCTTAATGACATCTAAGAAGAATTAAGGGGGAGGAAAAGAGATATTATTAGGATATGGATAAAAATAAAGGTTACATTACATTTCTTCTGCAAATGTATGCCCGTCTGTGAAGAAAATGTCTCCATTCACCAACTGGCAAACTGGCCTACCAGAGCACTAAAAATGAGGGCTGAAGTATTCACCTTGCCAAGTGTTCCAATAAATCCAAATGCCCTGGGGGCAAAGCCATCCTTCATTCACTACAGTTCAAAGTACACCTATTTCTCCATCATGTCCATGAACTGGCATTTAGAAATCATTCAGACAAAGGAAATATACAGTCAGGTAAGATAACTAAAGGCTACACTTAGAATAGTGAATTGGACTAGAAGCAGCCTGTCATGACCTCAAAGGAGAATTATGAAAAAAATATATAATAATTTTTAAGAAATACCTGCCAATGACCCAAAGAAAAATAGCTCAAGGATGCAATTCTTTGATTACATAAAATATTTTCGGGCTTGTTGCTCAGAAAAGATTCCAAGATAGCAGGTATTAATATTATAGGCATTTCTTACTTTATACACACCAGCTTCTCCTTGTATTTCACAGAAGATAGAGGCCTGCTAAATGAAATACAGTTCTTTGATCAAAGGCACTGCATGCAGAGAGCAATAACACCTTAAGCCAATGTCTGAAACTACACACAGACACTGATCAAAGACCAACCTGAATTCCATCTGTATCCACTTTCAAATCCAGGTCTCCTGACCTAGAGTCACTGTTTTAAAAAAAACAGGCCACAAACTAATTACTTATTCAGAAACTAGGTGATTAGCATTGAATAATAAACATAGGTCAAATGCAGTGGTTGTATCCCAAACTGTCTAAATTCATAAAGTAAGCTAGGCTGTATAAACAAAGAAGTCTTTTCCCAGACTCACAGTTCTCCAGTGTCCACTGATAACTTATCAAGCACAAAAAGGCAAATTATTGCTCAGGTTCTTCAAAAATTCAAAATAGAATTACCATAGATCCAGCAATTTTACTTCTGGGTATATTCAATCCAAAAGAATTGAAAGCAGTCTCAGAGATATTTGCATCCCATGTTCAAAGCCACATTATTTACAATAACCAAAAGGTGGAAACAACCCAAAAGTCCACCAAAGGATGAATAAATAAACAGAATATACATAAAATGGAATATTATTCAACCACAAAAAGGAAGGGAATTCTGACATTCTCTAACTTGGATGGACCTCGAAGACATTAGGCTAACTTCAATAAGCACACACAAAATACTGTACAATGCCATCGAAATGAGTAGTCAAACTCAAAGAAACAAAGGAGAATGGTGGCTTCTAGGGACTGCCGGAGAAGGGAATGTGGAATGTTGTTTAATGGGCACAGAATTTCACTTTTGTAAGATAAAAACATTCTGGAGATTGGCTGAATGACAATGTGAATATATTTAACTCTACTGAATTGTACATACACTTTAAATTGGCTAATATGATAAATTTTATGCAATGTGCATTTTACCACAATTAAATGTGTCTGCTTGGCAATTCTACCCACACATTCGATAAGACAATAAATTAACAGCATGAGCCAGACAGAGGCCAGACAACTGTGATCTCAAACCCAGTTAACAAAAAAGTCTTTAGGCAATTCAAGAGAATACTTTCATCACATTCCCAGAAAAATAGATGGGTCACCCAAAAGTAATAATACGTAATTAGAATAAATAACCAATAACCCATTAAAAAGGGAGGACAAATTATTACACCTATCTTTTTCTATTCCCTGCTTTCTAAAAAGAAGAGGCAATTCAAGAAACATGTGCAGATACCACAAGTCTAACTCCATGTATACCTGCTTCACCATTTCTCAGAGAGAGTCACAGAATGGAATAGAGTAGTCTATAGCTCAGTGACTTCCTATAAAATTGTCAAATAATTTTGAGTGTCTTAAAGAACACATTTCTTCCATGAAGAATAAGTCTCCCTTGGAGATCTGTTAGTGTAGATCTACACATTTGGGGAATTTTCATTGTGTCCCACCATAATTTTCCCACTTATATTCAGTTTTCCAGTTGAATTTAATTACTGTTATCCATGATTTTATGAAAGGTACATTCTTCCATTTTCATGTGTTTCTCTATGTGGTATTTTTCACTGTTGACAGGAACCAAAATTGGTGCACCTCTGGAGGTCAAACTGATAACTGTACTAACATTTAATATTTGCATGTCCTTTGACTCAGCAATTCCACATCTAGGAATTTAGTCTATGGACAAGCACTCTGTCCTTTGCATTTGTGTTAATTTAAACATAAATGCATAATTAAAAATTGTTATCTTAACTCTACACTATCCATGAGCTTCATGTTGGCAGTGATCATGGCTATTTGTTTGCCACTAGTCTATTTCCAGCACCTCTCAAATAAACTGGAGCTGTTGCAAACGAGGTGGAACTATACATTCTACTATGGAAGCAGGCTCTGATAAAAATTAAAATTAAATTAAAATAAGCACATGCACAATAGCATATGTCATCCTATTGGATGGAGTAAGATTCCAGGACATGATAGAAACAGAATCTGGAGGAATATACCAAATACTGGCAGAAGAGCTCACCTCTAAAGGTAAAATTGAAGTGTACTTTCAATTTTTCACTATCACCACAAATCTCTGAGATTAAAAATTTTTAATTACATTTGAAAGAGGGGAAAAGACTGATTTTTTAAAAAGCAAATGGCCAGTTGGGATAAAATATGTAAAACTAACATGCTTTTATTTTAAAAAAATAAATGGGCTTCAGTGTTACTATTTCATCACACTTTTTCCCAGGCTGAGGGAGGGTCACCACTAGGTAATGTCTGCCAACCAATAAGAATTTTGCAGGGCAGGCTAACCACTATCAGAAGGACACAATTGTGAGGTGCCCAGTGGTATATTGTTTCCATGGCAGGTGGGCATCAGTATCTGCAAATGAACTGCCAGTCTCACTGTGAGCTGATAATGATGCTGCCACCACCACCTGCCTGCCATATGTTTTCTCTACTTGTCACGTAACAAGGAAGTACATTTTGGCATGCTGATCACTGACAAGTCTGATACTCCTGGTTGATGTTTTTATACTTCACTGTAGACCTACATATAGCTGAGGAATAGGGGATGAAGTATACAAAATAATATTCTGTTAATTGACCATTCACTGAATCCCAACTTGTTTGGGTGTGTGAATATATTTTTATTGATTTCAGAGAAGAAGGAAGAGGGAGGGAGGGAGAGAGAAAGATCAATGAGAGAGAATCATTGATTGGCTGCCTACTGGGGATCAAGCCCACAACCCTGCTCTTTACTGGACTCGAAGGAGACCCGGGACCCTTCAGTCCACAGGACACTCTATCCACTGAGCCAAACCATGGCCGGTCTTCCTTTAGTTCTAAGGCCAGAAGCTAATGTCTGAAGGGTTGTACCCACTCAATTTGTGCCCTGTTATCCTGTTTCGCATTAGTACAGTAGACAAAGAGTAGGAAAGTCAGTTCATTCTCTCTCCATAAATCACCATAAGACAGTCAATAAAAACTGATGTCAACCCATGGAGTTGCCTTTTTTTTACTCTAATGTAATATAGATTAGCAGAGAGTGTGACATCATGAGTCACTGTCTCAGAGCAGCAGATAATCTGAAGAAAATAATAAAATACGGTAAAAGATGTTTGGGGTACCAATAAGCTGCCTTCATAGCCACTGCCCCATTAATAGAACTGTTAAAAATTCCACAAATAACAGATACAAGCTATGGAAAGATTCTTCAAAAAAAAATACAATCCCCTATAGTCTTTACCTTCTCACTAGCCGTATTTGCTTCCAAATTTCCTTGCGCACACTCAAGGTCAAATGAACTATAATTCAGGTTTCAAAGATTTTCAAATCTTAATTATTTAGCCTGTCTTAATATATTTTTGATATACAGAGCAATGTAGCTCTCCCTGATGTGTCACATATGGTCATTTCTATGGGATGCTCTTCATGACCCAATTCCTCTCCTTCCTCTAGCTCTAAAAGTCAACAGAGGAAAAACCAATAAATAAATGTAAAGACCCAATCAATAAGTTCTCTTCCATAATTCACCATGGAAATAATTTTTATTCTTGTGCTATTAAAGGAAAGTCTCTATGTCTTTAAGCAAAAGATAGTATCTCAAAAACAAAAAGTTTACCCATTAGATAACTTTTTGAGTTATAAACTTGTTAATCGGTTCATCCAAAGACTAGTCTGAGAAGACCGTAATATTTACGCTAAAAAATCAGCAACTGAGGTGTCTAATTAGAGAAAAGAGGTTATTGCAATCACTGGCCAAGAACTTCATGAAAACTACCTAAAGAGAGACTTTCAAACAATCTCAAAACAAGCTCAGTCACTTAAAGAGTACATTCCAGAACAACCAGTAGGTACATAAAAATCAAACTTACTGCATAGAAAAAGAACAAGCAAAGATGCCATATATCTCACATGGAACAGTGATGTTTACAAATACACCAGAGTACACTGAGGGGTTCCCCCAGCTCAGCCTGCGCCCTCTCGAAGTCCAGGACCCCTTTGGGAGTTATCTGCCTACCGGCTTGTGGATGGATGGCCTTCCGCTGAGCACGACCAGCTGCTTAAGCTTCGGCAGCTGCTGCGTGTGCCATGGCTGGGCCAACACAGTCTGTCCTGTGAATACCGTCAAGTGGGGGAGTTAAGCACAGAGGCAGGCTCACCCTGCAGTTCCCTGAGTCACTGAGTTGTTCAGACGGATTGTCTTCTACAAAGAAGGGCACTGGAATCAGGTCTAAGCCAGCAGTTGGACATCCCTTTCCCAGTCCAGAACACCTCCGGGGATGGAGCAATGCGCCAAGCAGCAGGCAGCCAGGGAGGAGCCCAAATCTGGGCCAGGCACCGCACCATTCACAATCATCCCGGCTTACTGCCACTACTTAGTACTGCTGCCACAGAGTTTGCAGAGGCCCAACATGGCAGCTCCACTTGCCGGCCGTGAGCCTGGCTTCTGGCTGAGTGAGGCTCACCCTGTGGGACCGCAATGACTGCCCCTGGTAGTGAGTGCACATCATAGCGACTGGTCATAACAATCATTCCTTCTTAACAGTCGCTTAGGCTTTTATTACATAATTTTAAAAAACAAGAATGAATCCATAACATAGTATCCCTCTATTTTCTCTGGAAAAGATAAGCCAAATGCATGGGCATGTTTATATTTATTCCTTTACAACAATACTATAGAAAAGTTCACCATTGGTTTTTCCACTGTGGACTCTTAGAACTGGTTTAAAAATAGAATATGCAATAAGAAATAGTCATAGAAGAAACCAAGATGGCAGCATAGGTGAATAAACTGCTGCCTTGCACAAAATTTCAAAACTACAGCTAAAAGACAGAACAGACATCATCCAGAACCACAGGAAAAGATATATATATATATATTTTTAGCTGCTTACTGGTAGCTGGGGAGTAAGGGAAGCCATAAAAATAACTAAAAAACATCTACAATATTAGTTACTTAGAAAGAAAAGATAATCTGTCCAAAAATTACATGAGAAGGGTTTTCTACAAAACAAAGTCATATATTAGCAATGTGGAATTAGGCTAACTTACAAAGAGAAAAATCAAATCTGTAAGTAACTTTTTTAAATGTTTAATATTAAATGCTTTGTGTATAATTAAAGATTTCTTTTATAATCCAACTCTTGGTTAACTGAGCTTTTAAGGGATAAAGTAAAATGAATTACTTTTATGTAAAATCAGAACAAAAGAGACCACAGTTATACCTAGGGCAAGCATGCACCACTATATAAGAGAAAGCAGACTCAGTAAAATTATGTGGATTCCCTAAATTTAAATACAATTCAATAAAAGAGTTATGACTAGATCCTGAATCTCAGAGCAAATAAAATCTGAAAGTATAAAAATAGTAATTCACAGTAAAATCAAGTCATTTAAATCTGTTATACTATGCCTGAAGAAAATTAAAGTCTAGGAGGCTTAGCCTAAGGATATTCCAAGTCTAAGTCATTTTAGAAGCTACCTTTAAAATAAATGGATGATGCAATGCAGGTGGCTAAATATGCTGTTCGTGTGACTAGGACTTCCTGTACTCTGTTGAATAAGAGTGCTGAAAGGGGACATCCATGTCTTGTTCCTGTTCTTAGGGGAAATGGTTTTAGTTTTTGCCCATTGAGTATAATGTTCACTGTAGATTTGTCAATGATTCAACAATATCAATTAATAAACTTAAAAGCTTTTTTGTCTTTAACACCTGTAAACTTTAGACCCTCCCAAATGTAGAAGTTGGATTTTGGATGCTTAATGAATCAAGTTGATTCTATTATACACTATGCCTGTTTATTAAAATACTAGAGGTCTGGTGCACAAAATTCATGCACACAGGGGTATGTCCCTCAGCCCAGCCTGTACCCTCTCCAATCTGGGATCTCTCAAGGGATGTCCAACTACCCGTTAGGGATCGGGCCTAAACAGGCAGTCAGAAATACCTCTCACAATCCAGGATGGCTGGCTCCCATCTGCTCGCCTGCCTTCCTGATTGCACCTAACCACTTCTGTCTGCCAGCCTGATCACTCCCTAACCACTCCCCTGCCAGCCTGATTCCCCTAACTGCCCTCCCCTGCAGGCCTGGTCCCCCCCCAACTGCTCTCCCCTGCAGGCCTGGGTCCCTCCAAATTGCCTTTCCCTGCAGGCCCAGTTGCAGGGGAGGGCAGCTGGGGTGGAAGCTTTTCTGCAGGCCTGGTCCCTCCCAACTGCCCTTCCCTGTTGGTCATCTTGTGGCACCCAACTTATGTCCACCTGGGGGTAGCCATCTTGTGTGTTGCATATTACTCTTTTATTAGATAGTATAAAATAACCCCACACTACCATAGTTGAAAAAATTAAGATGAACACAGATTGGTAAACTAAATCATCGTATCATCAAGGAATAAAATGATATAGTCATGGAAATCATTACATTAAAAGTTCATTAACAATGTGTGAAAATATTCAGGTTATACTGTCAATTGAAAAACTAAGAAAACATAGCCTAGCCAGTATGACTCCATTGTTGAGTATCGACCAGGGTTCATGGCTGGATTCCCGGTCAGGGACATGCCCAGATTGTGGGCTCAGTCCCCAGTGGGGATGTGCAGGAGGCAGCCAATCTGTGAAGGCAGCCTGCCTGAGCCCCCGTAACCTGCATTACGATGCATATGCTTGCTAGCCCCAACCCCCTTTCCACTTGTGTCCTAGCTAGCCTTCCAGAACCTGTTTGCAGATAAACCCATTTCTATATGTTTCCAAAGCCCATATGCTAAACCACTATAAGTAGCCAACAACAGCGTATTGATTAAATATTCACTTGATATTAAATAATAAAAGTACTTCATGTAGAAGTCTATTTAATGACATGATATTGAAGGTTACAAAAGAGTAAGTACCATATAATTACTAAGTTAAAAATCATGCAAATAGCCAAGACCGGTTTGGCTCAGTAGATAGAGCCTCGGCTTGCGGACTGAAAGGTCCCAGGTTCGATTCCGGTCGGGGGCATGTTCCTTGCTTTCGGGCACATCTCTACAGTGGGGCGTGCAGGAGGCGGCTGATTGATGTCTCTCTCTCATCAATGTTTCTGACTTTCTATCTCTCTCCCTTCCTCTCTGTAAAAAATCAATAAAAAATATATTTAAAAAATATATGCAAATACCCAAATGCATAAAAAGAAGATTGGAATAGCCAAAACCGGTTTGGCTCAGTGGATAGAGCGTCAGCCTGCGGACTGAAAGGTCCCAGGTTCAATTCCGGTCAAGGGCATGTATCTTGGTTGGGGGCACATCCCTAGAGGGGAGCATGCAGGAGGCAGCTGATCGATGTCTCTCTCTCAACAATGTTTCTAGCTCTCTATCCCTCTTCCTTTCTCTCTGTGAAAAATCAATAAAATATATTTTAAAAAAGAAGAAGATTGGAATAATATACACTGAAGTATTAACAGATGCTATTCCCTGGGTGATAGTTTCTTTTTAACTTCTTCTCCCCACCGCCTCCAAAAAAATTTTTTTCAATAATGAACAAGTGCTACTTTTATGACTGGTAAAATGAGAGAGAAAAATTTTACTTACAATAAAACAAACCCCAAACAGTTCATAAACAAGGATAGAATGGACAATATTATCAGTATTAGCAGAATTCATAATTATATTTTCAAGTAGGATAATTATGGCAACAGAGAAAAATAGGTTGGCATTTTGTTCAAGAACTGTGAGCTTTCCCTAAACTGCAGACAACACCAATAACCCTTTAGCACTTTTAAGCACATAAAAATGAAAAACAAATATACTATTTTTGATTATACATACAAAAATTTAACTGTATTTATGATACTAACCTTTGTATAAGAAGAATATCCACCCACCCATGAACACATCTATCTATTCAAGCCTAAAATGTCTCCAGAAAGATTCCTAAGGTAATGGTAATATTGGCTGTTTCTGAGGAGGCAAACTCAAACAGTGAGGGACCAGGGTAGAAGGGAGCTCTTCAATCATATACCCTTTCTTACCTTTCCCCTTTTGAAGTGAACATGTTACCTACTCAAAATCATTAAAATAAAAGTGGCCCTGGCTGTGTGGCTTTTGCTGGTTGGAATGCCATTCAGAACACCAAAAAGTTGTGGGTTCAATTCCCCATCAAGGCGCATACAGGAGGCAACCAATTGATGTTTTTCTCTCACATCCATGTTTCTCCCCACCTTCCTTACTCTACAAAATCAATAAAAATATATCCTCGGGTGAGGATTTAAAAAGTGAATACCACACAAAAATAAGTAAAGGAAAGAACTTAATGGTATCGGCTTGCTAGTAAATAAAAATATCTAAAAGGTTGAATGACATGTTAACTAATTTAAATATCTATTTTTATATAATAGTTTGTCAAAAATATCCTGTTTCCATATTAGCTTTTGTGCCAAATGACTTCAAAACGTCTGTGTCAACAAATGAAATAATCAAAAGCAGTTAGTTTCTTGATTTGACTTTGAAAATCTTCAGAGAAAAAATAAAAAAAAGAAATCACTGCTTTATCCATATATGTGCTTTCTAAAAATGTCTACATCTATTTTTAAAGAAAAACATACTATGTTATTATATAAAACAAAAAATATATTTTAAATTACATCTTTCTGACTGTTTAAAAATTAAACTTAAAAAAAAAAATCTTTTTTTTTTTTTTAAGTATCTTTGCAAAGGGCAATCTCTGTAAGGAAAGGAAGAAACAAGGACCCAAAGACATCAATCCTGCTTTACTATGCACTAACCTAGACCCACAGGGTTGGAGGATAGGGATGATAACATGGAGTAAAGGAAGAAACAATTACATAAATCCGAATGTGAATTCCAGGAAGATAGGCCAGGCAAGGAAAACGAATTTCTCACAGACACTTTTCTTAGGGGCATAATGTCCAAACAACAAAATGGCACTTGTGCTTGGGGCAGGATCAAGCTAACCTGTCATTAGCAAGGACTCATCTAACTTGTTCCCTTTAGGGAAGGGGAAATCCAGACTAAAAGAGATGACTGACAATTTCTTCCTCATCCATAGTTTCTCTTTTCCTAAACCAGCAGGAAATGGCAGTTCCTATAGGCAGGCAGAGGGTTTAAAATGTACCACAAAGTTATTGAGCCTGGGAAATTGTATGTTTTACCTAGGAGGACCCTAACTCAAAGAAAAACTGAAAACATTAAACAAACTAAGTGGACCTTGTGCAGAGAGAAGCTAATGATCTGTCAACCAAGCTGCATGCTGCTGTAAGAACAGAAACAAGAAAAAATGACATTTAGCAAATCACTTTTTTCCTGTTAAGCCAGAAAGGTCCCAGGGATCCTCTGCAACAGCCAAGTCAGATAGTCTGGCAGATGGGGTGTGTGTCTTGGAAAATGAGAACTACTACAAGCTTTGGATTTTAAAGTTGTTCATAGTGAGGACCTAAGCACCATTGAGGAGGGAGCAGAAAATGGAAAGCACAGGGATGGGAGGGGAAAGAAAGGATACAGTAAGAAGGCAAGAAAACAATAAGGAGGTTAGAGACAAAAGGAAAGGAGTGGGGATTGCATCTATAAAGAGGGATATAGAGACTATCCATACCACTGTCACTTTCTGAATTGTGAGAAAGACACAATAAATCCACTTAAACTTAGTGATCTTCTTCCTTCAGAGAGTTATGATCCTTGACCACCAAACCAGAAATACTGAAGAGCAGCAAGATGACTCATCTTTTGTCTTTCATCTTCAAAAACTCTCAGGTGTTGGAGAGTTCAGACTGCTTGCTGCTTTTCTTCTATGCAGGCAGCAGCAGCCCTGGCAATGAGGGATCTAGTGGAAAATGTGAAAAGGTGCCAGGCCAATGTCAAGAAGTCAATCATTGTGATGGGTTTGGTTTAAAATGCCATTATTTCAACATTTAGTGAACTGATGAATGATTGAGGGAAGGAAACACCAGCCCTCAAAAGGAAAAAAATCACTTAAAGATAAATTTAAGTCCTAAAATAGGGAGAAAAGAAGTCCTGGATCCAGTGGTAAACTGGATTGTAACCTCAACTTATATATTTCAGATAAACAGATATATCAATAACATAAGCAGATGTGGGAACGAATGAGTTTAATCTCCTAACCTTCTCTTGTGGTGGGAGGAGGCTAGAGGGTAAAAGATAACTAAGCCATTCCACAGAAGTGGTAGAGGTTTACACTGCAGCTCTCTCAACAAACAGGCCACTACAGTCAGTGCTCAGAGTAAGTACAAAGCATCACCCAGTGGTCACAGGACTCAGGGCTGTGCATGTGTCTCACACTGACACACCCCCTCAAACTTTGTCCTTTTATCTACCACACGAAAACAAATCTTTGGTGTGAAAAGACTAAACTTTTATAATTGTAAAAGGTCAAGTAGGTCAATCAGTGTAAACAGGGCAAAAATATTCACTACTGGGTTTATTTAGTTTTTTAAAAAATATACTTTTACTGATTTCACAGAGAAAGGGAAAGGGAGAGGTAGAAACATCAATGATGAGAGAGAAACATTGATTGGCTGCCTCCAGCGCATCCCATAATGAGGATCGAGTCCACAACCCGGGCACATGCCCTGAACGGTGACCTCCTGGTTCATAAGTTGATGCTCAACACTGAGTTATGCGGACCGGGCGTGATCACAGGGTTTAGGAAGAGATCTTTGATGACTGCCAGTCCATTCTCCTCTTACAGATAAGGAAACTAAGAACTCATACACTATAAAAGGATGCCATGGAGTTAGGAGAAAAGCAAGGACTAACTGCACTTCAGGTCTGGAGCTCCAGATTTTCTTCAATTCCAGCCCATCTTGTGAGGTGGAGCCTGTGCCAGAGGATAGAAATTGGCTGGTCTCTCTTTTTAAAAAATATTATTTTTATTGATTTCAGAAAGGAAGAGAGAGAGAGGTAGAAACATCAATGATGAGAGAGAAACATTCATCAGCTGGCTTCTACACACCCCACACTAGGAATTAAGCCTGCTAACAGCGCATATGCCCCTTTGGGAATCAAACTGTGACCTTCTGGTTCATAGGTCGATGCTTAACCACTAAACCACACTGGCTGGGCCAGTCTGCCTCTTTAGAGTAGCCCTCCCCGGACTCACTAGTAGGAGTACTACATATTGATCAGTAAATGCGGTTATATCAGAGTCTGATGAGAGATACCAGGAAGACTAATTGAGCCGTTATGGATTCTTAGTAAGAGTATCTTTTAAGAAGACTGAAAATGTGTTCATGTTTTTATTGATTTTAAAGAGGAAGGGAAGAGGAGAGATAGAGATAAACAACAATGTGAGAAACATCAATCAGTTGTGTCTTCCTGTATACTCCTCAACCAGGATGAAATCCCCAACCTAAGTATGTTCCCGTACCATGTATCAAATCCACAACTTTTTTTTTCCCCCTTGGGGGGGGTGAGGGGGTGGGAGGGGGATGGTGCATAGGACAATGCTTTAACCAAATGAGCCACAAGACCAGGGCTGTTCCTTTACATTTTATAAATTAAGGAACTAAGGTAGTGAACTCAGAAAGAAATGTGTCCAAAGTGTAAGAATTTGGACATGCACAATCTTCAGGTGTCTATCTTGCTGTTTCTGATGTCACAGAAATGACCTCTCTTCTTCACTGTAATGTGGTCTGACAAATTGTGGAAAAGGCTACAGGTCTGTATTTAAGGTGCTAGTTTCTATTGCCATCCTAAAAAAAATTATTTTGTTCCACCCTTTCTGCCCTTCCCCAAAATATAATGCAGGGTCTGCTTCCATTTCCTCCCTGTACCAGCACATCCAAAGGAATCATGGCTGCCTACATACTACCACTATTTTACAAATAAACAGAGGCTTCATGAATGCATTGACCACCCCTGTAGGATTTTAGTTCTCCACTCTTAAGACTCAACTAGAAAAAGAAGCCTCCCAGCTCTCCAGCTACATGCGGTATCACTTCAAGAAAAGATGCTTACCTAATTCCTAATTAGTGCCTAGGTCACTTCTGTGATTTTCTTCCTGTCTTCATTCTAAACAATCCAGTTTCTTCCCTTCTCATTTTTTTTTTCTTTCTTTCTTTTTATAAATAAAGGAAGGTCAGAAGTTACAAGTGGCAGAAAGCAGGCATAGTGGGGGAAAATCAGATGCTAAGTGGCTTCTCTTTCTCAGGACTCTACCATGCATCAAAGTCTTGTACGATGGGCTCTGAAAAGCTGGGCTCAGCAGCAACTTCCCAGGCTTTGAAAAGGTGCCCCATACATTGCAGAAATGGCAAAGTGGAACACGTCACAAACTTATTTCCTACCAATTCATTTGGACTACAATTGAAAAACAAGGACATCATGAACCCCAAGTCAGGGGGCAGGGGGAGCAGTCAGGGTCCATCAAACTTGTGTCACTTGGAGCTTTAAAATAATAATGAACGATTCCAGACAAAAAAAATATTAACTTACTGCCTCCTGGTTGAGTAAATCCCGCTGTCAAATAATATTTTAAAAGAACAAATTACAAGTGCTGTACATTCTTGATTATGAAGAAAAGACACAGAAATCTCCCCAAACCAGACCTCCAGCTCTAAGGAGTGGCTGCCCAGGCTGCCTCACAAAGACAGCAGAGGCATGACCACATGAAGCATCCAGCATGTGGCCACCAATCAGGTGGAGCGGCAATAACCAGCATTCATATTACAGACATTTAAAAGAGAAACACACTTATTCTCCCTATTTTTAAAGTCTTATTTTGTGTTGTAGTCAGACTGCTCTGCCTCAAGTCTTTATGAGGTGGGCTCAAAGTCTACATGAGGAAACTAACCAAGGCAAGTGACAAGAAAGCCATATACCCAGCTTAGAGCTAAAGGATGAGTTTTCGTATCTCTTCTCTATATCCCCAAGCTTTTTTAAAACCTTCTAGGTAGAAGGCAAATCCCACCTCTTCTGTAAAGACTTACTGGGGCCCAGGCAGTGTGGCTCAGTGATTGAGCATCGACCTATGAACCAAGAGGTCACAGTTCAATTCCCAGTTAGGACACATGCCCAGGTTGTGGGCTCAGTCCCCAGTGGGGAGCATATATGAGGCAACAGATCAATGATTCTCTCTCATCATTGATGTTTCCATCTCTCCCTCTCTGAAATCAATATACATATATGTTTATTAAAAAGAAAAAAAAAGACCACCTGGGAGTCCTAACCTGATTGCTGACATCAGGCACTGTGAGCTGAAGAAAAGGTAACACAGGTAGTGTTACCCTTCACAGTAGGCGAAGGAGGTCAGAGAACCCCAGACTTCACATGGGGAGACAGAACATAGGATAGTGGTAAGATTCTTATAGAAAAACAAGTATGAAGGCAAGAAGCTGTGAAAGGTCTTGGCATGTCCATGGAATATTAGTAGTGAGAAGTTCTTGTGACATGCAGTATGGAAGCTAGAGTAGTAGAGTTAAGACTGGAAACAGAAGCAAATCTGTAAGTGATATTATAATTTTTTTAATGTACAATAGCCTTTCCTTTGCTTTTTATTTTTTATGTCCACTTAAGGAATTAGATGCTTTTCTTCAGCAACTGTACAAATTATTAACTCACACCCTGCAATTTGTGAGATAATCATGACAGTGCATATAAAAAGCAATGCTGACAGCAATGTGAAAGAAGGCACAGACTAGAAAGAGCAGGACAACTACTTAAGATGGAATTGCAATAATTAAAATGAGAGATAAGGAGTATATAGACTAAAAGCCATAGAAATACTGTGAAAAGGAAATCTGGAGAGAGGGGAAAAAAAAA
>PVJN01000631.1:0-107565 GCA_004026805.1 Lasiurus borealis | reverse complement strand
AAGATGGCTGCACCCACTGCTGAGGCCAAGTTCCCTTAAGGAGCCTTAATGAGCAATCAGTAGCAACCTGAGGCTACACCTTCCTCCACCCCTGTGAGACTTGACAGGGGACCTCAGGCCATGCCCCCCCTGCCCAACCAGGGCTTGACAGGGGACCTCAGGCCGCACTTCCCACCAGGAGGGGCTTGACAGGGGACTTCAGGGCGTGCCCACTGCCTTGACACCACGCTAGGGGACCTCAGGCTGAGCCCCCCTGCCTGGCAGGGAGGGCTTGACAGGGGATCTCAGGCCATGCTCCGCACCTAGTGGGGCTTGACGGGGGACCTCAAGGTACACCCCTAGTGCTGGGTTGGGAGAACTAGGCCACGTCCCCCACCTAGCAGGGCTTGATGTGGAACTTGAGTCTGTGTCCCCCTTCCAGTAGGGCTTGATGGGGGACGTGAAGCTGTGCCCTCTCCTGGTGCCAGGTTGGGGGAACTGAGGCTGCACTCCCTCCCCCCTGACTGGTGGGATGTGACGTAGGACCTCAGGCCATGCCCCCCATCCAGCTGGGCTTGACAGGGGATCTCAGGCCATGTTCCCCACCTTGCGGGGCTTAATGGGGAACCTCAAGGCACGCCCCTCCTCCCTTCCCCCTCCATCAGGGGGACGGCAAGCCATGCCTCCTGATTTGGAGGGGCTTGACAACGGTGGGACTGGCTGGGACTGGATCTAGCACAATGTGGGGGAGGAGGCACGGATCTGGGTCTCATGCAATTTTGAGATACATGTGGGTGGGTGGGGACTTGATCCTGGGTCCCCCTTTTAATGTGCACGAATTTTGTTCACCAGGCCACTAGTATATAATAAAAGCCTAATATGCAAATCGACAGAACAACCAGTCACAATAATGCATAATGACGCCCAGGGGAAGACGCTCTATGTAGGAGCTGCCTCCAGCCTCCTGGCCACCAAGACAAGTGCCAGTGGGAGCCCCGAAACTGCCTTGCCAGTCACCCCATAGAGGGAGGTGGCCAGCGGCAGCAGCAGGGGGCAGGGCTGGTGAGTGGGTAGCGCCAGGCCAGCCAAGGAATGTGCCAATAGGGTGCCCCCGCCTCCCCCTCAACCCCCCGATCACCCCACCAGTTGCCCCACAGATCAGCCCTGATTTCTGGCCATACCTGGGACTCTACCCGTGCGTGCACAAACTTTTGCACTGGACCTCTAGTTTGAAATAATTTTCTAAGTTATTTTCAGCCTTATAACTTCACAAATGTCTACATTTATAGGAAAAATAGTCAACTTTAAGTGCCTAAAAAAGAGTCAGCCTAGTTCACAGACAAATTTTCAATGGCATGAAAACCATACAATGTCATCTGTTTACAAACAAGCCTCATTCTCAAATTTTGCTTATTCAATAGAAACAGTGCTGAAACAAGTAAGGAAGAGAAATGCATCTGGGGACAGAGGTTACTGGAGACAGGAGATCCTTGACTGAGCACCTAATACCAGAGCAGATGCTTCAATGCACTTTAGCTTTATGCAATTCCATCTCTTCAACCGTTTCTGACCCTTTAATTGTCTAAACAAGTTCCAACTCTGAACACAGTGGTTCCCGTGGTGATAACTGCAATTATGTCATTTGTAAATGCTTAATACACAGATTAGAAATACTGAGATTCTACTTTTGAGATTCTCAAAAATAGGTGCAGTTATTATTACCTTACTAAAGGCCCAATGCATGAAATTCATGCATTCGACCAGAATTAAATCTTAGAAGTGAATCAAAGTGAATTTTTATAACTGAAATGGAGGCCATTGAACCTAACAAAGCATCTGAGCAGTTTACCTTCAATCTTATTCCTTTGTATTTAGAAATTATTCAAAATTGTCATATTATAGTCTCTATAGGATGGTCAAATAATAGTCTGGACAGAGAAGGTAATTTTACCTCCATTATCTTGCTTAAGCTGTGACAGGTTGCCCTAATCAACTTTGGTGCGCATGCTCCCTCTAGGTGCCTCTTAATCACCATGTGCCATGCTCAACAGCTGCACCAGTCTGAAGGGAATTGGCAGAAATGTGTGGTGATGTGCTAGCCACCCCCAAGGCAGCGACTTCCCTGACTGCTCCCAGACTCAAGAGCACATGGGTGTTCGCTGTCACAACTGATGGCCCCCAAAGACAGGCAAGTGGTTTCAGGTGGTGAGTCAGGAAAAGCAGTTCACATCAGGAATGTTCCAGCCCAGCAGAGCTGAGCTGCATCCTGCTCCCTATACAGGCATATAGCATTTATCATTTACACAATGTCACTGTGGGGGACAAAATGAGCTCAGCACAAATAGAAAGCAATCAGCTATGATGCAGAGGAACCAGTAAATGAAGCTTCTCTCACCAAGAAAGAACCTAACTGCCTAAGAATTGTCACCATCTCTGACACTTGAGGTCAGTCCTTATCCTGAAATAGAGGACTTTACCAAAGCCTGTCACATGGGTGTTTGAGAGCCGAGCTCTGAGCCACTTGTAGGACCGTTCAGCAGCTGCTACAATAAACTGATTTGTGTACCCAAGGATGAAAGCGAAGGAGGAAGGGCAATCTTCAAAGAGACCAGGTAGATGCCATGACACATGCCACACAACAGGCTGCTCATGAATCAAATATGATATATGCTGCCATTCCCTTCAGTGTGGATGAATTTCAATAAAATCCACACATGTGAAGGAATTCCTTCCTTGCCTCTATGCACTTGTTTATGAGCCAGTAAATAAGTGATATGATATCAACTTGGTGAAATAGAGATGTTGGACATTAGATCAGATAACAGGAGACCTAGAAATTGAAAGAGGCTTCAAGCCATCATTTGCACCACACTTCATGAATGAATATAGCATTCTGTCAAGGTTTATACAATGACAAATGAGCCTATAATCTGAAGGAACCTGAGCAGATTTAATACTTGTTTTAGGGAATCTAGTTTGCTTTCTCTACCTCAAAATTAGCCCAACTTCAGAATCCCTTGCTAAAATTTATCATTCTAGTAACTATGGTATATAATAAAATATAATAAAAGTACATTTATTATACACTATTTGGGCATTAGTTTAAACCAATAGTTTTAAAAAATCTACATTTAGGTAAAGAATGTTAATATGGCTTCAATGTGTTAAGGCTTTTGAAGATACAATAAAAACCTACTCAAAACATGATCTAGTCTACAAGAATCCCCACTGAATCAAGGTAAGAAAAAGACCATCATAGTCCTTCCCTGAATAGATTTCCCATTACCAAAGGGACAATCCCATTCATTTCCTGTGTTTATCCAGGACACAAAGAACTAACTGCATAAGACACTTAGGGTGGAAAGGTCAGGAAAAATAAGGGGGAACTCAGAAGCTCATTACCAGCTTCCCAGAATGGCAAGTTCTGCAGCTGGTCATAGAACGTTTTGCCCTAAGAACACAAGGAAATGCACTCTTCGGGCCTCTGAGAGGGTGCACTAGGTTAGAAAGTCAATGTGTTCCCCAAAAGGCTCCACAAGACACCGTGTACTCACTCCCTGCCCACAGATGCATACTCCTACTCCAGCAGAGCCCTCTCCTCCCAGATAGCCAACCTATCCCTCTGAAGTAGGAAAGAAAAAAGTGCTAACCTCCCCTCACTACAAGTCCACAGCACCAGCTTTTAGAGGAGGTGGTCAGAGAGAATGGAGCCAAGTAATGGAGCTCAGGACAATATGCAATTATTACACTGGAACTGAGCCTAGACCCTGGAAAGAACATGTCATGAGACTTTTGGCAATCACACTCTGGTCAGGGTCCCAATTTTAAATGTCTCCCAAGAGATACCACTTCCTGATACAAAGGCATGCCTCTCTACATATCAGAGCAATTCCGCTTGACTTGAAGAATTGTCATCTGCTGGTCTCTGAGATTCTATCACAAGGGCTCAGCCTAAAATAATCCCCAACCACTGGCGAATACGTTTGTCATCACTTACCTTCTTCCCAATAAGCTTCTTTCGAAGAAATTCCCGGGCTTCAAACATGTAGGGAATGTCATATAGTGGACGCAGTTTCTTGTTCTTATCCTAAAAGCAAAATAAAATAGCACATTAGGAATGAAAAAAAAACCACACATAAAATAACCCAAAACACAAATGAACGTGGCCAACAGCACAAGATACTAGGATGCAGTGAAATATGCTCCCTACCTCTTAGTATCACAAATATTAAGTAATTGCTAGATACATAGTAAATGGTTACTTGTTTGAAATGCTTTAAAAGAAATAAGATTACCTTTTTAATGCAACAGCCTGAAAAGCAAGCAATGGAATGTTTCTCATTACCCAAACAAGAAACAACCTAAAAGTTCAATGAACAGGGAAATACCAACATAAAATGTGATATAGAAGAAGCTCAGTAAGTGTTAGGGCTCCTTCAAATATTTATAGATACATTATAAATCAAATTCTTCTACTCCATAAGCCTTTACTAAGCACCTACCAACTAATAGCCCCATACAACACACTCTCTAGTTACAATCATGGACTCAAAATTAGAGTAACCTAAGAGAATAATATAAGAAAGCCTACAGATATGGAATAGCAACAAAAATCAGTTTTGAATTAGTGCTAAATTGTATAATATAAACTAGGGACTAAGTGCTACCAAAATAAAGGTCAGTGGAAAGAAATAATCAGCTGAAACCAATTTGGCTCAGTGGATATAAAGGTCCCAGGTTCGATTCCGGTTAAGGGCATGTACCTTGGTTGTGGGCACATCCCCAGTAGGTGGCGTGCAAAGAGGCAGCTGATCGATGTCTCTCTCTCATCGATGTTTCTAACTCTCTATCCCACTCCCTTCTTCACAATAAAAAAATCAATAAAATATCTTTAAAAAAAAAAAAAAGAAAGAAATAATCAGGAAAGGCCTCATTGACAAGGTGGTATATTTCATGTGAGTTTGTAGAATAAGGAAAAGCTAGGAAGAAAATCCAAGTTAAAATAAACAAACAAACAAAATAGCCCTAGCCAGTTCGGCTCAGTAGGTAGAGTGTCAGCCAGCAGACTGAAGGGTCCCAGGTCCATTTCTGATCAAGGGAATGTACATTGGTTGTAAACTTAATCCCCAGCAGGTATTGTATGTGTATGTCTCTTCACCCCCGCCCCCCTCTCTCTCTCTCAAAAAAAAAAGCAAAGCCTCAGGTGAGGATTTAAAAAAGAAATAAAAAAAATTAAAAAAAGAGAGATGCAAAAATAAATAGACAGTATTCCAACATTTGCACAAAAATCTAAATACACTGTTATTTTATCATCTCACAGGTCCCAGAGTTCTCCAAAAATAGGTTACTGCTCTTCTAAGCAATGTTAACTCTCAGAATATGGGAGTCTAGAACAGCGGTTCTCAACCTGTGGGTCAAGACCCCTTTGAAGGTCGAATGACCCTTTCACAGGGCTCGCCTAAGACCATCGGAAAATGCAGATATTTACATCAGGATGCATAACAGTAGCAAAATTTCATGATTGAGGGTCACTACCACATGAGGAACTGTTTGCAAGGGTCGCAGCCTTAGGAAGGTTGAGAACCACTGGTCTAGAAGATGACAGAACTGGAAAGGGATAGTTACTTAAGAGATATGAGAAACTTCTTTTAGGAAATGAATCCACAGGAATTAACTACAAAATAGAGGGAATAAAAGAGGAAGAATCCAATATTTTTAGTCATGATGGCAGGCATTCAAAGTCAATAGGAATTTGCCTTTAAAAATGAGTGTGAGAACGGTTAGAGCATGTGTAGAAAAGTAGAAAGATGTTGGCTGGGTCAGTTGGAATAATTACTGTATTGGCTTTCTCCCACTAGGCTCCTAAATTCCATGAAAACAGAGGGCCGATTCATTTTTACTATTCCCTGTGAACCCAGAGCCAAGTACACTACCTTCATCATATCTATACTAATAAAAGGGTAATATGCTAATTAGATCAGGAGACCATCAAGGAGACCTTCCAGACAAAGCCATGGAGGTGGGGCCAAGGCAGAGGCGGTTAGGGGTGATCAGGCAGGCAGGAAAGGGCAGTTGGGGGCAATCAGTCCAGCAGGGGCAGGCAGTTGAGGTGATCAGGCCTGCAGACTGGTTGGTGAGTGGTGATCAGGCAGGCAGGCAGGTGAGCAATTAGGAGCTAGCAGTCCCAGATTGCAAGAGGGTGCAGGCCAGGCTGAGGGACCTCCACCACCCCACCCTTCCCCCATGCACAAATTTCGTGCACCGGGCCACTGGTCTATCTATATAAAAGCCTAAATGACTATCTGACTATTCGAGATGCTCCAACTAGTAGCTATGACTCGCACTGACCACCAGGGAACAGACACTCAACCCAGGAGCTGCCGAGCTGCAGTGACTTGGCAGCTGGGGTTCTCAGGTGACACACCCGGAACCAGAGAGGAAGGAGCTACTCTCTACCTACCAAGCCGAACTAGCTAGGGCTATTTTGTTTGTTTATTTTAACTTGGATTTTCTTCCTAGCTTTTCCTTATTCTACAAACTCACGTGAAATATACCACCATGTCCATGAGACCTTTCCTGATTATTTTTCTTTTTTTTTTAAAAGATATTTTATTAATTTTTTTATAGTGAAGAAGGGAGTGGGATAGAGTTAGAAACATGGATGAGAGAGAGACATCGATCAGCTGCCTCTTGCACGCCCCCTACTGGGGATGTGCCCACAACCAAGGTGCGTCACCCAAGAACCACCCTCTCACAATCCAGGACCTCTTGGGGGATGCCAGAGAGCTGGTTTCAGCCTGATCCCTGCAGGACAGGCCAAGAAACCCCAATGGTGCATGAATCCATGCATCAGGCCTCTACTATACTCATAACTAGCTGTACAAATTTATGAACCTCAAGGACCCAGGTAATACTTGAAAAAAATTCACAAAACATGGAAAGGAGAAAACCAGAAATTAATTCCTAACCTAGATGCAGGCTGCTGCTTTCACCCTTCTCCCCACCTCGCTATATGGTGAGTCCACCCAGTCATGCCTTTGCCATCTAACTAAACAAGAATTTATGAATATAATCCATTCTATATTCATAAAATATTTAAATTGTTTTCTTAAATAGCCAAGTATTCCCAATTTATCTTTCTCATTCTAATACCCTATAAAAACTAGTCGTAATAAAAATACTGAGCTCAAAGGAATCGAAATAAATGTTTCCTCCTAGATCATAACTAATCCTTGGAGTCCAAGATACATCATTTAAACATTTCAATTCATGGGTATCACCAAAAAATATATGTTATCAGAATGTAGATAATTCTTTGAATTTGAGCTTAACATTCATCGTCATCCCACTGTCTCCTGCTTCTAGTTTAAAAAACAACAAAAATAACAACAACAAAAAAAAAACAAACAAAAAAACAAACAGCAGCAGCAGCAGCATTACAATGCCCCTCTAGGAAGTTAGCATACCTTCGAAAGGTGTCACTATTCCTTCTCCCAAATGATGTGTGTAAGCCCACATATTCTACCCAGAATATGGAGCTAGCCAAACAATGACCAACATATTCGGGTATTATGATCACTGTCTAATAAGTAAGGTATGGCCCTAAACATGAAAATCTTTACTAATTTAACACTGGGTTTTTCATGTAGAAATTAACAAGGACAATAGGACAGATGAGAGTTGCCTGGCTAGAGGGAGTGTTGTGTGACACAAGGACAGATATATAGGATTACAGGTATTTTTATAAATATGGGTTACTACTGAGGAGCTAAGTATGATACATAAGCCACAAAGTAGAGCTTAGGATGACACTCTATGATATAGTAAGAATGCTAGCTAGACAGAAGATGTTAGGTACCAGTAATGGACAGGATTTTTAATAAACAGAAAATCAATGGTTATCAAAATCAGTTTTCAGAAATAAAGAAGTGCCAGTGTATTCCTATTCACCAAGAGATAGAGGACAATCTATTTACAGAGAGTAGTTGTGTGATTAGACTAGCCTAAACGAATATTTTTTTAAAGTGAATCCATCAAAATATTGACATTTACCTTATGTAGCCTATGACTGCCAGAGAATCTAAGTATCTGAACCTTATCCTACTTATTCTGAAACACCAGCAGTACATGAAAGATAAGAAATACCATTCTAACAAGCATTCAAATGCAGATCTTGGGATAAGGTACATCAAAATGTATGAAAATGGCTGTCTGAACAAGAATCCTTCCCTTAAAGACACTCAACAGGACTGGGCCAAGCCAAAATATCCTTAGAAGAATGAAATAAAACAAACAGTATACCAACAAGCACCCCAATGAAGACAGAGCAACACTGGAGTCCAATCATATGTCTCCCGTAAGCTAGGAAAGAGCTAATAGCACAAACTGAAAACAAGACATCATAAGTAAAAACAGAATGATCTCATTACTCTAACCCTTCAGACCTAGAGGCTATTGGCATCTGCAAACACATTATAAGAGAGGTATTAGAAGTTCCTAAGAAACTATAAAATAAAAACAAGTCCTCCAAATAAAAGCCTTTAAAATCTCTAAGAGGCAACTGAAGTAGGGGATGCATTCTGAAGGGAAAACAAAAATAAAAACAAAAAACAGGACTTTAACTAAATCTTGCCTGCTAAAAAGGAATGTCTAGTTTACATTCTAATACACATGAGATTATTTTTAAAAGATAAAAATAGAAAAAAAAATGTTTGCTTTATCTGGTGCGTAAACAACACACACATCAGTCTGTGCTGTAATCACTGTACATTCTGAGAAATGACACTGAATGTAGGCCCTGTAATGACTCATGTAAGAGGTAACTTCAGTCTTCCGTAGTTGTCAGGGTTTGGAGGCCCAATGACCATATCGCAGAATCTAAAAACAGGCTAGGCATTTTTATAGGAAGATTATTTTTGGCTGGTTTCCTAAATAAGACCTCTGGTCAATGCTCATTTGGAGGGAAAGGAAGGGACCTCTAATCAAGGCCTTACTCTCAACCTCCATTCAGGCCTAACTTTTTCTAGCCCATGCAGTAGCCAAAAAAAACCTGTATCCAAATAATCTAATGACTTTGGAATACTGAGAGGTTCCTTAAGCAAGGCTTAATAAACACAAACTACTATGAAAAAAAGAGATGGATAAATGTGGCTCCATTTTTACACTAAAATGTAAAAAATTATTTACTGGGGGGAAAAAACATCATGAACAAAGTGAAAGGCTAAAATGCAGACTCTTAGTAGCTGATAAGGGAAATGGATAAAGAAATGGGAGAGCAGAATGAGAGGAACAGGTGCAGGGCCATGGTTGTAATCAGGTTGGTGAGGCCTACTCTGATCACATTATTCAAAGGAGGTATGAGATGTAATCATCTGGAAAAAGGCAGAGAGAACAACCAGTGCAAAAGCCTTGAGTTAGAAGCATGCGTGGTGAGTTCAAGGACCAGCAAAGACACCACTGGGGCTACAGCTGGATAGATGAAGAAGACAAATCACAGGTCTGACTTAACATTTGGAAGACTACACTGGCCACTGTTAGAGAATTGACACTGTAGCAAAGAAAGGGTAGAGCAAAGGGAGACCAATTAAGAGATTATGACAATAATCTGGGAAGGAAATGAGGTAGCAGTGAGGGAAATAAGATATCAGAACCTGGATATATTTTGAACATAGACAGAATGTACCATGTGAGGGAAAGGGAGGAGTCAAGGTTCACTCCAAGTGTTTTTTTCTGAGCAAATAGGAGGAAGGGAGTGTGTGTGTGTGTGTGTGTGGGGAGGGGGGGGGGGATCAAATGAGATGGGAATGACCACAGGCAGAGTACACTAGAGAAAGTAGAGTAAGATCAGCAGTGCAGAAACGGACATTCTAAACTTCCCAAGTGAAGATGTTGGGCAGGCATTGGATATGCAACCGTGGGGTGTAGAAGAAAGACCTGAACTGGTGATATATAATACATTTGGGAGCTGTTAGCATATAGGTGATATTTTAAAAGCTAAGAGATTGAAAAGGACAGAGAAGGACTGAACCCTGGGGCATGATAACATTAAGAAGTAAAGAATAAGGCAAGAAATCTGCAAAAGGAGACTAAGAAAGAGCAACAGTAAGCTTAGTAGGACAAGATGACCAGAGTGTGTTATGTCCTAGAAGCTAAGGAAAAGAAGAGAATTCAGGAGGGAATGAATTACTGTGTCAAATGCAGCAAGGCAAATGAGATGAGGACTAAGATTTGCATGTTGGATTAAGCTAAGTGTGGGTTGCCGTTAACTTGACAAGAATAATTCTGGTGGAGCAGCAGAGGCAAAAGCCTAATTAGAATTAAAAGTAGGAATAAGAAAAGAAGAACTGGAGAAAGCAAGTACATGCAACACTTTTGAAAGTTGTGCCACAAAGGAGTATGAAGGGATTATGGGGCAACTGGCAAAGGAAATAGGTTAAAGAGAATGTGTTTTTGTTTTTTATTTTAGATGGAGAAATAACAGGCAATGGTCCAGGAAAGAGCAAATAAGTGATAAAGTAGGGCAGAGAAGTGCTAAAGCAAGGACAGAACTGGCCTACATAGGAGTAGCAATCGTTCATATTTAAGAGTGTAGATGCAGATACTGTTAGGTATATAGATATAGGAGTGAGTCACTGGAAGTTCTCTTCTGATTGCTTCAATTTACTCAGTAAAGAAAGAACTAGAAAAAAAAAATCCAATAGAAGAATTGGTAAAAAGTATGAACTGGCATGTCACAAAAGAACTCCAATTGGACACTGCATATGAAAAAATGTGTAACTTCATTAAAAAGTAGAGAAATGTACATTGGGATACTACAGGATATCCATCACATTTGCAAACATTTTTAAGGTGAGAATGTAGGATAATGGGTGTGCCCTTTAACAATTGATGAGATTACAATACTATTCAACTATTATGGCATCTTGCCATGGATTTACTTGCATTATTTGTGAAAGTTAAGATCTGCACTCCTTGAATTAAGAAATTCTACTTAGATTTATACCCAAAAAAGTCTCATGTGTGCATACAAGAAACAGTGTTCATGTTAACACTGTTTACAGTAAAGTCACAGAGTAGAATACCACAGAGCAGTTAAGCTGAATTAGAGCAGAACAACAAATAAACACATTTGAAAAAAATAAAGAAAAACAAGTTGTAGAATGACATAGTAAAAGTCCATTTAAATACAAAATAAAAATAGTCACAGAGATACATAAGCAGCAAGAAGACAACCATGTTGGAATATAGAATGAATGGTTAATGGTTACTGTTATACCATGGGCAGTGGAAGAAAGGAAAAAAAAAAATGGGGTTGAGGATGAGTACCCAGGGGCTTTCAACTCTATCTGTACTATTTTACCTCTTTGAAAGAAGAGGATCTGAAGCAAATGTGGTATAATATCAAGGCTAAAAAGAAAATGTATATTATTATATAACATTGGATAAACAAAAAATGTTTAGGGATAGAAAATCCCAAACTTTCAATAACTTTTTAAATTTTAAAATACCCCTCTGCAGCAGAATAACTAACTATATATTGATTTCTGAGAGGAAGGGAGCGGGAGAGAGAGCTAGAAACATCATGATGAGAGAGAATCATTCATCTGCTATCTCCTCATGGCCTTACTGGGGATCAAGCCCATAACCCAAGCAAGTGCCCTGACCAGAAACTGACCTTGACTCCTGGTTCATATAGGTCAATGCTCAACCACTGAACCACACTGGCCTGGTGTAACTGGCCATGCTTTTCCTCATAAAAAAAATGCATTAGAACCCTAACTGGTTTGGCTCAGTGGATGGAGTGTCAGCCTGCAGACTGGGGGTGGGAGGGTGGGGTCTCCAGTTCGATTCCAGTCAAGGGCATGTACCTTGATTGCAGGCACATCCCCAGTGGGAGGTGTGCAGGAAGTAGCTGATTGATGATTCTTTCTCATCGATGTTTCTAACTCTCTATCCCTCTCCCTTCTTCTCTGTAAAAAATCAGTAAAATATATATTTTTTTAAAAATGCATTAGATTCTTTTTTTCTAATAATAATAATAATAATAATAATTTTATTCACAGATGTATGCTTCTGGGAAGCAGGAGAGAATAATTTATCTACAAACATTCTCTCAAATAACCAGGGTCAAAAATAAGTTTGATTTTTGTTTTTAAAAGAGCTTGAACTGTAACATATTAAAGTAGCAGCGCGTAATTAATTTCTATTAAGATCTTAAAACTGACTGTTGAATTAAAATAAGAGCAGACGTGATCAGATTAAATAAAGGAAATTTCAAACAGTAAATAATAGGCCAATCCCTGTTGTCCTACCATACATGGATTTTAATAAACAAAGGCTGTGATTTCCAATTGAATTATAGACTTAAAAATAGGAACATTACTACATGCCCTGTGAATATTTATAATCAAGGACCTTTTGATTCCCTTGGCAGCCATGAGACAGGATCCACAAAAGATAGGTGGATAACTTAGAAAGTTATTAGCAGCAGCTGAAAAAAGTTTCAAAATCATAACCACCTTGGCCAAATGGAAGATATCTAGCACCTCTTTACTTAAAAGACGATACAAAGAAGATTCATATATCCAAACATTTCCCCAGGAATTGCTTATTTCTAAATTAGCTCTATTTCATTCTCCCAACAAATAAACCTCTTAACGGTCAAAAGAGTCTATTAAAGGACAAGGTCTGTGCCTACATCTGGCTCTGCGAAGCCACCATGCCGGGCCGCCTCCTACGGGGCCTGCAGCAGTGGTGGCACCATTATAGATACCGGTTCATACCTTGGATGGCACCGAACATAAGCCACAAACCCAAGACCCTCCAGTATATTCCAGAGGAATGTAAAGACAAAGTTATCTCAGATGAAGAGGTCCTGGGAACATTGCTGCATGTCTTCTAGGCCCTCTTCACAAATCACTTCAATCACCAGCTGGATGTCTTAACTGTGCCTCCAGAATCCATACAATCGAAGTACCAAGACCTGCTGTCAGTTCAGCCTCCAAGGGTGAACATGCTTGAAAACAGACATCATCAGCAAAATATCTTTAAACCAGAAGAAATTCTTTATAAGACACTGGGTTTCAGTATTGCTTGAGCAGCCAGCTCATTGGTTTCTGCTGGAAAAGGTATCTTCATTACTAAAGGACTGGCACCAAAAGGTGCCATTATCTCCATGTACCCTGGTAATAGCACAACTAGTACGTTGCTAAGACGTTCTTATATACTGAGAAACATAAACTCAAAAAAATAACTAGCCTGTAACCCTTACCATAAGAATTTGCATTGGAAACCCAGATTTCCACAGATTTTTTAATCCATTTTGGAAATTAACTGTAAAGTATCTTATGTTAGAAAGTATCCATGCATATTTGTGGGATACACACCCTCTTCTTTTAAGGAAATTTCTCTACTCAATGTTTAAATTTAGGAGAATATGGTATGGCCTGCTTTGATCAGACTTGTTACTTAGGAAGCATTAGAGAATAAGTCAGTTTGGTTTAGATAAATGTAAAACTGATAAGGGTTGAAATATGAAAGACAGAACTTAAACTCATAAATCACTAAATAGCCTTAGCTGGTTTTGCTCAGTGAACAGAGCATTGGTCTGCGGACTGAAGGGTCCCAGGTTCCATTCCAGTGAGGGCACATGATGAGATTGTGAGCTCTATCCCCCATAGGGGGCATGCAGGAGGCAGCCGGTAAATGATATTCTCTCATCATTAATCTCTCTCTCTCTCTTTCTCTCTCCCCCGCCCCCTGCCGCCTTCCTCTCTAAAATCAATAAAACTATATTAAAAATAAATAAAACTTCACGGGTGTGCCCAGCTATTGTGGCTCAGTAGATGAATGTTGGCCTATGAACCAGAGGTCATGGTTCAATTCCCAATCAGGGCACTTGCCCAAGTTGTGGGCTCGATCCCCAGTGTGGGGCATGCAGGAGGCAGTGGATCAATGATTCTCTCTCATCATTGATGTGTCTATCTCTCTATTCTTCTCCCTTCCTCTATGAATCAATAAAAATATTTTTTTTTTAAATTCCGTGGGTCTGAGAAGGGAAGGAAGTTGAACTTTCAACTCCACAATTATGCCAGATACCAGACCACTGAAGTGTGTTTCATTGCCTTTATAAGACCCTTAAATTTCTAGATTTTCCTGACAAACCTATTTCATCTTGCTGATGCCATGTTTAAGGATCTAATAAAACATGTGAAAACACTGGAATTTAAGGTATAATAGTAATTGCTATTGTTAGGTAGGGTCCAAGCCGAAGGAGTTTTAGAAAAAGATAGAAGAGAAGGTCATTGTGACCCTCCTACCTTCTCCCCTGCAACAGGTCATATAATAACCCTCATGTGAGAGGTGCCCTCCCTATATCTCCAAAGATTAAGGGACACAATGAAGAATCCAAACCGACAGGCCTTGTTAAGTTTCCCCAAGTTGACTGCACTCCTCTTATACTCTGACCTAACTTATTTCTACAGGACTGCCTATACTTTGTCAGACCTAGCATAAAATACTCAGGTCTGTTTCTTCCAGTCTCCATTTCCTAATGGAGTCTCCTATGTCACACTAAACATATATGAAATACATATGTATGTTTTTCTCTTAGCAATCTTTGTCAGTTTAGTTTTCAGACCCAGACAGGGACTCTATGAGGCGAGGAAAACTTTCCTCTCCTACAATTAAACCCTTTCAAAGGCTTAATCAGACAGCAATCCTCCCTGAGTGATCCCCTTCTACTAGGGAAGTGAGGCTTAAAGGTTAAGTGACGGGCCTTGTGTTATCTAACAAGTAATGGCAGAATAAGGATCTGATCACAGCTATACCAGAGGCTGAGGGTCCTGGCCGGTGAGCTGACACTACACTCACTCTCTTCTTGGTGCCAAAAGGCACTCAGCCCTTGTCAGAGGTTGTCAGGTTTTAGTGTGCCTAAGGATCACCTGGGATCTTGTAAACATGCACACTGCCAGGCTCTCACCAGTTATCCTGACTCAGGAGAGAGCTGGTGTGATTTCCACAGTTCTGTTTTTTTAACAAATAGCAATGAAAATAGCACCATTTCAGCACCCGGACCTATTGAAACCAGTAGAAATAAAAAAGAGTTTAAAGGTTTAAAAAATCAGAAAGCAACAATGAGGAGCTTGATCAATGTCAAAATGGCTAAATAAAAAAACAAAACAAAAATAAACAAGCAACAGCTAGGGAATTCAGGCTTACTTTTGCATGTGTAGCAGGGGCGGGCAGTAGTTCAAATCCTTCCTAAACTTCTATTACAAAGAAAACTTGAAACATTCAAGAACAAGATTTCCAAATACTCCTTAGGTCCAACTACAGGACGACAAATGTGGAATCTGAGAATCAAGAGAGAAAATCAACCTGCCCATGCCAGGGCACAACAGAAGGCATATCCTCTCTGCCGCCCATGAGCATCCAGTGCTCTAGGCCAGCGACTTTCAACCTTTTTCATCTCATGGCTGGCACACATAAAACTAATTCCTAAAATTCTCTGGCACACCAAAAAATATATTTTCTTACCAACCTGACAAACATGTAAGTAAAAAGGAATTCTGAATCATTCATACTGGGTAGATATTGTGGTGCTGGCTATGCTCATTTTTTTTATTTGCCAATCTCACGGAAAAGGGGTCAGTGTCCCTGACTAAGTAGTCAGGTATAGCATGTCTTAAGAATTTCCACACTGGTTGAAAATAGCTGCTCTAGACCTACACTAGCCAGAAGAAAAGAAGGAGTGGCAAGTCCAAGAATCAGCCACCATTCCAATTTCTCCTGGCAACCTGCCAGGAGAAGCATTTCCAGTATCCAAAGAGGGAAAGGAGCTAAGATGGTTTAAGCAGCCTCATGTCCTTGAAGGGACTTGCGTGTCATGTGCTCTGCACAGCATATGATTCCATTCCATAGGAACTTGCACATTCCAAAATTAAAGTACCATTTTCAAGGCCATCATGTAAAGGGGGAAATCTGTCTCTGGAGACTGCTCTTCTAACTGAATTACATTAGCCAACCAAGAGCATTTCCAGAAGTACTTGCTATTTATTGCTCAGATGCAGTAAGTAAGGATGGGGGAGAAAAAAGGAGGCCAAATATCAGGACCCTGTCAAAAGTTAAAAGATTCCAAGACTTAATACTTTAAAGACTCTAAGGGCTCCAAAATCATTATCCAAGCAAGCAAAGACAAAGAATGAAATAAAACAACAGCACTGTCCCTCACAGATCTCAAGGCCAAACTAAGAGAAGGCTCACAAGCATTCTACTGTTCATTGCTGCTAATTAACTGAATAGAAGCCTGGGCTCTAAACAATGATCCTGGCTGCTACCTTGTCTCAGTTTCCTTCTAAGAATCAGCAATCTAACAACTATCTAGCTTAATATATTTTATATGCAAAACTACCCACTTACTTCATATAAGATGTACTACAGCACTAATCACTTTCTGCCTTGTATTACCGTAATTTAATTACCTTATATAGCTCTTATCTTTATCTAAATAGTCATCACTTTGCACTTAATGTCAGTCACTCCTAATAACAAAGCTCAAATTCCACTTTTCATCTAAGATATTCCTTGTTTTTTCTAGTTTGCTAACGTTGGTCATCATCATGAATGAATACTGAATTCTAGCAAAGATATTTTTGACATCTTTGAGATTGTGGGGATATATATATATATATAAATTGATTTCAGAGAAGGAAGAGGAAGAGAGGCAGAAACATCAATGATAAGAGAGAATCACTGATTGCTGCCTCCTGCAAGCTCCCTACTAGGGATTGAGCCCACAAACTGGGCATGTGCCCTGACCAAGAATCTCGAACTGTCACCTCCTGGTTCATAAGTCCATGCATGCTCAACCACTAAGGCACAATGGTCGGGCTGAGATCATGTGTTTTTTATCTTTAGTCTGTTAAGGTTGCAAATTTTCATTTACTGATACTTAAGTATCAAACCAGTTTTGTTTTCTTGGAATAAATTTAATTTCATCGCTACATTTTTTTTAAATCTGGCATTATATATGGCTTTGCTATAAAAACCAGGCAAATTATTTCAAAACATTGTAAAAATCAAAAAAGGACTAAATATACTGGTACAGATTAAGGCAACTCTAAATTCACATTTCAGTAACATTTTAGGTAATATAAATGCCATGAGAAAACCCTACACTGTGAGTGTTACTAAGAAGCAAAGCTACTTATCTGAGTTAAGTTTTACAACATCTAACATGGATATTAACAAGAGCTAAAATGTCAAGAGACTGAGGACATAAGCCAAAGCTACAGCACTAATCACTTTCTGCCTTGTATTACCGTAATTTAATTACTTTATATGGTGCTTATCTTTATCTTTCCTACCAGACCACAAGAGGGAAGATCTGAGAAAAAGGATCTTTATAATACCTAGAAAGCACCTAGCATAGTGCCATACTCCTTTAGAATAAAATGAGCAAAAAAGCCTATCTACAAGATTTTTAAAACCCAAACTATACTTATTGTGATTTTGGAAATAAATGGAACTAGTTAGTAAATATAAAAGTAAATAAAAACAGAGGTAGAGGGAGGGAATATTACTGTAGGTCCATACCACTGTTAGCAAAATCATCTAATGAATGTCACTTATTTAACACTAGAGGCCAGGTGCATGAAATTCGTGCACTGGGGAAGGGGGATGTCCTTCAGCCAGCCTGTTCCCTCTCCAATCTGGAACCCCTTGAGGGATGTCCAACTATCCTTTCACAATCAAGACTGCTGGCTCCCAACTGCTCGCCTGCTTGCCTTCTTGATTGCCCCTAACCGCTTCTGCCTGCCAGCCTGATCATTCCCTAACCACTCCCCTGTCAGCCTGATTGATGCCTAACTGCTCCTCTGCCAGCCTGTTTGCCCTCCCCTGTGGGCCTGGTCACCCCTAACTGCCCTCCCCTGCAGGCTTCGGTCCCTTCCCCCCACAACTGCCCTTCCCTGCAGGCCTGGTCACCCCTAACTGCCCTCCCCTGCAGGCCTGATCACTCCCAACTGCCCTCCCTTGCAGGCCTGGTCTCTCCAAAGTGCCCTCCCATGCTGGTCTGATCGCCCACAACTGCCCTCCCTTGCAGGCCTGGTCCCTGCCAACTGCCCATCCCTGCTGGCCATCTTGTGATGGCCATCTTGTGTCCACATTGTGGCAGGACCTTTTGACCACATGGGAGCAGTCAACTTGTGTGTTGGAGTGATGGTCAACCTGCATATTACTCTTTTATTAAATAGAATAGGGGCCTGGTGCACAGGTGGGGGCCAACTAGTTTGCCCTGAAGAGTGTCTTGGATCAGGGTGGGTGTTCTCTTTGTGGCTTGGCGAGGGGCCTGTGGTAGTTTTCAGGCCAGCCATGCCCCCAGTGACCGAAGCAGAGGACGTGGTATCTGGGATTTATTTATCTTCTACAATTGAAACTTTATAGCCTGGAGTGGAGCCAAGCCGCAGCCATTAAAACTTGGTTGCCTTAAAAAGCGGCCTCCACAGGCCAGGCTTTGTGGAAAGCTTGGCTTTCTCCATCGCCAGGAACAACCCAAGCCTCTCTCTGCTCTCTCTATGGCTGAAGCCATCTTGGTTGGGTTAATATGCATACTCACTCTGATTGGCTGGTGGGTGTGGCTGGTGGGTGTAACAGAGGTGTGGTCAATTTGCATATTACTCTTTTATTAGATAGAACTAGTTGAATTTGAACTGTTTTTAATGTGTCAACCATCCTGCTGCTATTGTCAGATAACATTCTATATTACACAAAGATATATATTATTACAGAAAAATGATTTAAAGGATTATGAACTAGGCATCTCACTGTACAAGTATAATGTCTAGGCTATATGTAAGCAGTGATGCAAAAATAGTACTCTTGCTAGTTTCACTGTGTAGTGTTAGGAAAAACCCAAATTTACAAAATCCAAATAATCAGTGTGTTTTCTTCTGACTGGGCTAAGACTTTAAAGCAATTTCTGCTCTCTCTACTGCTCTGTCTATTAATAAATAAAATAACAAATTCTGTTACTTAGCATTTTTGAAAAAATACACTCAATCTATCGTTAGCTAACAGTTACCAGGAATTCTTACAGAGAACATATAATATCATTCAGAGTTTAAATTAAACTAATCATTCTAAAAATATCAAATGTGACAGTTCCATACTAAAATAAATGATGGTGTAAAAGCTACAATAAAAAGGCGGATAATTTCCTAAGTGCAATCAAAAGTACCAACTTCCCCAAAAACACTTCTGAAGTTGAGAGTGAACTAAGCCTTAGAAAGGACATTTGATATTATTTGTGATTAAGATGGAAGCACAGGAGAAAAGTGTGGTGAACAAATGCAGAGCCCTTTCTTCATTCAGAAAGGCTCATCTCAAACAACCCTAACAGGTGTAAAGTTTTGCCGGCCAGAGCAGCGGTGGCCAACCTTTCGGACTTTGCAGACCACCAGTGATCCGTGGACCACCGGTAGGCGACTGCTGGACTAGAGCACTCTTCACATGCTGTTCCAATGAGGAAATAGAGCTAAGTAGAAATAAAAAAAATAATTAGTGTCTGTCTAGCCTCTTTCTACCGAGCTAATAGTTCTGAAGATCAATTGCAAACATGAACCAACGTTTACATGGAAACTGCCTTCATTGGGAAGAACTCAAAAAAATCTCCAAATAAGAAAGGAGAGTTTTGATGTGGAAGGGGAAAAGGAGCAGGGAGACGGAATCTTCAAGGACAAAGCAGGCTTGGAGGTCTGCGAGGAAAGGGAACCAGCAGGGACCAGTATATCACAACTGGCTCTGCCCTTCACAGCTTCTTTCCTCTTCACTGGAAGCTCGTAATTAACTAGTTGGCCCCGAATCATGTTTTCTAGTAATGGAGAAATTTTCTCCCACATTTCTCACCCTTCATCCTCAGGCTAAAAATGGAGAGCCACTGCCCTCAGAAGAGGCAAGCCCGTTACTTAAAGTACAGGCTTCAAGCCAGATGAAACCCATCCAGCAGGGTGATGTGCCCCAAGCCCTCCCATGGTTCTAGAAGGCGAGGAAGGAACAAGAGGAAAAGAAAATAAATCTCTTACAATAGGAAACCAATTTTCTCTGTAATACACAGCAGGATCGGGTGAGCCCATTCAGAAGATAATATCATTTTGTTAAAGAAATGCTTCTTTGTAAGTGCCTTCCCTTCTTTACCATATTAAAAATGTAATTATTATTATTAACCATTCTTCCTGGAACAACACAGAAAGGAAAATGATGCTGGATATGACACCATTATTTAGCTGGTGCCAGTGGAGCCTTCAATTCAGCCAGATTTCCAGTCAAATCTATGCAATAAATTGTGGTGCATTTCCAAAAATGAGACTGAATTATGTAAGTGCACGGCAGAGAGGACTCCCTTTAGACACCTAGTTTCTGCCTTGCCAGTTGCATCACTCCCCGGTCTGAATCAGGCTGCCAGGCATATTTTATCCACCAATTCAAAGTACTCTCAGCCTGGGTTTAAAATTTCAGTAAAATGAGGTGTATACCTTTTCAGGACAGATATCATTCTAACCCTACAGAGCAAAGATGACTCTCTCTTACTGCATAATCTACTCTGCCATCAATCAGAAAACGAAAACACTTATCAGCCACCACTACAATGGAGAAATATGGGGAACTTAAGTTATCAGAACTATGAACAGCTCAGACATTCCGATACAATGCCCAGCTGGCAAAGCAATTTCATCACATATACATGATATGCCTTGTCCTGCTGCAGACAGGGACATTGACAAGCCTGAAGCCAAACCTGCTGAAGACTGCTTCTCGGAAAGAGACCATCCCCGCACCCAATCTGAAATAAAAATACGCAGAATGTATATTGAAGTTATTTTTTTGGCAGTTGTTTGGACCTATTGAATTAGCAGTCAAATAACCAGATCCCCAACTCAGGTGAGAGTAGAGGACAGGAGAGCATGAGTAGGGAACGTCTCACTCGGCAACAGTGGTCTGTTTGTGACCGTGGGGAATGAATGACGGGAGACCTAGATGGGTGTTTAGGTCTGTGAGAGAGCAGCTTAGCTTCTGCATTATGCTATGTCACTCTGAATTTCTTGTTCTTCTAGCCATGAAAGAAACTTCAAGTGTGCCTATTTAACAACATTTTTATGTCAATCACATCCCCATCTCATGAAGACAATCACACTAATCTTTCCTATTTGCTGGCTTCCAACTAACTCCTTTAACACAAAGGGTTGGCTCTACTCCTGATTTCTACAACACTTAATTAAAACACAAAATAAACACTACCATTCGAGAACCTACTATGTGCATTTCACACATCTTATTTTTAATCCCCACCACAACCAATGAAGCTGAAATTATTAGCTTTATTCAATTGAGAAGTTAGGTGCCCAACGAAAAAACATGCCCAAGATAACATATGCCAAAGCAAAAAATAAAATAAAATACCCCCCCCCCCCCCAAAAAAAAAGATCTATCTGGCCCTAGAGCCCAGGCTAGTTTCTCTCTATCATCTGCCTCAATACCATTTAAGGTAGTAAGAAGTGACAGAATGTCCACTGGCTTTCCACTCACATCTGATTCCACATTCAGTCCCTTACAAACTAGAAAAGTCCAATTAATTTCAACATATAATGCATGCCCACCAAAGCCACTAATCCTGGGAAACTCACCAAGATGAACTAAGTTGGATTCTGTATTTGTGCCAGTTATGAAGCTATTGTCACGCAGTTTCAGACCTAACCTTTTTTAAATTCCAGTTTGTAATGCTGGAGTGGGAAAACTGCCAAGTTTGTTTCTGCTTTGCCAGCTGGTTCCCTGTTAGGCTCTGCCAATAGAGGATGTTAGAGGGAGAATGGACAGGAAGAAGAGACAAACGCTTTCCCACTCTGTCAGCTTCTCCAGAGCAATACTGCTTCCTCCTCAGAATTGGCAACTAATTCCAGCTTGCAGTTTTCCCAACAGTCCCCAAAAAGTCTCATCACACCACCTCAGATTTACCAGAACTGATCACCTGGCAGCCCCTCCTGTGAGGTCTGGGTCCCAGCTCCAAAAATTACTACTACAAGCTAAGACACACACATCAGCTCAAAGGAGGTCACAGCCCCACTTCCAAAGGGTCCATCCTCCCAGTAAGTCCCTCACTGAGGCAGATGATGGTCAAAACCTGTATGTGAACATCAAGATTCTCTTTTGGGCTGTTTACTATTTTCATACCTGATTAATAAAATTACTTATATTGTCTCTTAAAATAGCAGATGTGGTTTCTTTCTTCTTATACAGCGGCCAAAGCACCCTGTCTATGTAACTGACCAGATAAATTTTCAACCATCAGACAGTCTAACTCTCTTGATAACCAACACTCTCATCAGATAATACTGCCCTTTAATGTTCCAGACTACCCCAACCCAGCCAGTTCCCATAGAGCAGGACCACCTACTATGTAAAAGCAAGCACAACACCCCCCCCAAAAAAAAAAACACACACACACAAAAAACGAAAGAAGTGCACAGGAAGAGCTTCCACGGGTAAAATAGGTGATGGCTAGAAAATCTTGACAACCTGTAACACATACATTACACTAGAATAAACAAAGGACTTTCAATCCAATATAAATCTACTCCATGAAGTCCACAGCATTTAAAGTTAAATAAAAAGAGGGCAACATACCCTCCAGGTTGTTTCTACTTGATACATTGTTTAACTCTCTTATGAGACATGAATTATTTTGTGATCTAAAATCCCAACCAATAAGGAGACTATATTAATGGTTTCCAAAATTATGATCATGGAAAAGATGGAAAAGTAAAAACCTAATATGTGTCAAAGTGGTTACTATATTGCATAAAAAGGGATGCAAATAAAGTGAAGGTTAGTAGGGATGGCCAACAATATCAGAGGAGAGATTCAACCAAGATGGCAGCATAGGTAAACACCTGTACTTGCTGCCTCTCACAATCATATCAAAATTACAACTAAAATACAGAAAAACTATCATCCCGAACCATGGGAAAGCTGGCTGGGTGGAAGTACTACAACTGAAGAGGTAAAGAAGAAAGTGCATTGAAACTGGTACGAGGTGTGGAGGCAAAAACTGGCTGGCACCCAGGTGTGCTGCTTTTTTAATTAGGAGGGAGATTCAAACTCCCACTTGCTCTGAGATCCAGTGCCAGTTGAGAATTTGAGGGACCCACACACATATGGGGAGAAACTGTACTGTCGGTCAAACGGGCAGGAACACAAGGGTGGCTTTCTTTCAGACAAAGGTGTTCGCAGAGGTCTTTTGATCCTGAGCTGGGACCTCCCTGGTGCAGGGCTGACTGGCAGCCATTGCTATTTGCTCTGCCCTGGAGATTCCCTGAGTCCCAGCCCCACCCAATTTACAACCTCACCCAAGCTGTGCACAGCGGCTTTTGCATATGAATGGCCAGTCCTTTCTCAGCCTAAAACCTGTCCAACTGCACCTGGGTCAGGGAGCTCCAAAGTTATAAAAAGAAGACAAAGCCCACCACTGAAGCAACCTAACTTGCTTCACAGCTGGGCCTCATCTGGGCAATTTCAAAACCCATACAAAGAGGAGGAATCTGCAGATCTTTCTATAGCTCCTGATGGGTGGGCTCAGGCAGTGGTCAACTTTGCACCTCCTTGAAGATCCAAGAGCCAGTGTACCCAGTGGTCAGTGTTTATAGCTCTTCACATTCATAAGTGACACACTCAAGAGGCAGTCTCAGTTTGTACCAAAGCCCCATCGAACCAAGTCCTGCCCCATAAGGTGTCTCCTACACAGCAGCTCTTCCATTGTATACACCGCTAGTCCTCACAGCAAATTGGCCTGGAGATCAATTCCTCCCAGTGATACCAAGAGCAATTAAAGCTCAACTACAACAAAACGGTGCATATAGCCCACAAAGGGGTGCACCAAGAGTGTCCACCTCAGGTGATTGGGAAGGCTGAGCCACTGGGCCCTATAAGACACCTATTATACATGCAGACTTAGCAGCTACCCAATACACAAAAATAAAGACAGGGAAACAGCCAAAATGTGAAGGCAAACATGTCACAAATGAAAGAAATAGAAGAAAGCAAACTAGTAGATATAGAGTTCAAAACCAGAGTTATAAGGTTATTCAAGAAAATTCTAGAAACCTCCAAGGAACTTAATGAGACCTTCAAGGATCTTAGTGAGAATATGAACAAAACAAAAAAATGGAAAAGGACCAGTCAGAAATTTAGCATACACTGACTGAAATAGAGAATAATATACAGAGATTTTAACAGGAGAGTAGAAGATCCCAAGGATCAAGTCAAAGATTTGAAATATGAAGAAGCAAAAAATATCCAACCAGAAAAACAAAAAGAAAAAAGTATTCAAAGATATGAAGATAATGTATGGAGCCTCTGGGACAACTTCAAGCATACCAACATCAGAATTATGGGGGTGCCAGAAGAGAGAGAGGAAGATATTGAAAACTTATTTGAAGAAATAATGACAGAAAACTTCCCCTACCTGGTGAAAGAAATAGACTTACAAGTCTAGGAAGCGTAGAGAACCCCAAACAAAAGGAATCCAAAGAAGACCATACCAAGACACATCATAATTAAAATGCCAAGGGCAAAAGACAAAGAGAGAATATTAAAAGCAGCAAGAGAAAAACAGTTAGTTACCTACAAGGGAGTACTGATACAACTGTCAGCTGATTTTTCAACAGAAACTATGCAGGCTAGACGGAGTGGCAAGAAATATTCAAAGTGATAAATAGCAAGAACCTACAACCAAGATTTCTCAACCCAGCAAAGCTATCATTTAGATTGAAGGTCAGATAAAGAGCTTCATAGTCAAGAAAAAGCTAAAGGAGCTCACCACCACCAAACCAGTATAATATGAAATCTTAAAGGGTATTCTTTAAGAAGATGAAGAAAAAGAAAAAGATTTTAAAGAACTGTGAACAATAAATACATATTTATTAATAAGTGAATCTAAAAATCAAGTGAATAAAAAATCTGATGAACAGAATAAACTGGTGAATATAATAGAATCAGGGGCATAGAAAGGGTGTGCACTGACAATTCTCGGGGGAAAGAGGGTGTGTGGGAAGAGACTGTATAAAAATCATATACCTATGGATGAGCAGGGCGGGGGGGTTAAGGACAGCGGGTGAGGTGGGAACCGGTTAGAGGGAGCTTTGGGGGGAAAAGAGGGACATCTATAATAATTTGAACAATAAAGATTTTAAAAAATCAATGGGGAAAAAAGAGTATCACAGGAGTCCTAGAATATCAACAAAATACCATTTTTCTCCCACAACAATATGGAAAAATTAGAAAACTTACACCAGTATTTTATCATGCAATGTCAGTAAATGAAGACTGGAAACTTTGTCCAAAAAAAATCTAATGGAGCTCAATTACCTGAAACTTAGGGGAAGGGGAAAAAGAAACTGTTTAATGGATAGAGAGCTTCATTTATATGCCAAATGAAAAAAGTTCTGGCACTCTGTCTCACAACAATGTGAACATTCGTAATACATAAAAATAGTTAAGACTCTAAATTTTTAATGTTATCACAAACAAAGGGTGAAGGGAGTAATTCAAAATAATATTCTGATTCTTTCATCTGGGAGAGACACAAGCATGCTATCAAATTCAAAATGCATGTTAACATGAGAATTTTCAAATATGAATACTAATCTTTGGTTGACTACAAAAACAGATTAATCAGTCACTAGTTATAAATATAACCAAATATGCTAGCTCAGTTCTGGTCCCAACAACTATGTTCCAAGCTGTTTCCTTCCTCAACAGCCCCAGGACTGAACCTCCTACTATTCTTTTTACATTATTCCCATGCCTAGCTATGACTGCTACCTAGGAGCTCAACACTTAGCTTATTAAAATGCCAAACACTCTATAAGGCCAAGGCCAAGGCCAAATGCCACAAAACTCTGAGAAAAATGTTTTCTGAGTTCTCCAATCAAATATTCTCTCTTTTCATATGGCACACTGTGCCCAAGTCAGTATATGTGCTCCTTACATCCCACAGGTGATGAGAGGCTATTTGAGGTTCAAAACAGCTTTGTTTCTCTTAAAATCCCACTATACTTATTTAATTCTCAAAACAATTCAACAGAATAAGCAACTATTATATTTACACATATGAAGGAAAAGAGGCTCAGTGTAATTTTTTAAGATTTAAAATTCATGTTTGGAGGGTGAGAAGGAAGAGAAACAGAGAGAGAAACATTGATGTAAGAGGAGAACATTGACCAGAGGCCACCTGCATACGCCTTACAGGGGCTATAACCCACAACCAGGGCATGTACCCTGACTGGGAATTAAACCAGCAACATTTTGGTGCATGGGACTATGCCCAACCAACTAAAGCAACAGTGGCCAGGGCTCAGTGTAATTTAGGTCCTGGGCCACACCAGTAGAAAATAGTAGAGGCAAGCCAGCTGGGCTGGAGCTGTACTCCAACAGCTTGTGAGGGTTCAATTCCTGGTCAGAGCACATGTCTGGGTTGCTGGTTTAATCCCATATTGAGTGTGTACGGGAGGCAGCCAATCGATGTTTCTCTGGCATATTGATGATTCCTCCCCCCTCCTTCCTTATGCCCTCCCTCCCCTCTTTCCAAAATCAGTAATAATATCCTCAAGTGAGGTTTTTAAAAAGAAAGAAAATGAAAAGGGTAAAAGCCATTTTTGTTTTTTTAATTTATTAAATCTTTATTATTCAGGTTATTACATTTGTTTCTCTTTTTTCCCCACCATAGCTCCCCTCCACCTGGCTCCCAACCCTCCCGCTACCCTTACTTCGCTCCTGTTGATCTCATCGATAGGTGTATGATTTTTGTCCAGTCTCTCCTTGCACAACCTGAGAACTATCAGTACACTCCCTTTCTATGCTCCTGATTCTATTATATTCACCAGTTTATTCTGTTCATCAAATTTTTAATTCACTTAATTTTTAGATTCTCTTGTTGATAGATATGTATTTGCTGTTCATAATTTTTTATCTTTCACCTTTTTCTTCTTCGTCTTCTAAAAGAGTACCTTTCAGTATTTCATATAATACTGGTTTGAAGTTGATGAACTCCTTTAGCTTTTTCTTAATCTGTGAAGCTCTTTATCTGCCCTTCAATTCTGAATGATAGCTTTGCTGGATAGAGTATTCTAGGTTGTAGGTTCTTGCTATACATCACGTTGAGTATTTCCTGCTATTCCCGTCTGGCCTGCATCATTTCTGTTGAGAAATCAGCTGACAGTCGTATGGGTGCTCCCTTGTAGGTAATGAACTGTTTTTCTCTTGCTGCTTTTAATATTCTCTTTGTCTTTTGCTCTTGGTATTTTAATTATGATGTATCTTGGTGTAGTCCTCTTTAGATTCCTTTTATATGGGGTTCTGTGTGCTTCCTGGACTTGTAAGTCTATTCTTTTACCAGATGTGGGACATTTTCAGTTATTATTTCTTTAAGTAGGTTTTCAGTATCTTGCTCTATTTCTTCTGGCACCCCCACAATTCTGATGTTGGTACGCTTGAAAATGTCCCAGAGGCTCCTTACTTTATCTTCACATTTTTGGATTCTTTTCTCTTCCTGCTTTTCCAGTTGAGTGTTTTCTGCTTCTTTGTATTTCAAATTTTTGACTTGATAACTGCCTTCCTCTAGTCTGCTGTTAGGTCTCTGTATAATATTTTTTATTTCTGTCAGTGTATGTTTAATTTCTAGTTGGACCTTTTCTATCTCTAGTTGGTTCTTTTTCATCTTCTCTTGGGTCTCGCTAATTTTATCCATCTTTCCTAGGATATTCTTGAAAAACCTTATAAGCGTGGTTTTGAACTCTATATCCAGTCATTTGTTTTCCTCCATTTCTTTTGTTTGTGATCCCTTCCCCCGTCTCAGCATTTTCACCATCCCAGGAGAACTTTTCTGTTGAATTCAGCCTTATGATACCAGACTTGCAAAACTGCAAAAGCCTCTCTGTTGAGCTTGGGATGGGTGGAGTTTCAGAGCTTAATGGACCACCTAGCCCTCCACAGCCCCCGAGTCTCATGTGACTGGGAAATCGCTGGAGCGGTCCCTGTGTGGGGGCATGCGCTGCGCTCTCTCTAGCAGTGCCTCTAGACTGCTGCCTCTCCAGCTCCCCTGCACTCCAGGACCTTATGAATCTGGGTCCCCAGGACTTCACCTGAATCTGGAGCTTAGTGGAGCTGGAAGTGACGCAGTTGGGATACTTTGTCTCCTGCCCACTTGTGAAAGCCAGTGGCACAATCAGCAGTCGGTCTTCTACGCACAGTGCTATGCGTGCCGCCCGACTTCTGTCCTCCTGCGACTCTCCCAAATTTCCATGCACTTCTCCCTTTTCACAGTCCAAACTCCCCCCCATATGAGTTTCAGCTGGATCTGGGGTTCATTGTCGTAGAATAAGGGGTTCAATGCTATTTGGAGTCTCCGTTTCCCTCCAGCCAGAGAAAGCCAGCCAGGTACTCTGGCACCTGCTCGCTCCACAGGCGCATCTCTGCACCTCAGCTTTTTGCAGCTCCTCTGGATCTCCATGAGCCCCTCTTTCCTTCTAGCTGTAGAACTTCCACTCAGCCAGCTTTCGTGTGGTTCTGGATGATATCCATTCTGTCTTTTAGTTGTAGTTTTGAAATTGTTGTGCTAGGCAGCAGTGTAGGTGTTTACCTATGCCGCCATCTTGGTTCTCTCCAATAGGGGTAAAAGTTGAACTCTAATTTAACTGATTCTAAAATCCATGGCCACTTAATTTTTTTTTTTCCAAATTCCCTAGGTTGAACATTTATTTGTCAGACCTTTCTTTCTTTCTCTCTTTCTTTATTGTTTGCATGACCATAAAACTCAGTGGGGTTTGGGGCGGCCCCCCCTATAATTAAACATTAATATTTCTGCAGTGAAATATATGCATAATTTTACAAAGTGGGGTAAATGAGTAAAATTAACCTATCTTTAGATCAAGTTTTGCTGCCAACTTAGTTTTAATGGTAAACATTTAAGAAAGTAAACAAAATAAAATCAACTTTTGGATTTCAGATATCTAAAAATGGAATTAGGGGCCTAACATTCTATCATAATGCAATTTTAAAAATGTGGTATTCATGTTTTCTAAGCCTTGTTTTCTTCTATAAAACAAAATAAAGTATGCAAATATCTTCAGAATTAGGAATGTTTGAATTGTTACCTCATTTGTTCAGTATTTTATTATTGAGATAACTAATTGCTGGAAATAATCCTCTGGGTTGGCACTTGTAAGAAATATGCCTGAATTCTATTACAAAGTGAGCAATGACCCTCTGATACCCTTCAAATAGCTTAGAGCAAAAGAATGATTTTCCTTCTTCCAAGCACTAAGCTCTTTGACCTACAGGAATAGAGTTCCTAAGAGAAAAGCAGCCCCTTGGAGAGATGGGCACAAGGTGACCTTCTCACCCAGAACCTGGGTGCAGCCTCACCACTAGATGACAAGAATGCTAGGTGACTCCAAACAAATGTTGCTGAATGCAAGAAAACTATCCAAGGGCAGTGCTGATGACAAGCCAGAGCATCTTGTCACTTAACTAACAGACTATTCACCTAACAACCCAAAACCAGGAGGTTATGGTGTGTGTGTGGGGGGGGGGGGGGGGAAGACAAAAATTCAGAACTATTCCACATCATTGCCTCCATATTTCCAAAAAATAAAATATAACCAATACAGGGTTGTTGTTGTTTTATTTTATTTTTTTATCAATAGTAGTCAGAAATTTTTATTAAAAAGCTGTAAGATTAAACATAAAAAAACAAAACACCTAGTATTTCCTTCTGATCAGTTTAATTGTAACATATGGTCACTTACACCACTAAGAAAATTCCTACTTTTATCTTTATTGATCTAATTTAATCAAGGACAAATGTACAGCGAAGGATGAAGCGTCAGCAAACCAGATGAAATGGGGAAACGAGAGAAAAACATTCTGGGTAAGCAAACAGATCAGCTTCATAAAATATAAATATAGTGGACAAAAGGGGCCACATGCTAACCTGACAAGCTCAGAGAAGCCTGCATGGCAGTCTTGCAAACTCTCAAACCTAAAGTAACCACATAGGACGAACTGAAATTAAACTTTAGCTAAAAGCAGTTATGGTGGGTAGTTTCATCCTAGGCTGTAGTTTCATCCTAGGCCGTATCTTCACCATGGCCTTTTAATGAGGCATTGGAGAAGAACAATCTGCACACGATTGTTGTTGTTGTTTTACTTCAGCACACAATATTTCTTTAAAGGCAGAAACTCTCTTTTGCAGGATGTGGTGCTGCCTAGCACATCTAAACTGCAAATGCTTAGGTTATAATTAGGTATGAAAACATACCATTATGTAGGATGTTCACTACCATAGTGAGAAATGGAAAATAACCTTAATTTAGCTGTAAAAAATATTCAGTTTTTTGTCTCACACTAGTTATGAACTAAGATTTAATCAGACAGGGATGGGCACAGGTTTACACATGTATAATTTATGAATTTTTAAAAAGGGCCTGCCAATCGATTTGTGTGTAACAAGGGGTTACGTTTAAGCTTCTTAACTGAATTAATATACTGACAATTGATTGAACCATAAATCTACCTTTACTAGTGAAGCACCAGAGTGTTTCCTGGCAGCAATGCACTAGCCTGGCATTGCAGTTGAGAGCTGGAGAAAGAAACAAAGGGATGGACTGCGGGGGTAGCCTGACCTAGCCAGAAGTCTTCTGGGTTAAACTACATTTAAATAAACTATCATGTGCCAGTTGCTGGAGAAAATTGCCCCTGATCTCAAGACAAGGAAAAGCTTGATATACAGATCATAAAATTAGTGTTAAATATATACAAGGTGCTATAAAAAGAGCAGAGAGATGAAGTACCTAAAATCTTGAAACAGTCAGATAGGTCAGATGCTTCATGAGGAGATGATATTTTAGCTAAGTCTTGCTTGAAGGATGACAGATTGCTACAAAAAATATAAAAATGGATGGCCCATTTTTTAAGGGAGAAAAATAGAATACTGAGGACTAGCTAGTTGTTGTAAGAAATAAAATAAGAATTATTAGTGATGCTCTGTTTACCATGATTGTTTTATTCTGATTAAAGAAAGCACATTCTAACCTGGCTGGGAGTTGTACACCCCTGGGACCTGGAAGCTGGGAGTCAACCTTGAATGTGGTCCATCCCCATCCAAGGACTGCCTACTATCATGGAAAGATTAACAACCTCAGTTGCCCAAACAATGGAGTCTGCCCCTCCTAACACACACACACACACACACACAATCACCCCAATCCACCTTGCCTACATCCCCATGTAATCTTTGCCTTACCCTATATAAGCAGCTGGCTTATGGGGAGAAGGGAGGTATATTAGAGAGCAGATTTTGGCAGTATTGGAATAAATACTCATACTATATGATTCAACCCTGTCTTTACATAACCAGCTCAAATATTTACAGGCGGCCCAATCCATTGATTGTTCAGTTACATTTTGGGCAAGTAGTAGCTGAAAGGCTAAGGAAAATGAAAAGAGAAAGGAAAAAGAAAAAGAGGTAGGGGAATAAGGACATCAAAGATCCATTTTTAAGAAGATATGACAACAGAGTCAACACATTCAAGCAGTCACAATAAGGACTGAAATGTGTCCATCACAGGTGGCAAAAACTTCAGCAAGAGCCATTCTGAACAGTTTTAGTGGGCTGAATGAACTGTTGATAAAACCTAGATGATGGTTTTAATCTTCCAAGAAAGAGTGTTAGGCAAAAGAAGTATTGAAGTCAATAGATTTTGTTCTTACTAGTAAAGCAAGTAAATAAGTGAAAATCATTGCTATTGAATGGTTTAATAAATTAAAGGTTGGGGAATGGGCAGAAAAGTTACCTAATTTTTGTCATATTAATATAGAAAGATTTAATTATAAGTGATTCATAAATATTCTACTTCCTCACCTGCAAATTACAAACTGTGTGATGTGAGGACTATGTATTTATCTCTAACAGGAACTTAAGCTTATTCATCTCTGTAGCCCCCAGCACCTCATATTGAGTCTGACATATGTGCACATTCAATTAATGTTTGTTGAATAAAATTACTTAATCTTTCTGGGCTTCATTTCTTCCTCAGTTAACAAAACAAAACAAAAAAAGGAAGAAAGTGGCTGTTCCTTCTAGTTCTAAATGCCCACATCTGTAAGTGTTACATAAAATGGGTCAATTCCCTATGATTCCTTAAAAATGTGCCATATGTCACATTCAAGCAAGGGCATTGAGAACATCAAAGCTGTATCCATTCATCTATTAATGAGTCTGTATGATATTCTGAAGATCATTCTTTGAGGCAGAAATATCTTCACTAATTCACAGAAGGAAACAGAAGCTAGATCTCTTGAGAAAATGTTTTGATGCATGTAATTCTTCTGCCCTCCCTTCATTCCAAATAATTGTTACTCTACACAAATATGGTTATTACTTGGAAATTTTAAAAATGTAAAAGAAACCTTTAAAGTTTATTTTTAAAAATGCAAAGGCAATAAATCTGCAATTGTGTAAATGTCTTATGTCTTCTAGGCCTAAGCTGTTTAAGTTTTAATCCAAATTGGGAACTAAGAGACGCAGGAAGAACAGAGAAAAAAGAAACAAAGAGCTGTAAGTATGAAAACATATTAGAATTAGACATTAAAACATCAATACTAATCAACAGTTTCTCAACGTATTCAAAAGAATAAACAATTTCCACTATCAAGAAAGCCACATACCCATAAAAATCAGAAGGTGACTGTCTAATATTACTGTGAATAAACAAAAAAGCCAGAAGGAAAGAAAAGACTCTCATGAGGCACTGACATGAAACTATGCCTCCCTCCCACCACCACCACACTTATAACCCTAGTACCTCTACTGGCCCCTTAAATCTTTCCAGCGTTTCTAGACTTCCAGCCAACCACCAAAATCAAAATTTAAATATAAATTAATAAGTCCCCATCCATATGCATTTTGAGCAGATGGGGCATATAATTTAACCTACCTTAATCAAAAGAGTGTATTTAAATGGCAAGTTTTAGCAGTGAACATTTTTTTGTGGGGTGGTGGGGGGCCTGGTATCATTTTCAAAGAATATAGATTTAATCCCCAAATGATGATGATGTGTTCAGACTTGGTAAATGACATCACTTTGTCCTATTTTCTATACTGATCCACAAACATTTAGTTGATCCAAATGGAAATGAAGTATGTTGTTTAAAATTTATTACAGAAAAAAAAACACTAAAAAAATTATGATTATTTGTCATAAAAGATTCTCTTCTCTACATGGGAACTATGTCCACAAGATATAGGGATGAAGAAAACAAAAATTGCTTTGCTTCTTTTTCATCTCATTTTTCTTTTCTTTTTTTATGACATACATGGAACTTTCATTTTATAATTTTATTTTTTAATATATATATTTTTATTGTTTAAAGTATTATAAATAATAGTACATATGTCTCCTTTTTTTCCCCCTACTGACCTCCCCCTGGCCTTCCCCACCCCCCATTACATGCCCTCATCTGCGCCCGCCCCCATGCCCTGTATCTATTGGCTATGCTTACATACATGCATATAAGTCTTTCGGTTGATCTCTTACAGCCGCCCCACTCCCTCCGAACTTCCCCTGCCGTCCCACTGTAGCATGACAGTCTGTTCATAGCTTCTTTCCTCTGTATCTGTTTCCCCCTACCAGTGTTTTCATTAACATATTATCTCTCCCCATTCCACAATGATGTTGTAACTTAAGAACTATGAGTGGCAGGGGTAGAGGGGTTAGTAGACAGTGTTACAATGAGCAGATGGATGCATGACAATGATGGGAAGCTTACACTGATACCAGAGGCACACCCTCACAAAATTATGGTGAAGAAATGAAAGCAAACATGCATATTTGGGCCTATCCTAAAGGGACTTCTTTTTTTTTTTTTTAATATATTTTATTGATTTTTTACAGAGAGGAAGGGAGAGAGATAGAAAGTCAGAAACATCGATGAGAGAGAGACATCGATCAGCCGCCTCCTGCACGCCCCACACTGGAGATGTGCCCGCAACCAAGGTACATGCCCCTGACCGGAATCGAACCTGGGACCTTTCAGTCTGCAGGCCGACGCTCTATCCACTGAGCCAAACCGGTCTCGGCCTAAAGGGACTTCTTAATCAGGCAACGCATATGGGTTATGTATGTAACATTATATCCACTGAATCATTCCAAAATTCCTTGTAACTTAACTCAGATACAGACTGGTGCAGCCACTGTGGAAGACAGTATGCAGTTTCCTCAAAAAATTAAAAATGGAATTCCCATTTGACCCAGTAATCCCACTTCTAGGACTATATCCCAAGAAACTAGAAACACCAATCAGAAAGGATATATGCACCCCTATGTTCATAGCAGCACAATTTACCATAGCTAAGACTTGGAGACAGCCTACATGCTCAGCAGCAGATGAGTGGATTAAAAAACTTAAAAAACTGTGGTACATCTACACAATGAAATACTATACTGTTACAAAAAAAGAAGGAACTTTTACCATTTGCAACAGCATGGATGAAACTGTAGAGCATTATGCTAAGCGAAATAAGCCAGTCAGAGAAAGATAAATATCAAATGATCTCACTCATATGTGGGATATAATGATCAACATAATTTGATGAATAATAGATCCAGAAACAAATGGTAGCGGAAGGGTGGTTTTAGAGAGCAACCAAAGGACTTGTATGCATCATTTAAGCATAACCAATGAACACAAGACTCTGGGACAGTGGGGGCTTGCCTGGGATGGGAATGGCTTGGGGGGTGGGGAGTCGTCAATTGGGGAAAAAGGAGACATATGTAAAACTTTAGACAATTAAAAAAAAAAAAGCAAGTATGCAAAAATTTGGGCCTATCCTAATGGGGCTTCTTAAACAGACAACCCATATGGGTTATGTATATGACATTATATCCACTGAATCCTTCCAAAATTTCTTACAGCTTAACTTGGATGCTCACACTTTTTTTTTTTAGTGTATATTTTTATTGATTTCAGAGAGGAAGGGATAGGAAGAGAGATAGAAATATAAATGATAAGAGAGAATCACTGATCAGCTGCCTCCTGCATGCCCCCCAAGGGGGATTGAGCCCCCACAAACCAGGCATGTGACCTGCCCTGGAATCAAAGAATGATCTTGTTCATAGGTTGACACTCAACCAATGAGTCACGGCAGCCAGGCAGATGCTCACACTTTTCTAAGAAAAAATAAACTGCTAAGAAACCTACAGCAAAGGATAAAAGTAAAGGCAAAAAAGGCACAAGGAAATGTCGGAAGCAAAGAGAGCCACGGTCCTTATATTGAGGAGGGGGCTGTTACTCCAAACCCAGGTCTCCAAAGTTTAGCTCTTAATACAAGTTCCAGTACTATAAACCAGCAGGATATATGGTTAACCTAAAAGATGGTCAGAGAAATTGTTCCAAATGAGATTTTAAGTGAGTCATGCTCAGTAACTCAGGCAATTACATTTACTTATCTAACTGAACAGTGTATTTTATCAAAGGAGCTATTAAGAAGATATTGCAAATTCCTAAAATTCAGTGATCAATTTAAAATGCAATACCAAACAATAGGGAATGAAACAAAACATCCTTTACAGCTGTTAGCTTACCAACTTTAGCCTCAAAATTTTACATAGGCATGTAGCAAAACCTCAGGTCTTGAAGTGTAATCAAAGAAAGAAAACAGAGAAGCAAAAAAACAAATGATGTCCACAAATCACACAAAACTGGTGTGTTCCAGGCTTCAGGCAGCGTCCTAAAAATGTCCTCGCTTTTTTTTTTCAAGACATCTTTCCTAATGCAAGTAGATGTGAAGGTAGAAACCAAAATTGCTTTATTTTCTTCTGTACATGCTTAGAAAGCAAAAGGCATAGAAAGGTCCTGGGACTAAATAAACATGCTGCATAGCTTGGGCTATTAAGGCAGCCAGATCATCTGCAATCTTATACAACTTAAATTCAATGATCTGTGCCAAGAGTCAGATAATAGGAAAATTTAAGTATCCAATACATATTGTCCTTAAACACTATCCTGTCAACCACCATTAAGTACCATTTTGCTAGCCTGTAAAATTGATATTTCATATCTAGGGAGTGCACAATAGATAACTCTGGGAAAGCATTAAGGCTTTGGACACACATTTGAGGTTTTGCAAATAAACATTAAAAATCAATTCAATAGCAAGAATGCTAACTAATTTTCATGACTATCGAACATCTAGCAATTACAGTCACCCAGAAAGATATTGAATTGTTAAATTACTTTTAGGCCAAAAGGCTTATTAAATGGCTTGAGTTTCCTGGTGACTACCAAGGATGATGTTTCTTAAAGAATGTCATCGCACCCCCTACCAAACTTGTATTAAGAATCCTTTCTTTCCTCTTTGAATAGCATGCATCAGAATTTCACAGGATGAATCATTATCATTTCTGCCTCTGCATAATGAGGAATCCACTCATAGAACTCAAATAGTCATTAAGCAATCTTGGAGGAGGGCTGCAGGTCTCAGCTTTTTTCTCTGTACTATTAATCTTCCAATTAATTTCTACTTTGATTAACGCTTTGCCCCTTCCATTGGTCAATTAATCTGCTGTCCCTTAAGTTGGCACCCTTTCCATGATTACCAAGTTTCTTCGGTTCTTTCTGTTCTCACACTGATCCTTGCCTTTCTCTACATTTCCAGCCTCTCTGCCCATTTCACTACTACACAAGACGTTCAAAACACAAGTCTGTGAACTAGGACCGTCCTGTGGTGAAGATGTCCCAATTTTCACCAAATGAAAAAAGAGAAAGAATGTAGAAAGTCTGGACTTGAATAAATGTACTGTAAATTCTTTCTAGATTGAAGGACTACCATTATTCTTAAATTATATTATATATAAATGTATTATATAATATATATTAAATATGTGTGTATATATACACATACATACTCTTTTTAACTTTTGGGGGATTAGTTGTTTACTCTTTTACAAAATAAACAATGAGTTCAAAAGTAGAAGAGGCACTTTTATCACATTTTCAAACTTGAAAGATGAGCTCCAGTTTCTAGAAGGAGGACAGGAGATATGCAGTTGAAAAGAGTGCAGAGTTCAAAAGGATAGGGAGCCAGGGACAGTTGGTCAAGGGCCCAGTGTTGGTTGCTAGGCAGAGATGTTAACCTGTAGAATATAGAAGCGAGGAAAACTTTTGGGTAAAGGGAGTGGTGTGAATTGAATTTGACATGCAAAGAAGCAGCAATGTGAAACAATAGACCGGACAGAGTGATATGTGAAACAGGGAGCCAAAGACCTAGTGCAGTGGTCAGCAAACTCACTAGTCAACAGAGCGGCAAACCACGGCCAGTTTGCCAACCACTGACCTAGTGCAATAAATGAGACAAAAGATGAAGCTTTCAAGAGTGTATATTGGGGGAAGAAGAAGGGAGCTTTGGAGATAATTTTTTTAAGCTTAAATCAGTTAATTCATATAAAGCGGCTGAGTCACCACAATATGATCCACATTTATTTCTTCATTTTGTTTTCGTTATACCTAGGAATACCCATCAAGATCAGTTGCATTAAGCCATAGCATATCTAAGAACACTAAGGTTTCAATTTAATATTTCCTATCAGTATAACAAAAACGTCACAACAAAATAACTGGCATATGTTCCTATCGTAATGAACACTAACTATCCAAACCCCAACTATAGTATTTTATAATATAACAAAAGTCATAACCAGAGAAAATTCATGAAGTCTTCAAGGCAGAGCAGAAATAAAGATCTAGGTATATAGCAGGTTTACTCAATAAATACTTGAAGGGAAATTTCTATCAGGAAATGTCACCTGAAAGAAAAGGCTCAGGCTCAAGTACAAATGATTCCTGCCTTCAACTGTTCAACTTAAATTTTCTCAACTTTACAATGAGGAGAACACTGTGGGCATTCAGTAAAAACTGTGCTTTAAATTTTTATCTTTTCCCAGGCTAACAATATATATGAATAATCTCATGACTCTGGATATTATAATAAAGGCTTTGTGTTAGATGATTTGGCCACCTGTGGGCTAATGTAAGTGTTTTGAGCACGTTTAAGGCAGGATAGACTAAACCATGATGTCTGGTAGATCAGGTGTACTAAATGCATTTTCACCTTACAATATTTTCAACTTGTGATACATGACAGGATGTAACCCCCTCGGAAGTTGAAAAGCATCAGTAAAGCTACTAGGAGAGTTCCCAGAAGCATGCAAGTACAGTATACTTGGCCTATCACCACCATCTCCTTTAGTTTTGGCGATTTAATTATCAACGTGTAAAGAGCACCCAGACTCTCTAATAATAAGTATAAGCACCTACATGCTAAAAATGGAAGAAATTCATTCTCCTATAACACCACACAGTTACATTACAAAGCTGTTGTTAGTCTGCTAACACTAATATTCATTAGGGCAAAACGAGAAGCACAGCATTCTGCTAAGAACTGCTGACCAGAGTCTGGTCAATCAGTGGAAAAAGACAGTTCCTTTGAGCAAAAATTGTTCGTATGTAATAAGGTTTCAAAACTCTAAAAAGGCTGAAATAGATAGAATAAGGATATTAAAGAGGTTAAGCAACAGCTGTCAGCTTCACTTCTGTAAGAGCAGGAACATCTGGTTCACTTTCTACTGGGAACAGAACCAAAGCTCTATATATCCAAATGAAAAGGGATGCCACACTGAAAAGTGACTCATGCATGCTTTTTTTTTTTTTTACTTCCCCAATTTTCTATGACCATATGCCTACCATAAGCCCCTGCCCTCCTACAATATCTTTGTTGAGTTAAAGAGGAAATCACAGACCATGTACATTACTACGCTATCTCAATAGGTATCCTGGCTATTTAGCAAACTAGGAAAGCCTAAAGTCAAGAAGAAGATAATGCCTCATGTGCTGGGCAGTTCTAGTTCTCTCCATTTCCATAGCAAATACATGCACAGCAGCTGAAAACTCAGTCCAGACCACTGAACGTGGTCACTGGCACTCCTCTGAGGTGGGGCAGACACTCCCCGCTCTCCTACCCAGCTACACAGGATGATTAGATGCACCAGTGTGCACAATACAATCACACACAGAAGTTTACAGATCTGGTTTGCAAAAAAGAAGTGTTCCAAGTGAGGTTTCAGTTACTTATTTCTAGCCGCTATATAACCTTAAAGACCTAATAGGCTGATTGAATTATGACTCTCTTGCCAAATTAAAAATTATCACTTTGTACAGTAGCCAATTAAGTTCTATTTTCAACAAACTAACAACCCATATCTGCCCCCAAAGAATTGTAACCTGCAACAGAATGAGATTTGAATAGAAAAATAAGCTCTCTGAGTGGTTTAAAAATGACTTAACCTCAAAGGAAATGAACATCTATCTCATCTGAAGACAAGTATCTCTTCTCAGAGTCCCTGGCAAGAGAGTATAGGCCAATGTCAGAATACAGGACTCTAGGATTGGTTTCCAAACCACTATTCTGATAAGTTCCTCTTCATTTAACTTCCCTTTTACCCCTGGAAAACAATGAGTCCTCAATGGCAGTCATCTTCAACAACCACAAATGAAGTCAGTGTGTCTGAATAAATTTTCCTGGCCTGGGAAAGGCAATTATGAAACAACAGGAAATGGGACAGGTAAATAAGGAAGTGGACTAGGAATAGTTACTGAGGATCCTGCCAGACAGGGCATAAAACTATTTTCTGCCTCCTTTATAAGAGATTCGCAGCCTTACAGATAATGCCTTTTGATGCCAAAGATACGGACCAATAAGGAACTGGCCACTGGTTATATAAGACAACAAGAGTATAGCCCATGTACAAGTTTTATTTGGTTGTTGGTTGTTTTTTTGTTTGTTTGTTTTTATTTTTTTTATTAGATCTTTATTATTCAGATTATTACATTTGTTTCTCTTTTTTCCCCTCCATATCTCCCCTCCAACCGACTCCCACCCTTTCCTCTATCCTTACCTCCCTCCCGTTGACCTCATCCATAGGTGTATGATTTTTACCCAGTCTCTCCCTATACATCCCTCATCCCTTTCCCCCTGAAAATTATCAGTCCACTCACTTTTTGTGCTCCCGATTCTATTATATTCACCAGTTTATTCTGTTGATCAAATTTTTAATTCACTTAATTTTCAGATTCACTTGTTGATAGATACGTATTTGTTGTTGATAATTTTTTGGCTTTTACTTTTTCTTCTTCCTCTTCAAAAGAGTACCTTTCAGCATTTCATATAATACTGGTTTGGAGTTGATGAACTCCTTTAGCTTTTTCTTATCTGTGAAGCTCTTTATCTGCCCTTCATTTCTGAATGATAGCTTTGCTGGATAGAGTATTCTTGGTTGTAGGTTCTTGCTATTCATCACGTTGAAAATTTCTTGCCGCTCCCGTCTGGCCTGCATCATATCTGTTGAGAAATCAGCTGACAGTTGTATGGGTGCTCCCTTGTAGGTACTGAACTGTTTTTCTCTTGCTGCTTTTAATATTCTCTCTCTTGAGATTTGAATAGAAAAATAAGCTCTCTGAGTGGTTTAAAAATGACTTAACCTCAAAGGAAATGAACATCTATCTTGGTATTTTAATTATGATGTGTCTCGGTGTAGTCTTCTTTAGATTCCTTTTATATGGGGTTCTATGTGCTTCCTGGACTTGTAAGTCTATTTCTTTTACCAGATGTGGGAAGTTTTCACTCATTATTTCTTTAAATAGGTTTTCAGTATCTTGCTCTCTCACTTCTTCTAGCACCCCCATAATTCTGATGTTGGGAGGCTTGAAGCTATCCCAGAGGCTCCTTACATTATCTTCACATTTTCGGATTCTTTTTTCTTCTTGCTTTTCCAGTTGAGTGTTTTCTAATTCTTTATATTTCAAATTTTTGACTTAATCCTGTCTTCCTCTAGTCTGCTGTTATGTCTCTGTAAAATATTTTTTATTTCAGTCAGTGTATGTTTAATTTCTAGTTGGACCTTTTCTATCTCTAGTTGGTTCTTTTTCATCTTCTCTTGGGTCTCACTAATTTTATCCACCTTTGTAGGATATTCTTGAAAAACCTTATAAGCGTGGTTTTGAACTCTATATCCAGTCGTTTGTTTTCCTCCATTTCTCTTGTTTGTGATCCCTTCCCTTGACTCGGCATTTTCACTATGCCGGGAAAACTTCTGTGTTGGATTCAGCCTTATGATACCAGACTTGCAAAACTGAAGAAGCTTCTCTATTGAGCTTGGGATGGGTGGAGTCTCAGGGCTTAAGGACCGCCTTGCCTTCCAGTCGGCCCCACCCTCCATGGCCCCCAAGTCTCACGTGACTGGGTAATCAATGAAGCAGTCCCTTGTGCACGCTCGAGCGTGCATACTCACCCTCTTGCAGTGCCTCTAGACTGTTGCCTTTATGGCTCCCCTGTGTTCCGGGACCATATGAGTCTGGGTCCCAGGGTTTCGCCTGAAACTGGGGTTTAGTGAAGTTAGAAGTGGCGCAGTTAGGAGGGTCTGTCTCCCCCGCCACTCGTGAAAGCTAGCGGCACAATCAGCAGCTGGTCCTCTGCACGCAATGCCGTTCGCATCACCAGGCTTCTGATCTCTTCAAGTCCCCTAATTTCCATGCACTTCTCCCTTTTCACAGTCCAAACTCCTCCCATATGAGTTTCGGCTGGACCTGGGATTTAGTGTCGTAGGATAAGGGGGTTCAATGCTGTTGAGAGTCTCCGTTTCCCTCCCCCCAGAGATAGCCAGCCAGGTTCTTCGGCACCCGCTCTCTGCACGTGCGTGTCTCAGTACCTCAGCTTTTTTGCAGCTCCTCTGGGTTTCTGTGAGCCCCTCTCTTTCCTTATAGTTGTAGAATTTCCACTCAGCCAGCTTTCGTGTGGTTCTGGATGATGCCCGTTCTGTCTTTTAGTTGTAGTTTTGAAATTGTTGTACAAGGCAGCAGTGTAGGTGTTTACCTATGCCACTATCTTGGATTCTCCTGTTGGTGTTTTTTTTTTAATATATATTTTATTGTTTTCTTTACAGAGAGGAAGGGAGAGGGATAGAGAATCAGAAACATTAATGAGAGAAAAACATAGATCAGCTGCGTCCTGCACACCCCCCACTGGGGATGTGCTCGCAACCAAGGCATATGCCCTTGACTGGAATAGAACCTGGGACCCTTGAGTCCACAGGCTGATGCTCTATCCACTGATCCAAACTGGTCAGGGCTTGTCTTAGGTTGAAAAAGAAAATCTGGACTAGGTCCTGCAAATAACTGCCTAAGTTCAGTATTGTGCGTTTCCCCTCTATGAAATGATTATTATGAATAATCCAGGTAATCATTCCCATGTATTTTATGAGATTACAAATCTGAGCATGTTCTAGAATAGTTTCTATTATTGGAATGACATTCCACTATGACTGTTTTACTTTAATTTTTAATAAGAGAATGACAAGCTCTATCAAATATATAAGCATCTGGCTAATTTGCTCTAACGCTAGTAAAAAGTCATTCCAATAAAAGGGAAGACTTACAAATCAAACCATGAAATAGGGTTTAGACACTGATTTTTATTCCAAATGAAAGAACATGAGAAAAAAAAAAAAATTCTTAAATGCTGCTATTATCTCTGTCCCCATAACTTGGCATAGATGGAATGAGTTACAATTATAAAGGAAATTCAGTATCATAGGCAAAAAATTCCAATTTTCCCAAGGAATTCTATAGTTCAATTATATCAATTAGTATAATGAAGGAGAAAAAAAGATGGGGTCACTGCTGCATGGTATAGGCAAGCTTCAGCAAGAACCAGCTACTTCACTTGAAATGAATGCACAGGGGGTAAAAAAAATAAAAGAAAAGAAAAAATAAGTGCAAATGCATTATAACTCTGGTGAGTTCATCGGTCTCATTATTTTAATGAGTTATTAACCACAGAACCATAGGGTCTGTGGGTTGGATAGAAACTTAAAGTCTATATCTAGCCCCCTATGTACTGTCAAACCGCCTTCGCAATATTCCTACAATATGGTTATTCAGTGAAAGGAAATTGTAACCTCCTGGGGCAGTCCACTCTCTCACTGAACACCTTTCTTAAGACAGTTCTTTTCTCATATTAAATTGAAATATGTTTGCTATAACTTGTATTGGTTTTACTTTTTGATATCAAATGGAAAAAAACTAGTAAACTTTCTCACTGACTAAGCAATATTAATTCGCTGCACTCCAGCCTAAAACAGAGGCAATACAACTTGGGTATTCCGTAACTCCGTAGGAATCTAAATGCTGCAGAGTCATACAGAACTCACTTTTCAGCCATAAGGCACAGCTTGGGCTACTAAATCCCAGTGCACTCTGGAACCCGCTCTTCATGAACTAGACTACCTGTTGCTCTGTCCTTCCAAAATGATCAAACTGAATAGGAGGGGATGTAAAGATACAGATTTCTTCTTCTCTTGTCTAATCTGCCAGTTAGGGCATTGAAACAATTCTAACAAAAGATAGAAGAAAAACTGATGGTACCATATGATTAGTGAGTTAAACCCTAAACAAAATAGAGAACACTGGGACAGGTTTTCGTTATATCAAGAAAAATTGAAGAGCCAAGACTGGTTTGGCTCAGAGGATAGAGGTCAGCCTGCAGACTGAAAGGTCCCACGTTCTATTCCGGTCAAGGGCGCGTTTCTCTCTCATCGATGTTTCTAGCTCTCTGTCCCTCTTCCTTCCTCTCTGTAAAAAAATTAATAAAATATATTTTTTCAAAAAAATGAAATGGCGGGTGATTCTAAGTACAAATTTGAGATGTCAAAGAAAACAAACACAACAATGCTGAAATTCTTTCCATTGGAATTCATATTGTTGCTTTGACAGGTTAGTTTCACTGGGTCTCAAGTGATATGTTTAACATCAAGAGACTGGATGCATGCACTTTAGAAGAGTAAAAATTTGCTACTCCATTATCCTAACTTGTGAAAAGAATTCTGATTCCGGTACTCATTCCTAATGCTTCTTCCAAAGAATATGATCTCACCATTGTTTCACATCTTGGCTAGATTTTACCTGTAGAAGCTACCACATGTTAGTGTTATCTAAAAGGAACTAAAACATATGAGAAACAAAAACTACCATGATTCAACCCCTTTACTGAAGACTTTCAAGTGTAAGTATTATGTGCTGTTGGCTCTAACTCCTGATGACTGTATGAATGAGTGGTGTCCACAATGTCCTGTCCTCAACACCCTGTTCAGGTCCTGCAGATTCATGCCTATGGCTTCTTTTATGAAGTCAGTCTATCTCATATTTGGTCTTCCTCTTTCCCTATGGCCTTCTATTTTTCCCAACATCATTGTATTTTCTAAAGACCACTGCCTCCTTATGATGTGCGAAGTAAGACAGCTTCTGGCAGGGATGCTTCAGGCTTAATTTGCTATGGGGCCCACCTATTCATCTTTCTGAAGGTCCACGGTATCTATTGAGTTCTCCTCCAAGATTACACTTCAAATGAATCTTATTTTTTTTCCTACCAGACTTATTCACTGTTCAATTTTCACATCCAAACATAGTAAATGGAATAAGCGGATGTGGATGATTTTAGCTTGGGTTTCCCATGACACATCTTCATTCATGATGATTTTTTCTAATTGTTCCATTGCTGCCTTTTCAAATATCAGCCTTCTCTTGACTTCTTGGCTGTAGTCTCCATTTGAATTGATGACTGAAACAAGGTAAACAAAATCTTGCCTTATAATTTCAATATCTTTGTTGTCTATGTTAAAGTTGTATAGTGCTTCTGTAGTCATGATTTTTGTCTTCTTTTTTAAAAATAATTGTTTTAATGTTCTTACTGATTTTTAGAGAGAAAGGGAAAGGGAGAGCAATAAAGAGACAGAAACATCAATCACAGAGGAACATTATCAATTGGTTGACTCCTGCACAGCCCCTAGCCCGTAACCCAGACATATACCCTGACCAGGAATCAAATTGGTGACCTCGTGGTTCTTAGGTCAATGTTTAACCACTTATCCACACCAGCTGGGCGACTTTGTCTTCTTTTTTAAAATTTCTTTCTTGATTAAGGTATTACACATGTGTCCTCATCCCTCCATTACTCCCAGCCCCTCCAACTCAGATTCTTGATGTTCAAATGCAGTCCTGCCTTGGCTCTTTCTTCTTTTAGTTTCATCAAAAATCATTGCTACCTGTTGCCAGTAGGAATGGTGTCATCTGAGTTAAGTTTTTCTATTTCGCCCACCAATTTTCACCCCTCATTCCTTTTAGTTTAGACTTGTTTTTCGTAAAATATACTCTACATATGGATTAAACTAATAGATAAAATGCACTCTTGTCTGACACCTCTGCCTAGAGAAAACCATTCTGTCTCCATATTCTGCCCTGATACTGGTTTCCTGTCTACAACACAGATTACGCATCTGGACAATCGAGTTCTGAGACATACCCATTTCCTTTCAGAGCAATCCATAGCTTTTTATAATCCACACAGTCAATGGCTTTACTGTAGTTTATAAAACACAGACTAGCCTTTTTCTGAAATTCTTTGGAGCATGCACTCCAGTATCAAAAAATGTTTGCAATTAGTTCTTGAGTGGCTCTTCTATTCCTGAATCTAGTATTTCCAAATAGCTAGCAGCAATTTCTGAACTTGCCATTGTGTCAACGCAGAAACAAATATCTTCAACCATTCAAATAAAACAAGTGACCTGCAAGGAACCATGATGCATACACTGGGGATATAAACATGATTCAAATATGAAATGTAACTTCAAATGAGCTAAAAGTCTAATATCTGAAAGGAACTGCACATCTCATCTGAACACCAGTATCTTCTCAGAGCTCCTGGCAAGAAAGTGCAGGCCAATGTCAACATGCAGGACGCCAGTATTGGGTTCCAAAGTCATACACATATACCACAGAAAACAACTATTCTGATTAAGTTTGGAAGCTTAGGCCACTGAGATGAGCCATGTGCCCACGATGCAAAATAGAAAATGGTACCACAAAACAGTATATGGGTAAAGTGTTATGACAGATCATCACTTCTGACACAAATGATCTGAGGAAGCCTCATGGAAATGGTCCTATTTACCCGAATATCAAGAGTGGGTAACACATGTACATATATAAGGACAAATAATAATCCAAGCTGAGGCATATTTTAAAAAGGTATCAAGAAAGCATGAAGCATCTATGAAAAACCACTGCCAATTTGTTGAAGTTGTGCTGTCCTGCTCAATGGGTGCAACTCTGCCATCCTGGATAGGACAAACCTTCTGCAGGCAAGTCTGTCCCATCTGGCACTTCTGGCCTCTGCCCACTACTAAAAATGCTCCCAGTGACATTCACACACATTTCAAATCCTTCTCCCCATTCAGAACCACTATAAAAGCAAGGAGTATATATGAATATTATAGCAAATTCGTCTGAAAGCTTAGGCCACATCACAGGGCCATAGATGTCTTCCCCTTTCTTCTAGGAAATGGTAAGCTTTAAAAGTGATAAGTGGCAGCCCTAACTGGTTTGGTTCAGTGGATAGAGGATAGACTTGCTGACTGAAGGGTCCTGGTTCAATTCCAGGCAAAGACACATGCCCAGGTTGCAGGTTCCATCCCTAGTAGAGGGCATGTAGGAGGCAGCCAATCAATGATTCTCTTATTGATGTTTCTATGTCTCCTTCTCCCTTACTCTCTAAAATCAATAAAAATATATATTTTTAAAAAGTGCTAAGTGGCAGAATTAGTAATATATTTTAGAAAGATTCATCTAGCAGCTATATATAGCACTGGTTTAGAGGTAGAGGGCAACTGGAGATAAAGAGGCTATTACAAAAGTAGAGGAAAGCCCTAATTAGAGTCAGAACTATTTAAAAGGTGTTCTATTCAATATAGCACTGTATCCAAATCAATTTTAAATGACTCCAACAAGCATGCTGTCCCTAGCTTTCATGATTTATTCTAGTGCAATGTCACTACCTTTCATGTCAGAAAAAGAACAGATTTCTTTATGTGCTACAGGAATGCCCTGCTTCCCCACAGTGTAAAGCTGAGCTAAGGATATTGTGAATGCAAGTATGCAGGTGGGTACCCTGCCTTATACAGACTAATTAGGAAGCACATTATTTGATAAGACATTAGCATAACAAATTAACTTAAAATGATACTTAGCAATAGGCAATTCAAAATGAAAGCCAAGATCATTAGTAGATATAAGACTTTCAACAGGAAAAACCCATCAAATCTAAGGGAAGCAGCCAGTGTTCTCAGCTAGTGAGGTGGATGTACGCTAAAAAATAAAAAGCCAGATGCTCTGTACACACCTTCTTATTTAGAAGTCCAAAGTTAGTCAGAATTGCTAAATAAGCTTGATTGAAATAATTATTAAATAATTATATCATGTTTAAATTCCTAATATGTATAGGCAATATGTGAGATCCATTTAATATTAACAAAGACTAAAATTTCAACAAAACCATCATTTCACGGATAAGGAAACCTGAGCTCAAAGATGTTAAATAACTCATCTAAGGTTAGCCACTATGTCAGAGAAACAATGAAACCCAGGTCAGTCTGACTGCTAACTGTCCACTTTCTACAATGCTCAATGCAGAAATTACTATAATAATGACAGGGCAAGTGATTTGAAAACACATGTAAACAGCACTGGCAAGAGGGTGGACAAACATGACTAGTTAAGAGTTTAGAAATCCTACACGGAGGGTAAAGGCAGAATGTAACATCGAGTGCAAACTTCCGAGAGAACCCAACAGAGGCACTAGATTGAGCAGGAGTGGATACAAGGAAAAGAGGGTACCACATTTAGTAAGCTATTTGGGGGAACAGATAATGGACAACAAAAACACAGCACCGGAGAATCCAAGATGGCGGCATTGATAAACACCTACACTGCTGCCTCGCACAACAATCTCAAAACTACAACTAAAAGACAGAACGGACATCATCCAGAGCCACAGGAAAGCTGGCAGAGTGGAAATTCTACAACTATAAGGAAAGAGAGGGGCTCACATAGACTCAGAGGAGCTGCAAAAAGCTGAGGTACGGACACGTGCATGTGGACAGAGCAAGTGACGGCAAACGTAGCCAGCTTTCTCTGGCGGGAGGGAGACGGAGACTCTCAAAGGCATTGAACTCCTTATCCTGCAACACTAAACACCAGATCCAGCCAAAACTCATAAAAGGGGAGTTTAGACTGTGAAGGGGGAGAAGTGCATGGAAATTTAGGAGAGTAGCAAAAGATCAGAAGTCTAGTGGCACACATGGCACTGCGCCACAGAGGACAGATTGCTGATTGTGCCGCTGGCTTTCACGAGTGGGGGGGAGACAGATCCTCCCAACTGCGCCACTTCTAACTTCACTAAACCCCAGTTTTGGGCGAAACCCTGGGGACCCAGACTCATATGGTCCCGTAGCACAGGGGAGCCGGAGGGGCAGCAGTCTAGAGGCACTGTGAGAGCAACATGCGGGCACAGGGACCTCTCCAGCGACTACCCAGTCACATGAGACACAGGGGCCGTGGAGGGCGGGCCCAACTGGAAGGCAAGGCGGTCCCTTAAGCCCTGACACTCCACCCATCCCAAGCTCAATAGAGAGGCTTTGAAGGTTTTGCAAGTCTGGTATCATAAGGCTGAATTCAACACAGAAGTTCTCCCGGCATAGTGAAAATGCCGAGACAAGGGAAGGGATCACAAACAAAAGAAATGGAGGAAAAAAAACAACTGGATACAGAGTTCAGAACCATGCTTATAAGGTTTTTCATGCTAGAAAAGATGGATAAATTTAGCAAGTCCCAAGAGGAGATGCAAAAGGACCAACTAGAGATGCAAAAGATCCAACTAGAGACGATAAAGGACCAAACAGAAATGAAACATACACGGACTGAAATAAAAAATATTATATAGAGACCTAACAGCAGACTAGAGGAAGGCAAGAATCAAGTCAAAAATGTGAAATATAAAGAATCAGAAAACACTCAACTGGAAAAGCAAGAAGAGAAAAGAATCCAAAAATGTGAAGATAATGTAAGGAGCCTCTGGGACACCTTCAAGCGTACCAACAGCAGAATTGTGGGGGTGCCAGAGGAAGAGAGAGAGCAAGATACTGAAAACCTATTTAAAGAAATAATGAGTGAAAACTTCCCACATCTGGTGAAAGAAATAGACTTACAAGTCCAGGAAGCAAACAGAACCCCATATAAAAGGAATCCAAAGAGGACTACACCAAGACACATCATAATTAAAATACCAAGAGCAAAAGACAAAGAGAGAATATTAAAAGCAGCAAGAGAAAAACAGTTCATTACCTACAAGGGAGCACCCATACGACTGTCAGCTGATTTCTCAAAAGAAACAATGCAGGCCAGACGGGAGTGGCAAGAAATATTCAACGTGATGAATAGCAAGAACCTACAACCAAGAATAATCTATCCAGCAAAGCTATCATTCAGAATTGAAGGGCAGATAAAGAGCTTTACAGACAAGAAAAAGCTAAAGGAGTTCATCAATTCCAAACCAGTATTATATGAAATGCTGAAAGGTACTCTTTTGAAGAGGAAGAAGAAAAAGGTAAAAGATAAAAAATTATGAACAACAAATACATATCTATCAACAAGTGAATCTAAAAATTAAGTGAATTAAAAATTTGATCAAAAGAATAAACTGGTGAATATACTAGAATCAGGAGCACAGAAAGGGAGTGGACTGATGATTCTCAGGGGGAAAAGGGGAAGGGAGGTATAGGAAGTGACTGGACAAAAATCATACACCTATGGACTCATCAATTGGGGGGAAAGGTAAAGGTAGAGGGAGGGGTGGGAGCGGGGTGGAGGGGAGCTATGGAGGGGAAAAAAGAGAGACAAATGTAATAATCTGAATAAAAATTTAATTAAGAAAAAAACCCTATAAAAATAAATGTATAGACATTAACAAATGGAAAAATAAAATAAAATAAAAATTTTAAAAGTGTGCCAAAAAAACCCCACCAAAAACACAGCACCTTTCTCTTTCACTCATAAAAATTATGAAGGCTCATAAGATGCTCTGCTCTATTCAAAAATTTCTCTCTAAAAATCCCAGAATCAACCAATTTATATTTTGTAAGCTGACAAATACACTGAGTAGCCAGATTATTATGAACTCTGAACGCATAATAATCTGGCCACTGTGTGTTTGTATGTGTGTGTGTATTAGAGGCCTGGTTCGGGCATGGGTGGGATCCGGGCCAGCCTGGCCAGGGGCAGGGGACATGGGCAGTTAGTCGGCCTGCTAGCTGGTCGAACTCCTGGTAGAAGGGAGAATTTGTATATTAGCCTTTTATTATATAGGATATACACTGAATGGTCAGATTATTATGCATTCAAAGATCATAATATTCTGCCACTCAGTGTATAAAGGGCTTTCCCTTTTGACACTTTGAAATATAGTCTACTCTGGAATATACCCTAGTTATGTTTTTCTGAAATCAAGAACAGAATGTTAACCTCATCCACTATAGCAGCTAGCCTTTGACTACTCACCATTCCTGACTTTGTCTCCAAATATGGACAACCTAACTTCCTCTTCCATTTACCCCAGTGAGCAGGAAGAATGGTCACCCAACTTTAGGCTACAATACTATAAGAATCTCTATTCCAAAGTTGCTTCCTCTACTGAATCTTCCCTTAAGTTGAATAACTTTTAACAACTCTTCCTGAGAGTTCTTACAACTCTGAGAGTTTCTGTCGATTCGAAGATGATATTTCGCATGTAATGTAACCATATCAATCTAACAGAATAACATACTGTAAGTTCCATTTCTTCTACCATCTGAAGGTCTGACTTCCTCTTTACATGAATTTGTTCCCAGCTGTTATGGGTAGGTGGATATGTAGAAAGTACAGTGAGGACCTTGATCATAAGACAAAACTAAAACAACTGTGGCTTTCCTCATAACAACCTGGCACAATGGATATAACCTTTTAACTTAGTTTTGAAATTCACTCTTTATGAACAAGGATGAAAAGGACCCTCGTGGCTAAAAATTTAAAAAGTAAGCATGCAGGTTAACTACAGAAAAAATGTAATCCATTTCTGTGGGTGACAAGAAGAGGAAGTGCTTTCACTAAAGCCACAGATTCCCAAAGGTTAAAGGCCATCACAACATTCTTACAAGTAATCTATCCCGGAACAGAAATTTCTGCTCTAAGTTTAAGTTAAATAGAGCCACATTTGTATAAGCAATAGCCTGAAAAAGTGAAGACCACTCCAACATCCTCATTCCTGTGGCTTGGCCATGCATGCCTTGACCCCTGGTTTTAGGAATTATCTAGTTTAGGAAATATCCCCACACCTAAATCCCTAAACCTGGATATGTAAATGGTACAGTAACTGGAACCACACACACACACACACACACACACACACACACACACACACACAGTTTCTCACCTTAACTTCTTCACTATACATATATATATATATATATATACAGGTAATACAGGTTAGTACACTTTATTTAACATTTATAAGCCTTTGCTATACTATCCCAAAGAAAATATTTATTTACTGGCTAATAGGAATATTTTATTAAAATATTCTCATTTTTCCCAAGAAAGTACATACTGCCTGGTGTGGCCACCACGATACAAAACATCACGAAACACTCTTCTAATTTTAAGCATCACTGGCACATAGATTTCCTATCTTCTTAAAACAAACAATCAACTCAAACACTAGAAAACAAATACTATAAACTTCAGTTTCAATAAATAATCAAAGTTGAAACATTAAAAACCTAGGGAAAATAGGCAGATTTTTGTTGGAGCTATTTCAAGAGGTTTGCCCTGTTTGTGGTCATTCCCTCCCAGTGACAACAACAGCAATAAAGGCACAACTACACAGAACAATGCACGCAGCTCACATAGGGGTGCACCTCGGGTGCACAGCTCAGGTGAACCAGGAGGCTGTGCCACTGGACCCTACAGGACACCAACTATAAACTTCAGTTTCAAGGCCACACTACCAAGTCCAGGAGACATAGCAGATCTGCCTAACACATGAAAACAAACATAGCGACACAGCCAAAATGCAGAGACGAAGAAACAGATTCCAAATGAAAGAACAGGAGAAATCTCAAAAAAAAGAAGTAAATGAAATGGAGGCAAGCAAACTACACCAGATATAGAGTTCAAAACAATGGATTATTATTAAGAACTTCAACAGTATAAAAGAAGACACAGATACCATAAAAAAAGAACTAGTCAGAAATAAATGATACACTAACTGAAATAAAAAATAATTCATAGGGCCTCAACAATAGAGTAGATATAACCAAAAATAAAATCAGTAATCTAGAATATTAAGGAAGAAAAAAATATCCAAGCAGAACAGCAAAAAAAAAAATTAAAAATTAAAAAATAGTAGGATAGTGTAAGGAGCCTCTGGCACAACTTCAAGCATTCCAAAATTTGCATTAAGAGTTTGCCAGAAGGAGAAAAGAAAAAGCAAAAATTGAAAACCTATTTAAAAAAATGATGGCAGGAAACTTCTGGTGAAGGAAATAGACATACAAGTGCAAGAAGTACAGAGAGTGCCAAATAAGATAAATCCAAGAGGTTCACACCAAGACACATAATAATTAAAAAAATAATAAAGAAAAATAAAATAATCTATATATACTAGAAGCCCAATGCACAAAAATTCATGCAACAGTAGACCTTCCTTCCCCCAGATGCCAGCACCAGCTTCCCTCCAGCAACTGCACTGCTTCTCTCCAGCGGCCTCTGCCAGGCACTCAGGATCCAGGCTTTCATCCAGCACCAGCTTCGTCTGGAAGAATGTCCAGAATGATGCTCGGAAGGGCGTTTGGTCTAATTAGCGTATTACCCTTTTATTCTTATAATCTATATATATAAAAGGCTAATATGCTAAGTGTCCAACTGTCTGACCGGTTGCTATGACACACAATGACCACCAGGGGGAAGATATTCGATGCAGGAGCTGCTGTGATACACACTGGCCATTTACAGAGAAATGGCACCGTGGACCTGGAGTCAACAAAGTAATATTTGGCTTCCTCCATGTAGGACATAGGCCCCACCAACACCCCAGAGCGACACCCCATCAAATCACAGCCAAAGGTGCCGAGATCCCATGGCACAAAATGCAGCCCACAGCCCAATGCAGCCTGGAAACAGTGGCTACTTATCAGCAATATTTTCTTAGGTAAATTTACTCAACTATCTGTACCTCATCTACAACTGAAAACTAATTTTTTCAGACACACACTGTTAGTAGAATTTAAACTTGTAATATATGTAATATACTTAGAAGCAGTACCTGGCATCTTGGGAATCATCAACAAATATATGTTATTGTTATTCAAACCTAAGCCACTTCTGAGTTCTAAGAAAGGAACATCTTGCAGAAAACCCACAGGCACATTGTGCCTATAAATTCACATATAAACTATATAAATTAAGAATGAAATCAACCATACAGGTGCATTCCAGCCAGATCTTTCACACCTCATGGAATACCTATCAATGTCCATGTTAAAACCAATTTTCATTTTCAAAAATGATTAAACTTCTGCACTAAAACAACACAAGTGTTTTGCCACTGGTGAGTTCTTGATGAACAGTAGGCTTCTAGAATATCTATATGACTATTTCAAAGAAGCTGTTTGTTAAACAAGCAGCGTTAAAGGGATGATATGAGCTGGGTTGGAATGAGTTGGGATACCAACAAGAGAGGTGGTTTCTAATAAGAACTTGTTTCACTCGGTATTAGAGTAACCTTCCAGTTGCATGCCATAATTAAGCATCCAACAAATAAATAAGGGACAGAATGAAAAAAGATGAAAGATTCAAGCCTTGTTGTGAAAAGACAATTTATGACATAGAATGTTCTAGAATAAAAAAATAAAGTTTAAGAAAATTTTAAAAATCCATATATATAAAAAGAAATGGTGCACTCCATCCGAAAGTTACACAAGAAAGATACAAATATATGGCAAATAAAATAAATCTCCTATTATAAAAGTAATTAGAGATGAATGGTTTACAAAAAGAAAAAGTGGTAAATTACATTAAAGATACACATCCTTAAGAGCAATATTATATACAAATGGAAATAATTCTAAAGCCCTGTTAATCTAGGAAATGAATAAAAATACAAATAAAACAAAACTGGGTTATATGTAGAAAAGTTTAAATATTTATGAATGCAGTAAAAAATCAGCTTATTACCCTTTGTTCTACATACCCACTTTGAGGATATAGCTCTAAAACATATAATCTCAAAAAGGAAAAAAGTACATTTTTAATGCTATTAGAAGAAACTGAAATCTGGAACAATGGGAAAAAATAGAAAATTATATATTAGCATAGTAGAATATGTGTGTGTGTTTAAAATAAAAAAATGCCATAATTAAAGAAAAATGTGGACTTCCATATCCAATCAAGATGGAACAAGAACCAAATCTACCCTTCTGCCTAAAACATGCAAAAAGGTTTTCTTTCTTTCTTTCTTTCTATTTTATAAATTTTATTGATTTTTTACAGAGAGGAAGGGACAGGGATAGAGAGTTAGAAACATCATGAAAAAGAGAATCGATCAGCCACCTCCTGCACGCCCCCTACTTGGATGTGCCCGCAACCAAGGTACATGCCCTTGACCAGAATCGAATCTGGGACCTTTCAATCCGCAGGCTGACGCTCTATCCACTGAGCCAAACCGGTTTCAGCAAAGGTTATTTTCTTGAAAGATAGTTTGCAAGGTGCTAAATAACAGACATCAAAGGACAATGATCCCTAAGAGACAGGACACAAGTAAGATCCACAATTGTCCCAGCTTACTAGCTTGAAAGAATTTCTAGAAGGAATGGTCAGGGTGTTGAGATCAAGGTAGTTAAGAGTTCCAAGGAGAAAAGGGCAGCCAAGAGAGAGCACCTCTGAGATCAGCACAGGGCTTCCCCTTGGGCAGAGTACTGATCTGAGCAGGGAGTGTGCTGCAAGCATCAAGCACTTGAGGCCAAGGGAAGAACCATGGGAAAGCATTAGAAGGAACACTGCCTACCCTTACTCTCAGGACCCATTCCAGGATATTGACCCATGATAAAAAATAAAAAAAAATACATGCCCATACAAAGTGTCGTACAGAAATGCTCACAGAAGCTTTATATGTAAATAGCCAAAAACTGGAAACACCAAAAAACCACACAAATGACCACAAACAGGGAAATGGATAAACAAACCATGTATGTATAGCCATACAATGGAATATTACTCAATGATAAAAAGGAGTGAACAATTGACATATACTATATCATGAACAAATCTCTAAATACTTATATTGAGATGAAAAAAGCCAGATTAAAAAGAGTCCATACTGTATATATGAACTCACTTAGATAAAACTCTAGGAAATGCAAATTAATCCATAGTGATGAAAGCATATCAGTGGTTGGCAGGTAGGTGGGAAGAGAAGAAAGGAAGTCATATACAAAGGGTACAAGGAAATGTTGGGAATAACAAATATGTTTGCTATTTTGACTGTAGTGATGATTTCATGCGTATATACATATTTGAGAGCTTACCAAATTTTACACTTTAAACATGTGCAGTTTCCCTGCATTCCGATTATGTCCCACCCAATAAAGCTGTTTGTAAAAACAGAAAAAAATAGAGAGGTTGCATGAACAGTTTTAAATATCAGAATATAAAGTAAGGTATACATTAATCACAATCATCAGAAGTTTAGAGAGATCTACATAAATACTAGTTTGTTGAGGTCTTTGGAGTTTTAGCGTAATTACCTTCTTTAAAAATTTATCCCACTAAATTAATTTAATCTAAAGGGCCATTCTTACTCTCTAGAAGCAAGAGTTGAGTAACAATTTGCTCATACTATCTAATAAAGAGGTAATATGCAAATTGACCATCACTCCAACATAAGATGGCCACCCCCATGTAGTCAAAGATGGCCGCCACAAGATGGCTGGCAGGGGGGAGCATTCGTGGGTGATCATGCCAGCAAGGGAGGGCAATTGGGAGAGACCAGGTCTTCAGGGGAAGGCAGCTGGGGGTGACCAGACCAGCAGGCAAAGGCAGTTAAGGCAACCAGGCTGGCAAGAGAAGGCAGTTAGGGCTAACAGGGCCAACAGGGGAGGGCAGCTGGGGTGACAAGGCCGGCAGGGGTGGGCAGTTAGGCATTGATCAGGCTGGCAGGGTAGTGGTTAGAGGATGATCAGAAATGGTTAGGGGCAATCAGGAAGGCAGGCAGGCGAGCGGTGGGGAGCCAGAAGTCCTAGATTGGGAGAGGGATCCCAGATTGAAGTGGGTGCAGGCCGGGCGGATGTACAAATTCCCGCCCTTTCCCACATGAATTTCATGCACTGAGCCTCTAGTAATAATATGAGAAGGTCACATGCAAAAAATAGAGACCATGTAACTCATAAGATGTCCCTATCTCTGCTCTACATTCATTCCTCAAGTAAGTTTCATGGGGCTAACATGAGAGAATACATTTAGAATAACAAGATGCTTAGAAAGCAGTTGTTTCAGAGGAGCTATAAGCAGAGAAACTAGATAAATGTTCCTAATTTCACTAGGGGTGAAGTATGAAGGGAAACCTATACAAAGGAGAGATGATATTTGGAAATTAGCTCAGTCTCATAATTTCCAGAAATGCTAATTCTTTTAAGATTGATTGAAGTATTCAAAGTAACATTTTGAAAATCCACATTAACATGCCTTATCAGAAATGATGTTCACTTAAAAACTGTGAGTGTGGGTTAAGTCTTTTTAATCATAAGGTGTAAAATGTAAACAAGAGAGGGGCAGCACACAGGTATTAGCTTCCTAGAACTACCATAAAAATTACCACAAACTGGTGTTTCTCTCACAGTTCAGAGCCCAAGATCCAAATCAAGGTGACGGCTGGGTGATGCTCTCTCTGAAGGTTCTAGGGAAGAATCCTTCCTTGCTCCTTCCTAGTTTCTAGTGGTTGCCAGGGATCCTTGGCAATGCCTGGCTTGCAGCTATGTCACTCCAACCTCTGCCTCTGTCATCACATGACTTGTTTCATTCCCATATGTGCCCTCTCCTCTTCTAAGGAGGACACCTAGGAAGATATCAGTCATTGGATTTAGGGCCCAGCCTAATCTGGAATGACCTCATCTTAATTTGATTTCATTCTCAAAAGCCCTATTTCCAAATAATGTCATATTCACAGTACTTGGTATTGGAACTTTAACATATCTTTTTTTGGGGGGAGGGGGTAGACAAAAATTCAAACCACAACAGGGGGCAATATATAGCATAGTTAAATTCTCATCAAGGAGGCAGTAATGAGGGAGGTTGAGATTATAGTTAATGTAGCAAAAAGATCTTCACTTCTAAATAAAACCTGTGATGATTTCATCTTACTTCAAAATAACTAGCAAAAAAGAAAAAATATATATTTCCTTTTTGTTTTTTTAATATCAAAATTATGTCTGCAATGTACATCCCTGACTGTTATTCCATCCATTACATCCTTTGTTCATTAAATTGGAATTCTCATTCTCAAGTATACGCTTGAGCCCTGGCCTGTGTGGCTCCATTGGTTGAAGTAATGTCCAGTACACAAAAGGTGGTAGGTTTGACACCAGTCACAGTCAGGGCATCTGCAGCAGGCAGGTAATCGATGTCTTGATGTCTCTCTCATATCAATAAAATATATTCCTTGAATTTTGGAGGCTGAGACATTACTTTTATAACCAGAAAAGAAAAAAGTAAGTATTTTTTTAGTCAGAAGTGAATTTGCTTCTAAGAGGGTAACAATCCTGTGTTGTTTTTTTTAAGCCATCATCATTATAAAGGTGCTTTATGATCTTATATGTTAAATATGTTTGCATACACACTCATTTACACATATGCACAACACTACTGTTATAATGTACTCTTAGTCCAGGTCAAAGTGTCTAATGTGTACCAATCAAATAAGCTTAGCATAATTAAGAACATAAAAATTTGATTCCTAACCCCTAGATTTTCAAATGGAAAAAGTTTCATTGTTAAATAGTGAAATATATGTATTAACTGAAAGCAATTAGACCTTTTATGTCATTAAGGAAGAAACTGAAGAAAAATTGTCCAAGATTCAACTTGACCTCTCAGAGATGGGACAGATGACTGAGGGTTCATTCTGTTATCAAAGCAAATGTAGCAAACAAATGTCTCTGGTTCATATGATTTGCTCACCAGACAATTCTTGGAGATGTCTGTTTAGTGTATTACTTAGTAATTTAAAACACAGAAACTATTTGTTCCATAATTTATTTCTAGGTAGCATATAAACAACAGTGTCAAAATGGTCCTCTAACATGCCCTTTTTACATTTGTCAACAATGTGCAACATAGATGAGAAAATGGAGCATTTTTTTCTTATAATTTCTAATAATAACTAAAATATAGTTAATGTTTCAGGAGTGAAACAGAGACCAGATCTAATATAGTCCATTTCTTCCAATCCTAAAATCACCATATATACTTTAAACATGATGTAATATTTTTCCCCCTTAAATATGTGTGTGTGTGGTGGGGGAGGGGGGAGCCAGGGGGTAGATTGGAAAGGATGCATCTCTAGAACTGAGGCCACAAAGCCCACTATCTATAGGAAAGGTTTTGCAAGCATATGAAAATATAAAATGGGTGAGGAAATACTAAACCTTTGTTCATATAGAAAAGGTAGTTAAATCCAATTTTGACTGGTGAGAAACGACACATCCTCTCATAGTCTCCTCCAGGTCTAAGTCTCTAAGATTCAAGGGCACAGCTACTGCTCTTTCTTTATCTTGTGAAGGTAAACAGCATTAAATCTAAATGAGTTTTCACTGAAATATGTGCTCCACTTCCCTCCTCTAATGTCTCTCTGCATTAGTATATTGTGCAGATTATGCTTCCAATGCATTTAAAATTGCGTATTTTCCATCATCTACAATTCACAAATGTCATTTAAACTCTGAAGTGTTAAATAAATTATTCCAAATGTACAATGGCAGACAGGGAATAACAGTGTTAGTAAATAGCCAGGCCAGAACCAAAGGAACTGAGATGTTCCAAATTTACCAAGCAATTTACCTAGTCAGTAGAAATAGAGATGATCCAGTGGGGGTTGGAGCCAAATATACATTATAAAGTCATCGTATATAGTCACTTGTAAAAGGCACTATTATTTTGTATGTCACTGAAAATAAAGTAGTCAGTTAGGACTAATTTTCACCCTGAAGTCAGAGATGTTAAAATGTGGGGCATCGGAAGAGATATACATTTTAAGAATTAAAGAAATGTAGTATTATTTCCAGTAGAGTTCAGAAGGCAGGATATATTTCATAAATGCAAAGCTTGATTTTTCATTTATCACAGCTGAAAAACCTTATTGGCAAATATTCCTTTATAGCCATTTCCACCCCTTACTTTCATTATGTATCATTCATATCAAGCATAATCACTCCACCTGCAAGTGGACTACAAATAGGTGAGACTATATTGTGCCAACCATAAGGAAGTGCATGAACAGAAACAGTACCTAACTAGCTTACAGCTTGCTTGGTCAAGCATTGCCCATCCAAATCACTTACGCAACCTAGGAAAAATACAGAAACTTAAATTTGGTCCTTAGAGAAACGATAGTATGTGTAGGCCAAGAATTAGCCTGTGGTCCCCAAGCTGATCATTTTCTTTGCATTAACTCAGGGTGAATAATGATCAGAAGGTAATGAGCAAAGACACAAAGCCCCCAGCTTTGTTTGATGTGTGATCCTGTGACAACAACATGATTAGCAAGAAAGATTTCTCTTAAAACCAAAATACTTAGTCCAGATGTCAACCTGGTGCCGAGTAAAGATGCTGCACGGTGACAGATGTTTGATGTTTCCACACTAAATAGCTGCATTCTGACCAGACACATACTTTAACCAAATGAAATATTAGTACATTCATAAAGAAAACATTAGCAAAACCAACTGAACAAACAAAATCCTCTGGCCACCAAAAATAAAAATTAGCACATTCTCTTTCCTTTTCTATCTGCTGCTTAAGTCATAATAAATAAGGGGCAATTTTGCCAAAAGATGATAAAAGAAATACTGAATTTTATGTATTTAAGCAATAATCATATAGAAGCAATTAAGTGTATAGCCTGAAATAGCAATAAGTACTCAGCACAACACAAATTACCAAACACATTCATTTCACCACACTTTTTTTAATTGAAAGAACTGGTGACTTATATAAAGCATTGAATTAAAAATCAAGAGAATTTAGTAAGATGTAGAGGTTAGAAGTACAGCCTTTGAGCCAGACCTGGCTCTATCCCAAGGTTACCGTTTGACCTTGCATCGGTAACCTAACCTTTCCAAGTTATAGTTTGCTGACATACAAAATAAAGCTAATGAAATCTTTACCTGATAGAGCTTTGGCTTTGTATGCAATCAATTACAGAGTGCAGGAAAACTCTTACCCAGTGCCTGGTACAGGGTAAACATGTAAAATGGTGTGTACTACCTACCACTGCACTCCCCAACCTTCAAAGAATTTTCTTGCCCTGACTTTCATTGGTGTTCTGGGTTTTGTGCCTATCCTAAAATACTTTTATTATACTTTTATTGGCTTTATTTTGTTTTATCTTGATTCATCCACTCCTCTACCGCCCATCTTTGTACCACCTCAGTAACTAATAAAACCCTGAAAAATATTTAAGATCTACAGAATATGCTAGAGGAACATCTAGGCAACAAATGAAACTTGCATGAACATAATTCTATAGGTTTATGACCTGGTATTCACTGCCTGGTATCCACTCTGGGGAAGGTTAGTGGCACATAGCTAGAAGTGTAGGCAGACCAAGAGGTTCTAAAGCATTTCCATTTCCCTCCATTCAGCAGGATGCCTCTACATAAATTGCTTCAACTCAGAGGAGACACTAATGTGTTTCTGTGGAATTCTGCCAGTGCAAACCATAAATATCCTTATCAGGAAGAGTCCAAAACTATTTAATTCATTACAGGCTGAGGGTTTGAAAACCAAGAGAGAATTAAGCAATGTACAACCTAGTAGTTGGTACAAAAGGGCACTGTTCCAGTAAATACAGCTGTCTCTATAATAAAAAAAGGAATAGAGAAGATACAAGGCAATATATATTATAAAACTTCCCATGAATACACACACACACACACACACACACACACACACACACACACAATCCCCAAATAACAATTTTTTTAAAACTAATCTACCAACATTATATAAGAAAGGACATTCTGAAGAACCCTATTCAGGAACAAGGTACAGAGTAGAATAAACAAAACTGGACAAAAAATTCTAAATAAACTTGTCATAATAAACCTAACAAAAAAAGATACCTCCAGAGAGGATTGCCAGAAAAGAAAGTAATCAGAATTAATTGGACATATTGGTAGAGAGATACCAAAACAGCCCTCGGAATTCAGCAATAACTCAGAAATCTAGGTATGAAGTCACATTGTAATGGCACAACAGAGCTGGGCAAGGATGCTTACATCATACCCTCAGTGAAGAAAAGCATATGCCTGCTTGATCTGTGGACAGACAGCCTAGGCTTCTGGTCAGTCACCATCCTGAGAAAGCAGAGTTTAGTTGTGCAGCACTGCCAACTAAATAATTGTGACTCCAGCTGATATTTTCACTGGCAGTTTCAAGATATTGTCTACTGGCGCTGGCCAGATAGCTCAATTGGTTAAAGTGTCATACCAATATGCCAGATTGTGAGTTCAAAGGAACATATAAGAATCAACCAATGATTCTTATATCAAGTGGAACAACAAATCTCTCTCTTATCAGTAATTTAAAAAGTGTGTGTGTGTGTGTGTGTGTGTGTGTGTGAGAGAGAGAGAGAGAGAGAGAGAGAGAGAGAGAGAGAGAGAGAGAGATGCCATGTATATCCCCTCCCTTCAATCTCCTATTACCTACACAAGTCTTATGGGTTTTACTTCTTCAGAGGCAGTTCCTTATAAATTTCAGAGGTGCAATGAAGACAAAGAATTTGCCTCACACATATATTAAACTTACTAGAATAAAACTCTCTTTTTCAAAGAGAAAGACTAGAGATGAAGGGATTAAGGGTAGGGACTTAAATATTGTTAGCTGTCTATCCATCCCAGATTCACTCAGAAAAAAACTTAATTTTAAACTGTTCTTCTTGCTAGGCAAGGATATGCCTGCTTGACCTGTGGACAGACATCTGACCATTCTGAAGCATCTCTGTTTGAGTAAAATGACAATGAAGTGATTTTTAAGGATAATTTTCACTATATATATTTTCTATCTCATATTCTGACCTTATACTCTAGTCCCCAGTAAGATAGAATACTACTGTAATTTGTCATTCTGATATTTAAATAAAAAGCCACAACAGAGATAAAATTTATCTCCTGCAAATCTTGTTTTATCCTTTCATTTAAAAATATTGTTCATTATCCAGATCACTTCCTTGTTCTGTAATAGTCCCCCTCATTATTATATTCAGATGGCTACACTGACTAACAAGGCCACAATCATAAGACAAGAGATTATGGACTGTATATCAAGAGGTCCCTGGTTCAAATCCAAGAACCTTGTCCAAATAGGGAGGGAGGGAAGATTATGAACCTAAATGACAAAGTAAAAATTGGATGACCATGGTGAGCCACTGAACATACCCAGGACAGTTACTTGTATCTCTACTGCCTTCATAATCTTCTAAAACTAGAGGCATTGCTATGTCTCGCAAGCTTGTTATAGGGAAAAATGATCTGAAACAAACGCCTAGGCCCTTTGAAGAATGTGCAATGAACAAAGTAGAAAAAGAGATAGTAAAAAAGACATACTTTATTAAAATCACAGAACACAAACATTGACCATGGAGGTGAGAGACTGTTAATGAGGTGTTAAAAGATAAACAGGGTAGTTCATCTCTGACAACTATTCTAGCTCAATATATGTCCCGGGCTATACTGTAGCATATTCACCTTTACCAGAAAATCATCTTCCCTGTTTTGTTACCTGGGGCTACATCTATATATATAAAAAAAATCAAGCGACCAGAATGACTGGAATGACTGGAACTAATGGTCGCTATGATGTGCACTGCAGCAGCCAACCAGCTCGATCAGGGCCCTGATTGGCCCCACCCAACCTCCTGTGGCACCTCCCTCTGGCTGGCCCCACCCTCAATCAGCCCTCACACCCTGATCAGGGGCAGGGCTGGCTGGCCAACCACCCTTGGCCCTTTCCTTCCAACCAGCTTGGTCCTGATGGACCCCCATTAAGGTGGGTCTTCCAGACCCCACCCATGCACGAATTCGTGCATGGGCCTCTATAGTATGGAATAAAGGGAAAGAAGATGAACTATTTAGAAATTAGGTCTCAGATAGTGCCTAGACTGCAGTTAATTCTGTGGCTGTGTTTATTCTGAACTTCCCTTTTATACATCAAAATCAATGCTTCTAAGCTTATAAATTGCAGATTTTTTTGTAATTAAAAGCATAAATACTGATGAGCTACATATGTATGACTTTATTTTGACCTAAGATATGTCCAAATCATAGAATTAAGGAAAGCAAATATGAACTGCTGTTGATTCCTTAGAATGTGGGAGAAAAGGAAGTGGTTGGCATTAAGAACTCTATAGGCCACTTTCATCCAGAAACTTGCCTTCTGAGTCTCCAGCACTGATCACCAAAGATAGCTAATAGATTGTAGGAATCATTATTAGAATTTAAGAGTTATTAGAGCCTCATTAACAGAGTCCAATTACAGAGAGAAAATCCAGCTATTTTGGCTGAACATTCATCCCATAGGAAAAAATAGAGCCTTCTTAATCACTTTCATTATCAAAACAGACTCCCTGCCAGAGCCTTTTAATTGGAAGTCTACCATGTTAAAAAAGACATTTATGTTTTATCAAACTATACTGACAGGGGTATTAGAAATAATTTCTAACTCCTAGCTTCACATCCCCCAGATAAGTGATGACATTTGTAGTGATCCATTGGGGTGGTGGGGAGAGAACAAAACACAGAAAGATCAGGATAGGAAGCTGGGCCCCTCAGACACAAGCATCTGGTTGGAAAACTCACCAAGCTGGGAATCAGCCTTTCTCCTCTTCATCTCTGCTATGTTAAGAGGAGGAAAAAAGAAAACGGCATCACACCTAGCTCCTACTATAAAATGTCCCAAAGATAAAGGGATGTCATTTACTAACAAGTGAAGAGATACCAGAAAAATTATTGATGTGTGTGAGAAAATGAATAGTTCTGCATGCTAGATTATTTGTACCCAAGATATATATCTCCCCTCCCCACGACCCCTTTCTTTCAGTCTTTCTCTCACACACATTCTCTCAACGTGTAGGATGCCACAATGTTATCGCCATGAGCCGTATATTGTTATTTATAGAGGCTACAGAAGTACACACCACTTTACAAAGCACAGAACATAGACAACAGAGCCTGGAGGAACTCAGCCTAAATTACACATGGAGAGGGTGGTGAGGGGGGAAAAGGAAAATATTTAATTGCACAAATTCTTGGCAAGAATAGTTTTGAGAGGCAGTAGGGAAAGGACTATTAAGCCCTGATCTGTAGAAGAGCTCACAGAAACCAGAATTAACCCATCAGCAATCAAAAGCCTTAACTCCTGAAGGCCAAGAGGTAGTTGTATCATCGAAGAAATTCTATGAGTGGTATCCTCAAAGCAATTCTATGGCAATTTCCACCTCTGGCTTTAAACATGATTTGGTTTTCTAATCATATGATGCCAAGTAATATTAAAATGTAATACTGAATAAATACCCAAATGCTTAGGGGAAAAAAAAAGAAAAATGGAGCAAAAGTAATCTTGCCCAGCCCTAGCTGATTTGGCTCAGTGGATAGAGCATCAGCTTGCGGAATGAAGGGTCCTGGGTTTGATTCTGGTCCAGGGTACATGCCTGGGTTGCAAGCTCGACCCCCAGTAGGAGGCTTGCAGGAGTCAGCCAATCAATGATTCCCTCTCATTGATGTTTCTATCTCTCTTTTCCTCTCCCTTCCTCTCTGAAATAAATTTTTTAAATGTATTTTTTAAGTAATTTTATTGGTCCAAATGGGTACTTATACCTACCAGGCAGTTTGTAAGGTATATAAATATCTAAGCACTATGTCATACACCTGAAACTAATGTAGTATTGTTTGTCAACTGTAACTGAAAATTTAAAATTTTTAATGGTCAAGCCCACTTTTTTTAAAAAAGTGACCTTATAACGGGCATAAGAGAGCTGCAAACCTAAATCATATTCAGCCATTACAAGCTATGATTATATAATCCTCATCAACTAAAGGAGCCATCCATTCCTTTATCCTCCTCGATCAAGAGTGGGGGACATCTGGTCTACAGGCCTTATCCTTTGGTCTGGCTCTGCCAAATCAACTGCAGGCAGGACTCGAAATTCAATAAATCTAGGAGCTTTTTCACAGCAATACAATTTTTAAGTTGATAATTTTGTATGGCCCATAAATGATGTTATAAATATCCAAATGGCCCTTGACAGAAATAAAGGTTCCCTACCCCTCTCTTAGATAAATAAAAGATTTGAGCTCCTAAAAGGTATGTAAGAATTCCCAACAGATAGAGAGCTAAACCTCCAGAAATTCTCTCCATTGAGAGAACACATAAAAAGTTTGTTCCCAAACATTTAGTGTACCACACACCAACTCAATGAGCCATCCCTTAGAAAGTCCTCAACTTTGAATTAAGTTTAAAGCTAGGTCCTTAATTTAGTGCTCTCTGTAGTTACCAGAGATTCAGCACAATGGACAGGCAGGTGCTGTCAGCATTGTCCATTGAATTTTATTGATTATAAAAGTCATGATGTGTCACACAATTTTGTAATGTATCAATATGCCCATTTTGCAGAGAAATCAAGGGACTTTTCTCAAATACAGGAAAGGTGTCTAGGAAAGACATAGACCAGGTAATCAGAATACCCATCACAAATATTATACTGATGACCTCTATTTTAATTAAATACCATAAATAGTCAAAACCAGTCAGGTTTATTTTTCAAAATGCAAATCAAAAGTGCTCAGGAGTTGACTACGAAGTAGAAATTAGAAATTGCCTGTGAAATCCCTTGGGTAGGCACAACAAAGTTTTTTGGTGCTACTTTTCTATAATGTAAAGTACTAGACAGTCCAATGTTTTCACCATGTATTCTAGTAGATATCATTTATAACCAATATAGAAAAAAGTCACCTAACTGATTCTAATGGGCTTTGCATAAGTTTTTCTTTATTCTCCCAAAGAGCATGATACCAATTCACTGCAAAATCAGGTTTTAATCTTCTCCCATTCATCAATAGTGACACTGTTCAAAGGGGAAACCATCTGCAATAGTTCTACCCGAGTTCCCCAGGAATTTTAGCTTTGACAGTCTGGTTTCCGAACACTCAGCAATGGGAGCAATTTACCTCGATCAACTTCACCAGTCTCTGTTGCAATTTAGCTAAGACATTTCCCAGGGGCCCATTAGAAAAGGTTCCAATTTGAAAAACGCACATCTGATCCTACAAACCAGTCCTGAAAAACATCATTTGGTACCAACTTACAATTTTTTTTTCTGATCCCAAATCCTTCACTTTGACACACAAATGCAGAAAGAAAATTCCAAATAGATAGCATTTTGAAAATTTTGCTCAAATATACAAACATTAAAGGATATTATGATAAAAATCACAGCCTGATACATGCATGTGTTCTGATTGGTTTTCCTTTGTTTTGTTATTCATCTCTATTATAAGAAAACTGAGGATAGTGGCCCAGGGCAGAAAAAGCCTTCAACAGCATCTGCAATACAGCAACATCAGAAACCTAATGAAAATGTGAAGTTCCTTCCAGAGGTAAGGACCATGAAAAGGCAAATAGCACTATTAAAGTACTTTACTCATGCACACACATTGCACCTCCTCAATGGAATGAACCAAAAGAAATGTGAAAGTACATATTATGTAGGAATGGGCAAAAGGGTGGAGGAGAGCTCTGTTAGCAAAAGAAATGAAACACTTTTATAATATCAATAGGAAAAACTCAGTTAATAACCTTCAGATTACTGTTATAAAAGCCATTAATATTTAGATTGGAATTCACTGCTATCCCATAAATAATTATACCTTACTTCGTTAGACTTATAAGACCTTATCAATATGTTTTAGTGGGTCTCAGGCTGCTTTTCTAGAACACCAGTACTTCTGAAATGGAATGTCGAAAATGTGTCACCTAATATATCCTCAACCAGGAAAAACTAAAGGTGTTTTCCCTTATGATCAGGAACAAGACAGGATGTCCATTTTCACCACTCTTATTCAGCCTAGTAATGGAAGTTCTAGCCACAGCAATCAGACAAGAAGAAATAAAAGGCATTCAAATTGAAAAGAGAGAAGTAAGACTGTCATTATTTGCAGATGACATTAATACTGTATATAGAGAACTCTAAAGATTCCTCCAAAAAACTATCAAAACTGGTAAGCAGACCAGTCAAGTAACAGGATACAAAATAAATATTAAAATCAGTTACATTTTTATACACCATAATGAACTATCAGAAAGACAAACTAGACGGAGGAACCAAGATGGTGGCATAGGTAAACATCTACACTGCTGCGTCGCACAACAATTTCAAAACTACAACTAAAAGACAGAACAGATGTCACCCAAAACCACAGGAAAGCTGGCTGAGTGGAAATTCTATGACTAGAAGGAAAGAGAGGGGCTCATGGAGACCCAGAGGAGCTACAAATAGCTGAGGTATAGAGAAGCACATGTAGAGAGAGCGGGTGCTGGAGTACTCGGTTGGCTTTCTCTGGCGGGAGACTCCCAACGGCACTGAACCCCTTATCCTACAACACTAAACCCCAGGTCCAGCCGAAACTCATACGGGAGGGGCGGGGGGGGGTTGGACTGTAAAAAGGGAGAAGTGCACGGAACTTTGGGGGAGTCCGCAGGAGGACAAAAGTTGGGTGGCACGCACAGCACTGTGCGCAGAAAACGGACTGCTGATTGTGCCACTGGCTTTCACAAGAGGGCGGAAGACAAACCATCCCAACTACATCACTTCTAACTCCACTAAACCCCAGATTCAGGCGAAACCCTGGGGACTCAGATTCATATGGTCCCGGAGTGCAGGGGAGCCGGAGGGGCAGCAATCTAGAAGCATTGCAAGAGCACACACACAGGGACGGCTCTAGGGATTACCCAGTTACGTGAGACTTGGGGGCCGTGGAGAGTGGGGGCCAACCGGAAGGCAAGGCGGTCCCTTAAGCCCTGAGACTCCACCCATTCCAAGCTCAAGAGAGGCTTTTGCAGTTTTGCCAGTCTGGTATCATAAGGCTGAATCCAACACAGAAGTTCTCCCAGCATAGTGAAAATGCCGAGACAAGGGAAGAGATCACAAACAAAAGAAATGGAGGAAAACAAATGACTGGATGTAGAGTTCAAAACTACGCATATAAGGTTTTGCAAGAATATCCCAAAAAAGTTGGATAAAGTTAGTGAGACCCAAGAGGAGATGAAAAAGAACCAACTAGAGATGGAAAAGGTCCAACTAGAAATTAAACATATACTGACTGAAATAAAAAATATACAGAGACATAACAGCAGACTAGAGGAAGGCAAGAATCAAGTCAAAAATTTGAAATATAAAGAATTAGAAAACACTCAACTGGAAAAGCATGTAGAGAAAAGAATCCAAAAATGTGAAGATAATGTAAGGAGCCTCTGGGACAGCTTCAAGAGTACCAACATCAGAATTGTGGGGGTGCCAGAAGAGAGAGAGCAAGATACTGAAAATCTATTTAAAGAATTAATGACTGAAAACTTCCCACATCTGGTGAAAGAAATAGATTTACAAGTCCAGGAAGCACATAGAACCCCATATAAAAGGAATCCAAAGAGGACTACACCAAGACACATCATCATTAAAACATCAAGAGCAAAAGACAAAAAGAGAATATTAAAAGCATCAAGAGAAAAACAGTTAATTACCTACAAGGGAGCACTCATACAACTATCAGCTGATTTCTCAACAGAAACAATGCAGGCCAGACAGGAGTAGCAAGAAATATTCAACGTGATGAATAGCAAGAACCTACAACCAACAATACTCTATCCAGCAAAGCTATCATTCAGAATTGAAGGGCAGATAAAGAGCTTCACAGATAAGAAAAAGCTAAAGGAGTTCATCAACTCCAAACCAGTATTGTATGAAATGCTGAAAGGTACCCTTTTAGAAGAGGAAGAAGAAAAAGGTAAACGATAAAAAATTATGAACAACAAATACGTATCTATCAACAAGTGAATCTAAAAATTAAGTGAATTAAATATCTGATGAACAGAATAAACTGGTGAATATATTAGAATCAGGAACACAGAAAGGGAGTGGACTGATAATTCTCAGAGGGAGAGGGGTGAGGGGTGTACAGGGAGAGACTGGACAAAAATAATACACCTATGGATGAGATCAACAGGAGGGAGGTAAGGGTAGAGGGAAAGGTGGGAGCCAGGTGGTGGCGAGCTATAGAGGGGAAAAAAGAGAAACAAATGTAATAATCTGAATAATAAATATTTAAATAAAAAAATAAAAAAGAAAGACAAACTATCAGAATCAAGAAAGTGAACAAGCCCATTTATAACTGCAACAAAAATAAAATAGCTAGAAATAAATTTAACCAACCAAGAAAGTAAAAGATCCATATTTGGAAAGTTATGACACTGAAGAAAGAAATTGAAGAAGATATAAATAAATGACTGTGCTCATGGACATGAAGAATTAACACCAGAAAATGTACATACAATAGATTCAATAAAATTTTTATCAAAATACCAATGGCATTTTTCACAGAACTAGAATAAATATAATCCAAAAGTTTATATGAAATTACAAAAGACCCCTAAAAACCACAGCAATTTTACAAAGAACAAAGTTAGAAAAAAAGTGTCCACATCATGTAAAATAATGTTACCAAAAATTAAGTTAGAAAACTGAATAGTCTCAGTTTAGGAATTCTGTTCATAAGTTTTTCTTTAATAAATGAGAGTATTCACAATCAAGTGTCAAATGTCAATAAATCCATGAACCAGTAACAAGTTCCTCTTACTTACTATTATATTACTACTAGAGGCCTTGTGCAAGGATTCATGCATCAGTGGAATCCCTGGGCCTGGCCTGCAGACATCTCCTGGAGGTTCCCGGATTTTGAGAGAGCACAGACCAGCACAGGATTTCAAGAGAGCACAGAGCAGCACAATTGGAGCCTGGGAGAAACCGCAGGAGGGCTCCAGGGCATGTCCAGCCCACTTCTCCCAGTACCCCAAGGTTGTCTTATCCAGTCTCCATCGGAGCTGATTGGGCTGGTTGACCAGGGAGGGACCATGGGAGGTTGGCCAGCCAGGGAAGGACCATGGGAGGTCTCCAGGGCGTATCTGGCCCATCTCACCCAGTCCCAATGGTCCAGACCCCAGAAGAAAGCTAAACTGCCTCCTCGTGGTTAGTTTGCACCATAGCAACTGGTCAAATGAACAGTCAGGCACTTAGCATATTAGACTTTTATTTTATAGGATTAATAGAATGAATATTTTTGTGCACATATATATTTCATTTTATGTAACTTACATATAATATATTTTCTAGCTGGAGAATTATCTCAAAGTAACATGACAGAATTAAATATTTTAAGTACCATGTAGATTCTAGGAGTTTTGCCACCTCAACATGTTTGGGAGCCAAAGCAATTATTTGTCAAATTTAATGGTGGCAGAGTACCAAATGTTCAGGATAACAACTTGAATTACATATTAAACCAGGGACTCACAGGATAAACAATTCTAGATGTAGTATTTCTGCTCTCTGACAAGAGGTGTAGCCTAAAATTTGCAGGGATTTTTTATCTTTCTATGTATAAAGAAAGCATATGTGCTCTGTCAAGCTAGTACTTTCATCTAAGTCTCAATGGAAGAGAACAAAATAAGTAGACTGTCAGAAGATATTGATTTATAGATTGTGACTTCACTTTATCAACAGTACCACCCACAATCTATAGCCACGCATACTGCAAGTCAAGATTTCTACAGTTTTTGAATAGTACTAGTATACTCAATGTGGTTCACAATGTCACACAGGAAATATTGTTGTTTTACAGTAGCAGTTCTCAAAACATAGGCAAAAGACCCCTGCTCCTCTCATTTCCTTCCTTCCCAATTACTGTATTTGTATTAAGCTAAAATTTCTTCAAAGTTTTCAACCAAAGTAACATAAAACAAACACACAAAAAGTACAAAGCAGACACACGATTCCACCTGTCTTCTACTAAGCCATATATCAAACAGATTTGCCCCCCAAAAGTAATGTCATTCTTTTTTTTTTTTTTTTTGGGAAAATAGTTGTTTTTCATGAAAGCTAATTTATATTAACATATTAACAGGCTTGTAATTTTTAAAATTAAATACTTTGTAATTCTTAGTTTTAGTCCTAATTGAACATATACTAATACATAATTATTCCACATTAACAAAAGCTCTTTGGGTCCTCAATAATCTTTAGTAATATGCAAGAATCCTCAAACCAAAAAGTTTGAGAACCACTATTTTAGAGGAACTCAACAGATAGTTACTGATAATATAAGGGAGGCCCAATGCAGGAGAGCCTTAATGTGAAGATTCCTGATCAACAATCATCTTTTTAAGTAGGAGAGTCATTAATATTAACAAATCAGGTTTTTTTTAAAAAAAGGAAATTAAAATTTAAAAATTCACTCCTAATATTTATTCAAACACAATTGTTTAATCCTGCTCTAAAAACACTTCCCTTCGGTTTTACTCTATGCTCATGCTTTTGTATAATTATAATTATAATAGAAATAGAATGAACTTTGACATTCTGTTCACTTTATCAATGTAATCAAAATAAGTGTCTCGGCAGACATACAATCTTTTTAATTTTGGTAGATACAAAATTGGAATGTATAGTTATATATAACTAAAAATTCAAACTATACATTCAATACTTCTACACTGTTCTAAAAGTGAAAATTCAATTTTTAAAAAATCTTAATAGACTAGATATTCCAAAATTTATTTAACCTAGTCCCAATTTCTAACTATTTAGACTGTTTCTATTTTTTCTGAGATTGTGCTAGTTAAAAAAATGGACAAGTTAGCTAGTTTACCTGTTTTTACTCATCTATACTAATAAGAGAGAAATGTGATAATTGTCACTCCTCAGTGCCTACAGCCAATCAGGAGGGAAGATGCAAATATGGCAGTGGCCACAGAGCCAGCCAGGACTGTTGGTTGTCCGTCCCCCACCCTGCGATGGAGGAAGCCAAGCTTCCCGCCTGCCCTGGCCGGCCACTGAGGAGGGACCAGTGGGCGGAAGCCACAGAGCCAGCCTGAGCACCCAGGCTGGCCACCAAGGGAGGGGCCTGCAAACGGCCCTCAGCTGCTCAGCCCTCAGCTGCTCACCCAGGATGGTCACATTACCATCCGGGTGAGGGTCCTGCTGGGGGGCGTGGCCAGCATGAAAACGGCCCTCAGCCCCTTACGTAAGCTGGCCATGCCCCCATGGGGTAAGGATCCCCACTGAGGGAGTGGCCAGCCTGCAAACATCCATCAGCTCCTTACCCAGGCTGGCCAGGCAACCCAGCAGGGACCCCCACCATGAAAGGTTGTGGCCAGCCTGAAAACAGCCCTCAGCCCTTCACCCAGGCTGGCCACACCCCCCAAGTGGGGACCCTAACCCCATAGGGGGAGCTGGCCTATAAAATGCCTCAGCCCCTCGTCCAGGACAGCACTGTCCCCAGTGGGGATCCCCAACCCAATGGGGGCATGTCCGGCCAGCAAACCATAACAGGCCCCTCACCCAGGCTACCCTACCCTCCAAGGGAACCCCACCCTGATCTAGGACACCTTTAAGGACAAACCAGCTGGCCCCCACCCGTGTACTAGGCCTCCATCTATACTACTAAAAGGGTAATGTGCTAATTACACTGGGAGACCTTCCAGGAGACCTTCCGGACATTCTTTTGGACAAACCCATAGTGGCGGGGCTGAGGTAGAGATGGTTAGGGGCCAAGAGGTGAGGGCAGTTGTGAGCAAGCAGGCCAGGATGTGATGGCAATTGTGGGTAATCAGGCCGGCAGAAGGATGGGGAGGCAGTTGGCGGTGAGCAGGCCAGCAGGGGGACAGTCGGAGGCAAGCAGGCCAGTGGGGAGGGCAGTTGAGGGTGAGCTGACTGGCAGGGGGAGCAGTTAGGGGTAATCAGGCTGGCAGGGGTTGGGAGTTGGGACCCAGTAGGGACAAGGGGGCAGTTGGGAGCAAGCAGACCGGCAGGCAGAGTGGTTAGGGTCAATCAGGTAGGTGAGCAGTTAGGAGCAGCAGTCCTGGATTGCGGGAAGGATGTTCCAGATTGGAGAGGGTGCAGGCAAGGCTGAGGGACATCGCCTCTTACACAAATTTCATGCAACGAGCCACTAGCATAGACATGCTTGTGTAATTAAAATTAAGTATATCTGGGAGAAACCAAGATGGCAGCATAAGTAAACACCTAAACTTTTGCCCTGCACAACAATTTCAAAACTACAACTAAAAGACAAAACGGAAACCATCCAGAACTATAGGAAAACTGGCTAAGCAGAAATTTTACAACTAGAAGGAAAGAGAAAAGCACATTGAGACTCAGAGGACCTGCAAAAGGCTGAGGTATGGAGGTGCACGGAGAGGACAAGAGGCTGAGTGCATGGCTGGCTTTCTCAAACGGGAAAGAGATGGAAACTCCTGAGTGCGCTAAATTCCAGTCCCAGGCGAGACTCAAGGACCCAGACTCATTTGGAGGGAATCTGGACTGTCAGTAAAAAAGAAATGCAGCCGAAACTGGTTTGGCTCAGTGGATAGAGAGTCAGTCTGTGGTCTGAAAGGTCCTAGGTTCGATTCTGGTCAGGGGCATGTACTTGATTGTGGGCACATCCCCAGTAGGGGGTGTGCAGAAGGCAGCTGATCGATCTCTCTCTCTCTCTCTCTCATCAATGTTTCTAACTCTCTATCCCTCTTCCTTCCTCTCTGTAAAATATCAATAAAATATAAAAATATTAAAAAAAAAAAAGAAAAGAAACACGGAAATCCAATAATCCATGTTTAAAAAAAAAAAAAAAAAGAAAAGCACACTGAGACTCAGGGGACCTGCAGAAGGTAGAGGTCCAGAGGTATGCAAGTGCAGAGAGGACTGGCGGCTGAGTGTGTGGCTGGCTTTCTCAAGCGAGAGGAAGACAGAAACTCCCATCTGCACTGAACTCCAGTTCTGGGTGAGATTCTGGGAACCCTGACTCATTCTGGGGGAATCTGGACTGTCAGGAAAAGAGAAAAGCACACTGAGACTCAGGGGAACTGCAGGAAGCAGAAGTCTGGAAGCATGCAAGCACAGAGAGGACTGACTGCTGAGTGGTTGGCTGGCTTTCTCAAGTGGGAAAGAAACAGAAGATCCCAACTGCGCTGAACTCCATTACCGGTCGAGACTCAAAGAACCCAGTTTCAGAGACAAACTGGTCTGGGAGCGGGAGGAACTCAAGGGTGTCTTTCTTTTAGAGGTTCTTGCAGCAATTACCGAGGAAAACTGAGACCCAGGGGCCTCATAGGGTAGGGCTGACAGGAAGCAAAGTCTGTCTGTTCCACCCTGAGACACCGCCCCATCCAAGTTCAACACATAGGCTTTTGGAATTTTGCAAGTCTTGTTCATAAGAGTGTCTCCAGTACAGAAGTTCTCCAGAGTAGACACAGCTGATCCACCCAGCCAATCGGCCTGGAGGTCAAGTCCTACCAATGATACCAACCACAATTAAGAGTTAACTACAACAAAGCTGTGCACACAGTCTACAAAGGGGTGCACCAAGAGTGTCCACCTCAGATGACTGGGGAAGCTGAGTTACTGGGGCTTATAGGACACCTAGAAAACAAAGCTACTTTACCAACTCAGGGAAGCAGTGAAAATGCAGGGACAAAGAAACAGATACCAAATGAAAGAAATGGAGGGAAGCAAATGTCTGGATATAGAGTTCAAATCCACAGTTATAGGTTTTTCAAGAATTTCCTGGAAGAGGCTAATAACTTTACCAAGACCTTCGAGGATACAAAAAAGGACCAATTAAAAATTAAACATACACCAAAACCAGTTTTGCTCAGTGGATAGAGCGTCGGTCTGTAGACTGAAAGTTCCCAGGTTTGATTCCGGTCAAGGGCATGTATCCTGGTTGCGGGCACATCCCCAGTAGGGGGCGTGCAAGAGGCAGCTGATCTATGTCTCTCTCATCGATGTTTCTAACTCTCTATCCCTCTCCCTTCCTCTCTGTAAAAAATCAGCAAAATATATTAAAAAAAAAAAATTAAACACACAATGACTGAAATAAAAAATATTATACAGAGAATTACCTAACAGCAAACTAGAGGACCGCAAGAATCAAGTCAAAGATTTGAAATATAAAGAAGCAAAAAACACTCAACCGGAAAAGCATAAAGAAAAAAAAAATCCAAAAATTTGAAGATAGTGTAAGGAGCCTCTGGGACAACCTCAAGCATACCAACATCTGAATTATGAGGGTGCCAAAAGAAGAGAGAGAGCAAGATACTGAAAATCTATTTGAAGAAACAATGACCACAAACTTCCTCCACCTGGTGAAAGAATAGAATTACAAGCCCAGGAAGCACACAGAACCCCAAACAAAAGAAATCCAAAGAGGACCACACCAAGACACATCATAATTAAAATACCAAAAGCAAAAGACAAAGAGAGAATATTAAAAGCAGCAAGAGAAAAACAGTTAGTTACCTACAAGGGAACACCCATACTACTATCATCTGATTTCTCAACAAAAACTATGCAGCCAGGAGGGAGTGGCAGGAAATATTCAAAGTGATGAATAGCAAGAACCTACAACCAAGATTACGCTACCCAGAAAAGCTACCATTCAGAATTGAAGGGAAGATAAAGAGCTTCACGGATAAGAAAAAAGTAAAGGAGTTCATCAACACAAAACCAGCATTATATGAAATGCGTAAAGGTATTCTGTAAGAAGAGGAAAAAGGTAAAGATAAAAGTTATGAACAAATACATATCCTGTTTCGCCGAAAGTAAGATATCCCCTGAAAATACCTACTTCCAGTTTTGCCTCTTGCTGTAATATAAGGCATCCTCTGAAAATAAGACTTCCCCCGAATATAAGGCGTCTGACTCCTGATTTAAAGAGACCTTGCACTGCCTGAACGGCTTCGGCTGTGATGCGGCCAATCAGTGAGCTGGTTTGTGACGACAACTACTACTGTATCATATATAGGTAATAATTTTTCTTTTTTTGTTCAACAATAAATGTGCACTGTATTCTTCTTCATGGAAAAATAAGACATCCCCTGAAAATAAGACCTAGCACATTTTTGGGAGCAAAAATTAATATAAAACACTGTCTTATTTTTGGGGACACAGGGTATTTATCAACAAGTGAATCTAAAAATCAAGTGAATATAAAATCTGTTGAACAGAATAAATTGGTGAATATAATAGAATCAAGAACATAGAAAGGGAGTGGACTGACAATTCTTGGTGGGAAACGGGTGTCGGGGGTGTGGGAAAAGACTGGACAAAAATCGTACACCTATGGATGAGGACAGTGGGTGGGAGTAAGGGCAGAGGGTAGGGTAGGAACCAGGTGGAGGGAAGCTATGGGGGGAAAAAGAGGAACAATTGTAATAATCTGAACAATAAAGATTTATTAAAGTTAAAAAAATAATAATAAATAAAATTTTTTAAAAAGGAAAAATATAATGAAATTAAGTATGTCTGAAAAGTTTAATTTCACAAAAAAGTTTTCTGAATGTATTACTGTAATTTAAAATTTATACTAAATTAGAGGCCCAGTACACGGATTCGTGTAGGAGGGAGGGGGTCTCTCAGCCTGACCTGAACCCTCTCGCAATCCAGGACCCCTCCAGGATGTAAAGTGCACCAAGTGGCAGGCGCCGAGCCAGGGCTGGGCACCATACTGCTTGCGCTCATTCCGGCTCTCTGCACCTGCTGCCGCCACTGCTCGGTAGTGCTGCCGTAGAGTCAGGAGAAGCTCCTGCTGCTACAGCTGTGCTAGCCAGCCATGAGCCCAGCTTCGGGGTGAGCGGCGCTCCCCCTATGGGAGCACACTGACCACCATGGGGCAGCTCCTGCATTGAGCGCCTGGCTCCCTGGTGATTAGTGTGCATCATAGCGACTGGTCATTCTGATTTTTCTGGTTGTTTGGTCATAACAGTCACTTAGGCTTTTATATACAGAGATAGGTCTAGTAAACGTGTGCGTTCACCAGTCACTGTGAAAAACCAAGTGCACATGTCTGGAACATCAGCCTGCATGTGGTAAGACTGCTGCGTAAAGTCACGACATGCAACAACAAGAACCAATTATCTCATGCAATGCAGTGTGATCATGTGCTAATCATTCGCCGAACATTGTTTAAAAATGGTTACTCTTGGATTTAAATATGTAGACTATAGTTGTAGATATGCAATATTTACTTATTTTGGTGAGATTACTCTAGTGTTTTTCCCAACATATGACCTATTCACTACAATTTGTTAAAAATAACAATGAATTAACAACAAAAAAACCTGTTAATTTAATTATAAGTAAATCTTGATGAACAGGGCATTAGTGTTCATAATTTACATACAGATTGGAAATTTTGTCTATTAAATCCAGATCTCCAATATCAAGGGTTTACTATAATCTGATAAAGATCATACACAAATTATGAAGCCACCCACCTTTTAGCCAGTAAGACTGCTTGGACCCAACAGCAAAAATATGATACCATTACAGATCTAATTTCTCTCACAATTATTCTTTGAAAATAAAATGAAGAGACATTTACAAACATAAACAGCTATTATGAGTTCAACTTATAAGTCAGTTAAGAGTGCTGGTCCTTCTTCAGATGACTCAGTGCTATGTGTCAAGCATAGCTGTAGACAAAAAGCCTAGGGCAAAGTCTTCTCTGCCAAACTAAGCTGCTTGATACATGTAGGTTACTGTTATGTACTCAATTGTGTCTCCCCAAATTCATGTTGAACCTCAGAATTTGATTATATTTGAAGATAAAACCTTTTAAGAGGTGATTAAGTTAAAATGAGGATAGTAGGGCAGACCCTCATCTGATTGGTAAGGCATCCTTATAAGAGGAGGTTAGAAGGACACCATGGTCACACATGTACAGAGAAGGATGACCATATGAAGAAGAATCAGCCATGGAGAAGTGTCAGAAGAAACCAAACCCAATGTCACCTTAATCTTGGACTTCTAGCCTCCAGAAGGCTAGTGCTGTGCTAATTGGTGTTAGTTTGCTAGCATCATTACAATGTAATACAGTTACAAATCTGACACTTGAAGATACTTTCATGCTCTTCCCAATCTAGTCTAAACCCTTCCATGTAGAGATAATGAAATCAAGCTCTATGAGGTTAAAGTTTTCACTTGTGACTGAAAAACAAATAACTAGAAGATCAAAGGAAAGAATCTACGTCTCTCAGACCAAAGCTCTTTCTACCATATTATAAGAATAATGATAAATGAGAACCCCAGATATTTCTGAGCATCAGCAGCAAAGATGTACAATTTAATCTTAAAACAATTCATTTCTGGCCGAAACTGGTTTGGCTCAGTGGATAGAGCGTTGGCCTGCGGACTGGAGGGTCCCGGGTTCGATTCCGGTCAAGGGCATGCATCCTGATTGCGGGCACATCCCCAGTAGGGGGCGTGCAGGAGGCGGCTGATCGATGTCTCTCATCGATGTTTCCAACTCTCTATCCCTCTCTCTTCCTCTCTGTAAGAAATCAATAAAATATATTAAAAAAAAAAAACACAATTCATTTCAGGAACACAATTCTTATGGATGCTCAATAATAGGCAATAGTTTTAAACAACAATGTACTGAGTTACAAACCCTTGAAGAATACTATAACAATTTTACCTGCTATACAAGAAATGTGTCCTCAAGCAAAGAAACAAACAAAACTGAAACAGGATCATTTAAAAAGACACAAGACTGCCCTACCCGATTTAGTTTAGTGGATAGAGCACAGTCCTGCAGACTGAAGGGTCCCAGGTTCAATTCTGGTCAAGGACATATACCTTGGTTGCAGACTTGACACCGGTTCCAATCTGGGCACCTGGGGGAGGTAACCTATCCATGTGCTCTCAAATCAATGTTTCTTTCTCTCTCTCCCTCCCTTCAACTCTATATAAAATTAAAAAATCAATAGAAAAAAAAATATCCTCAGGTGAGGATTAACTAAAAACACACAAGGGCTGTGAATAAAAGGAAAGAGGAAATTACATGTAACAGCTTTTAAGAAAAAATGGCTGTTAAGAATTAGGTCAAATGACCAGAAAGACGAGACAAATGCTAGCTTTTGACTATGGATAAAAGAAAATTAATCAGAAACTAGAACTTTCAGGTTATCAAAGCTGAAGACTTACAGAGGGTAGATAAGATTGTTGAATATTAATAGAACAGTTTAAATATGACTATGTGTTTATTTTAAATGTCTATGTCTCTAAATAGTCTATCTTGGCATGTTAAGTGTTTTTTGGCTTAGCTTTCCTTCCTTTAGTTGAAACTTTCTCAGTTAATCAATTAGATCAATTATCTCAAAATATACTGAATGAGATGGTAGCCACAGCTTTTCCACCTTGAAATTAAAAAATAATCCACAAGCCCTTCTCCCTCTAAGGAGCATGCCCATGCCATTCCCTTCCCCACCCCAACTTCAAGGCACATATCTCCTAACCTCTAAGGAATGCCATTTGACTTGCAACCAGAGAAGGAATGGGCAGTGGCAGATCATCCCAGGCTAACCCCGGAACCTATCTCCAAAGCTCCTTTTTCCCTTTTCTCTGACTATCCACTGAGCCAAAGCACCCAGCCTCAGCTCTGCTCTTCTATGCCTTTCCTTGTTTCCCTGTCAATATTTATTTGCTACAGCCAATAAATTCTTGCTTGCTTTGCTACACTTTGTCTCTTGATTTTAATCTTTCCCTTGAGAAGACAAGAACCAAGGTCTCTTCATCTCCTCCTCTCTTCGTCTCTCCAGTAACATCTTTTTTTTGTTTAAACTATATAACCCAGGAGCTCAGGGTAATTGTCTCTGTCAACTAGCTGCTCCTCCCTTAGAATGTATCTTCAATAAGTCCCACTTTGCTTTCTTTTCTTTCATAAGTAAATAATCCACAAAATTACAGCTGGTCAAAGAATCAGCATGGACAGTGCTAGTTCTGAAGCCCTCAGGTCTAGGGATTTCCTTTAATAAAGAAATTTACAGCCCTAGCTGGTTTGGCTCTGTGGATAGAGCCTCAGTGTGCAGACTAAAGGGTCCTGGGTTCAATTCTGGCCAAGGGCACATGCCCAAGTTGCAGGCTCAATCCCCAGTGTGTGTGTAGGAGGGGGGCGGGGGGGAGGTCAAGGTTGCAGCCAGGGGGCAAAGATAAATATAGAAGCAGCAGATTGATAATTCTCTCTCCCTTCCTTTCTGAAATCAATAAAATATATTTTAAATGAAATTTACAAATAACTGTTCAAAGTATTTTCTGCCTCTAAACCTTCAACTTTTACAAAAAAAGAAATGTTTGGGTTTGGGGATAGTTAAAACGTTAGTGGAAATAAAAGAAGATGAATTATAATTAGATTCAGGCAAAATAGTAACAGTTCTTTAGCATACTAATCTTATACTTGATGGCCAAAATAGTAGTGGGAGGTGGCCTAGAAAACCATACGGAGATATGATGAAAACAGTGATTTCCAGAAGTCCTAGTTAAGGTATATATGGATAGCAATAAACCACTTGAAATCTATTTTTGAAATCTTTTTGTACTTTTAAATGTGCTCTAAAAATTATTGTGCTATAAAAGGAAATTCCAATGATGGTCTGCAATTAATAATGCAGTTTCTAGTTCAAGTCCATATTGTTACAATACCAGTAATTAGTAAATGCCTGGACACATAGAATGGTCTCAATTCTAGAAGGTATGAAGAAACAACTAAAGAAGGGGGAAGCCATAAAACAAAAAAGTTAGCACTTCAAATAACTATTGAATATAGAAATAATAAGGTAAAAAGAGTTTTTTGCAGAGACTTGTCCCTTAATAATGGCAAAGAGAAAATAGGATGACAAATCATAGAAGAAAGGTACCTCTGAAGCTCTTACAAAGGTATACATTAACCTCTAGGCTAATTTTTCTTATTGTCATGTATATACATAGCTGACTGTCCTTGGCAAAGCTAGGAAAGTTTAAAATGAATTGTTGAAGTCAATTTAATACTTTACCTAGAAAGAAAAAAATAGGACTGTTTGTTAAATGTACCCTATGTGTTATTTTTATTCAACCTCATTTACTATAAAACAACCAAGAAAAATCATAATGCCCATTTTACAAATTTAAAACCAGGAGGTAAATTTAGTTTTCCTCTTAGTGTCTCAAAGCTAGTGGTAGGCTGGTTTCAGACACAAACTAGCCAAATTCTTTAAAGTTCATTCCTTTCTCATTCATTATCAGGTGTCTCATGTAATACATAAGCAGGACAGATTAATAAAACTGTAAAGTTAAAATCCATCCACATTCACCTGCCCTATGACCCACCCAACCAACACCATTCCTAGGCATGCTATTTCTCCCAGGCGAAAAAAAGTACATGTCCACCAAAAGGCATTATCATCATAATAGATTCAAGCTGGTAACAACCTAAATGTCTATTAATAAGAAAATGGCTACACAAAAAGTTGTTTTTCATACAATGGAACTGTATACACAGGAAAAAAGAACCACTACTGATACACAGAACAGCAAGGATAAATCTCACAGACATGACATTGCATGAAAAAAAAAAAAATACAAAAGGGTACCCAATGTATTTCATTCAATGAGGCTTAAGAATAGGCACAACTAATCAACAACGATAGATATCAGAAGAATGGCTACCATCAGGAATCAAGTCTGAAATGTGTACCTTGTGGGATGTTGAAATATTCTTTTGATCTGGTTGGTAGATAAAGAGCATATACATACCTAAAAATTCATCAAGGTGAATACTTAAGATTGCTGTACCTTATGCATGACTAGATGTTTAACCTCAATAAAAAAAAAAAAAAGTTTCTTTAAAAAAAGCTTTCATAAAGTGACAAAGCAGAATAATAGCATTTATATTTAAATGAAGAATAACTTTTATTAGTATCTATATATATAAAAGCCTAAGCAACTATAATGACTGAATGTCTGGAACGACCACTCACTATGACTTGCACTGACCACCAGGGGCAGGCACTCAACAAAGGAGCAGCCCCCTGGTGGTCAGTGCGCTCCCAAAGGGGGAATGGCACTCCCAAAAGGGGAGTGCCACGAAGCCAGGAGCCAGGTTCATGTCTGGCATAGCAGAATGGGATGAGCACAAGCAGCACTGCACCCAGTTCGGGCTTAGGCTCCTCCTTGGCCGCCTGCTGCTTGGCACACTGCTACATCCCTCGGAGGATGTCCGAATGCAGGTTTAAGCTCTGGCCTCAGGGACTGGGCCTAAACTGGCAGTCAGACATCCCCCAAGGGGTCCCGGATTGGGAGAGGGTACAGGCTAGGCTGAGGGAATGCTCTCCCTCCTCCGGCCCCCTGAACAAATCCATGCACCAGGCCTCTAGTTGGGAGCGTAATCTGGAAAGTACTTGAAATCTGTGAGCTATGTAAAGATATTCTTATTTCTGGTAGCAGCTGGCAATTCTACCACTTAAAAGAAGAATGAAGACAAAATGGAAAACATGTCAACAACTATTCTCTAGTTTATGACTCTTTTTCAACTATACAAAATGCATTTACAGAACTTACCGGCACAACACACCGTGCTCCCAAATCTGCTTTAAAACAACACACAGGTCTGAAGTATAAGCTGCTACTAAAGCAGATGTGCAGGAGGCATCAAAGAGAGAGGAAAGGAGAGCTAATAGGCAGCAACATCACAATTATTGGGGTGCAAACAGTGAATGATCCCAAATCATGATACATAAAGTCAGCACTAATAAGGCAAAAAAAGCCTCAATCACTTGCTGTTTTAGATTTACTAAGATTTTTTCAGTGACATTTTTTATGCCACTGCCCTAAATTCTTGAATGCTTGCTGCATTAACTTGGCACAGTTTATAGCCTGTGCTTTCTGAATGCCTGCATGTTGGTGGATACACAAGTGACAAGAACCTACTACACTTCTGCAGACCTTACCCAATATCCTGAAAGAAACAGCCCATTGTTACTGTCTTTGAAGCTCTGAAATATAACCACTCTTACTGAGTGGTTATCCCAACATCTATGTACTCTTAACAGATTTTGAAATTCCCTAGGGTTCTTACGCTGAATCATTTTCCACGCTGGGAGCACCTTTCTCAGAACTCAGAATCAGATTATACAGAGTTCATAGGAAACCTCTTTCTTATCTAACTGGATTAACCTACTTTCTCTTGGGTGACGAATTCTTCCCAATAAACACAGTTAATAAATGTTAATCAAGATTCAACTATCTCTAATTGTCAAATTCATATATAAGGACATGAAATTTTGAAATTAATATAAAACTGATCAGAGGCCAGAAAAATATAATCCATTTCCTCATAGGCCCCAGCACTCTCCCAACCAAAGGCAGAACACTAGAGAGATTTAAGATAAAAGTTCCGTTAGTTGTACCTTATTTGTAAAAAACAAAATTTTATCTACTGCCCACTGGCATTTATCAGCTCTAACACTTCAAAGGCTGATGCATCGGCTTGATTCATTTGAGCTTTATAAATCCCGGAGCATTCCTAAGTATTTTCCAATTCAAATCCAAATGAATACAGGACAAATGGAAATATCAAACATTGTTTCTTGAAAAATAATCTATTCTCATTGCCAAACCCAGAATACAAGTCTTTGTGGGGTAGCATACTCCTGTATTTGTGTGTAATATTCCTACATTCATACCACACTGCAATCCCATTAGCAGCAGGCTTAAATTAATAAAATTGTTTGTCTTGTCAGCTTATGTTACACGTTGTGCAAACTTGTTAGATAATCAGCAAAGGCATGACAATTCATTATCCTACAGGGAGCCAGTCTAAACCAGCAGCTTCCGCTTTCTGACAGAGCCACCACATCAAATGACAGCAGCATTTGCAGCTGCTTGACGCACACTCTGAAGGGCACAAACACAGCAACTCAGCATACATCTTACTGTTCAACGGCAGCAAGAGAGATGTTATATTTCACCGCTGATACAAAGTGTCTATGGCTGCCTGGCATCAGCAGGACTATATTTTGAGAAGTCTCTTAAACAAAAGAGATTGAACTTTTTTTTTTTTTATGGTCCTCAGATTAGCTGGCAGGAGCAAAAAATGTGGTCAGTGGATTTTAACATCAGGACCTGACTCATATCAAACCACCCAATAGTACTCTTCTCCAGCAAGGATAAGAAAAGGGAGGAAGACCAATGGACCTTTCCTGAACAGCAGAACTTCCTTTTGGTTCAGTTTCAATCAGAAGCCTCCACACTATAACTACACAGAGGTAGGTATTTCATTGTCACTCCGCTGGCTGCAGAAAAGCGAGATGTTACTCCTCTTGGGCCATGCTACCTAATATAAGCAATACTGCACAAAATTATGTTAGCATAAATCTAATCAGGTATTTCAAGTAATAGGAAGTAGTTGTCAGTTACAGAACATATTTCTTGGCATCACTGACCCAAAATATAAATTGATGGCAGATGGAAGACCATATTCCAATTGTATTGTTTTTTGTTGTTGTTGTTGTTGTTTTGTAGGTTACAGAGATCACCCCTACCACACAGCCCCAGAACTAAGTACAGCTATGGAAATCAGAACAAGTCCATGGACCAAGGAAATTTATTCAGGTCGAAAAGAAATTAAGCTTTTGGGGAAAAATGAAAATATTCATGAAAATGAGATCTACAACTTATATATTGTCTTAGTGTTTTAATACTTTTGGCATTGATCCAACAGACCTATGACATTTTTACAGGACAAAAGTAGTTTTCAACTTGTCTCCCCAAAATAAATGAATACAGTTTCCCATTTGGGTCTGGATAAATCTAGCCATGAATCAAAACTGTGATATTGTTACAAAATATTGTCTGTCTCTCTCTGCAAGAGCATAGTAATCTCCACCTCACTGTAAGATTAGAGCCCCTCCCTGAGAAAGAATTATATATCCCTTCTCTAGTGAGTTTGAAATCAGACTGAATCAGTCAGCTCTTGGTGCCATGTCTCTGTTTCCTTCACTATGATATTGGTAAGATCCCAGATAATGAATGATCCATCAGCCAGAATCCCAAAGAGAAGACAGACAAGCTGAGGCAGAGTCATAACCTACCTATGATGGATAAAAGAGAGAGAAATAATCTACTATGGTTAGAAGCCACTGAGCTTTTGTTTAAGTGGATTAACAAGTTAACTGCCACGATATTTTGAATTTGATTTAAAAAGGTCCACCACTTGTGTCTATAGACACTTATGGCATACAAATAGTTAAATAAAGGCAATAGGAAGTCCGGTTCCAGCAAGGATATTGACATTTCAGTGAAAAGCAACAAAATATCCAATAAGAGAAGCAGAATAGGATCTTCCAAAGAATGATGGCTCACTTTAAGAAAGCAAAATTCTTTTCTTCTTACCTGAACTCCTCAAACTGAGACCCATTTTCACTCAAGAACATAATCTATAAAATGACATGAGTAAAATCATTTTCTATTCTCAATACAGAAAATACTATGGGGGAGAACCAAGATGGTGGCATAAGGTATATATATACCTGTACTTGCTGCCTCTCACAACCACATCAAAACTACAACTAAAAGTCAAAATGACTAACCCCCAGAACCACAGGAAGCTGGCAGAGTGGAAGTTCTACAACTAGAAGTTAAAAAAAAAGTGCATTAAGACCTGGTAGTATGAGAAGAAGCTCAGAAAGATGTAAATCAGTCTAGCGTACACTGTTTCAATTGGACGAGAGTTATAAGTTCCCGACTCTCTGAACTCCAGTTTCCAGCCAGATTCTGGGGACCCAGACTCATACAGGGATAATTTAGACTGTCAGCCATTGGGTGGGAAAAAGAGGGTGGCCTTCTCACAGAGGTATGCACAAGAATCATTGTTTATTGCGCTGGGGCACGGGACGTGGGACATGGGACATGGAACAGAACTCGGAAACACAAAGACGCAGAGGGGGCTGACTAGCAGCCATCCTTATTTGCCACGCCCTAATGATTCCCTGAGACGCCGCCCTGCCCAATTTACAAACCCACCCAGTTGTGTGCAGAAGCTTTTGCATATGAATGGCCTGCCCTCTAGCAGCTTAACCTAACAAATTGCATCTGGGTCAAACAACTCCAAAAAACTTCCAAACTCCAAGCAAAGAGGAGAAATCTGCAGATCTCCCTGAAGCTCCTGCTGGGGGGCCTCAGACACTAGCTGACTTGCACCTCCTTGGAGATCCAGGAACCAGTGTACCTAGAGGTCAGTGTGAGACAACACCAGATTTCAACTCCTCACATACATAAGTGACAAACAAAAGAGACAGACTCCGAGAGCACCAAAGCCCCACTGAAGCAACTAATGCCCTATGATGTTGTCTCCAGCACAGCAGTTCTTCCATTATTAAGACAAGCTAATCCTCACAGTCAATTGGCCTGGAGGTCAATTCCTCCCAGTGTACCAATAGCAATCAAGGCTTAACTACAACAAGACTGTATACCCAGCCCACAAAGGGGTGCACCAAGAGTGTCCCCCTCAGCTGATTGGGGAGGCAGAGCTACTGGGCCCTAAAGGACAACTAGCACACAAAGCCACTCCATCAACACAGGAAAACAGCCAAAATGCAAAGACAAAGAAACATGTCACGAATGGAAGAAATGGAGGAACGCAAACTACTGGACATAGAGTTCAAAACCACATTTATAAGGTTACTCAAGAATGTTCTACAAACCGCCAAGAAACTCAGTGAGACCTTCAAGGATCTTAATGAGAATGCCAAAAATATGGAAAAGAACTAGTCAGAAATTAAGCGTGCACTGTCTGAAATAAAGAATAATATACAGAAATCCAAGAGCAGACTAGAGGACCCCAAGAATCAAACCAAAGATCTGAAATATGAGGAAGCAAAAAACACCCAACCAGAAAAACAAAAAGAAAAAAGAATCCAAAAAGTGAAGACAGTGTAAGGAACCTCTGGGACAACTTTAAGCGTACCAACATCAGAATTATGGGGGTGCCAGAAGAAGAGAGAGAGCAAGATACTGAAAACCTACTTAAAAAAATAATGACAGAAAACTTCCCCCACCTGATGAAAGAAATGGACTTACAAGTCCAGGAAGCACAGAGAACTCCAAACAAAAGGAATCCTAAGAGGACCACACCAAGACACATCATAATTAAAATGCCAAGGGCAAAAGACAAAGAGAGAATCTTAAAAGCAGCAAAACAGTTAGTTACGTACATACGACTGTCAACTGATTTCTCAAAAGAAACTATGGAGGCCAGGGGGAGTGGATGAAATATTCAAAGTGATGAATAGCAAGAACCTATAACCAAGAGTGCTCTACCCAGCAAAGCTATAATTCAGAATTGAAGGTCAGATAAAGGGCTTCACAGACAACAAAAAGCTAAGGAGTTCAATACCAGCAAACCAGGATTATATAAATGCTGAAGGGAACTCTTTAAGAAGAGGAAGAAGAAGAAAAGATAAAGATAAAAATTATGAACAACAAAGTGATAACAAATACATACTTATCAACAAGTGAATCTAAAAATCAAGTGAATAAAAAATCTGATGAATAGAATAAACTGGTGAATATAATAGAATCAGGGGCATAGAAAGGGAATGGACTGACAATTCTTGGGGGTAAGAGGGTGTGAAGATTGTGGGAAGAGATTAGACATAAATCTTACACGTATGAATGAGGAGAGTGGCAGAGGGAGGGCATGGAGTGGGGAGGATCAGGTGGAGGGGAGCTATGGGGGGAAAAAAGAGGAACATCTGTAATAAACTGAACAATAAAGATTCATTTTAAAAAAAGAAAATACTATGTGCAAAATGACACATCATATTCAGTGGCTAGTATCTGTTTCACCTTTCTCTGCTTTCTATCTTGCCATTAGAAGCAATTTCACTTCTAGTTCATAATCTACTTTGGCCTGACATGAGTAAAATATGAATAAATGGACTCTAACTGCTCAAGGGAGTTCTACTGAAAGCTAATTTTTAGGAAGATGTTTTTGGCTCTTCAGGAGTCAAAATTTTACTTTCTTACTGTGATCTGGATAGGTGAGGTATGACAAAGGGAAGTAACCATTTTAGCAGGAATCAGTTGTTACAAAATTATATTGGCTGTGCAGGATTCAAGACATAAGACATAATAAGAGCTGAAGCACATTTCAGTGTCAAAAAATATTCTTCAGAGTCCTAAGAAGGCAAGGCAAGACACAACAAATAGTTCCTTAATGAACATAATGGGAAAAGTAAACTATACAGACCAGCCTGTTAACTAATTTTGTTTATTCTTCATGAATTTTCTGCCAAATAATCAGAAGATTTTCAGAAATGAGGTGCACTATTTTCAGAAATGAGGTGCATCTACGCACCCTAGGAGTCTTTCTTGTCCTACCCCTGACTCAGTCAAGAGGCAGGGAGAAGGAATTTTTTCAACTAAAAATAAAATAAGTTTAGCCCGCAGGCATGGTTCAGTGGTTGAGCATCGACCTATGAACCAGGAGATCATGGTTTGATTTCCAGTCAGTGCACATGCCCGGATTTTGGCTCAGTCCCCAGTAGGGGGCATGCAGGAGGCAACCAATCAATGATTCTCTCTTATCATTGATGTTTCTCTCTCTCTCTCTCTCTCTCTCTCTCTCTCTCTCTCTCTCTCTCTCTCACTCTCTCTCCCCCTCTGAAATCAATGAAACTATTTTTTTAAAAGTTTAAGAAAAATCAGCATCTCAGTTTTCATGCCTAATGGGTCTGTAAAGATCTAGCTCCCAGCATCCAAGACTCCAACAAACCTGTTGTACTCTACACCTCTGCTCTTCAAGAGAGTCAAGTTCATTATTTTCTAGTATCATCATGGCTGTTAGTAAAAATATCCACACAGATTACCTTCCCAAAAGCACAAAGTACTCCAGGAAAAATTTAAAACGTGCCGTTCTGAACCCAGTCTCTCCTACACCAAACTCTTAAGACACTTGACAGGAATTCTTTTTCCAGGCGCAGGATCTGAACCTTTGGCTCTCTACAGCCCTAAAGGGGAATGCTATTTGTCCTTTAAAAAGCTGGGAATGAGTTAACATCACTAGGTCAATACCATGTTTGTCTCCAAGCTGCCAAACTACACTTACAAGAGTTCAGAAAAAATCCAAAAACCACAGCACCTGATCAATGCTAAGTTCGCTGCCTTTGAAGAGATCTTCCTGAAGTGACAACAGAAGAAAGGGAGGACAAGTCAGATAGAGGCCAATGCCCAACACTTTATACCAGGGGATAGTAAACTTCTGCCCACCAGCCAAATCTCTCTTGCCATCGGATTTGGAAATCACAAGTAAAAGCAGAGTGAAAGCCACTCTTTCAACCTATATGGAGACCAGCATGACCAGTACATCTATCCTAGGATGTGGACGAAAAGGACACCTAATAACATGGCTGGCTTAGCTGGATCCCAGCCAACACCCAGCCACATCAATCCGATATTCAGAGCAGCAAGTAGAAAGAAAGGAGAGCAGGGCAAGCACCAGCTTTACACTCAGATGCAACTTGTGATTCAGGCAACAGCTGCACACTGAGTAATGCTCTGCGAGCAGTCAGCTGGGGAAGCGCTGGGCCTCATCCTCACAAGAGCTCCAGCTGCAAACTCACACACGCTATTTGGACAGCCAATTGCCCATGACCAGGCCAGTGTCCAGAGGTGCTGAGGAACCAGGGAATGCAACAGAGTTATTTGTTCATAACATTCCTGGAAAACTGAAAGGCCATTCCTTGTTTTTGAAATTCTGCCCTAGCCAAGGGTTTGCCAGAGCAGGGATATTGCTGTGAGTCACACAGAACCACACCTGATAATCTTTCTCAAACAAATGAGGACACTGAGGCCAGTCTCTCTACAAAGAATGTCCCTAGGCCAAATAAAGTCTATAGCCTAAGATTCCCTCTGTCAAGTTCCTTTGTTTTAAAAAACAAACAAACAACAACAAAAAAACAAACAGTAAATTAGTCTGCCTTGGAAAATCTTCCCCATACTAATCCACCCCGCAAATCATATATATAAAACCAAGTAAAATACTGTGTTTGGTACACAGAGATTGTTATGAGCAGTGCCCAACCAGCAAGACACACTTACACTCCTCATCTGACACTCTAAACAATGCATAACACTTTACTGTGCTAGCTTAAGAGCTATTAGACACCAATGTCTCATGTACCTAGAGCCAAGCCAGACCCTGTGCAGCCACCTAGAGAAGCTAAGAATGCTTCATGCTTCTTTTGAACCAAGCCTGAATACTCATAACCTGAAGTCTAGGTCGGCTTTTGCTCCTTTCAAAAGAGAGGGGAGACTGATTAGGCCTGAACAAAAAATGCTGCCACAGAAATGAAATGCCAACACCACTTAAAATACAGGTTTGTTTATACTGTCAATAAAATTGGCCTCAGTAGCATCAATAAAGCACCCAGAATGGTCTACCCCATCAGAGCCACTGGTAAGCCAGGAAAATTCAGCCAACAGAGATAAAGTGTTTATCATTACCAACAACCCAGAATGCAGACTAATTTAAATGGAAGGGAAGAAAAGTGTGGAGTCAGAGACAGTAGTACAAATCCATCTTTTTAAATAAATTTCTGACATTATTATTGTGACTTTCTGCCTGTCTCCAGTTTGTGGAGTAAGGAAATAGGTAAGTGGTGGTGGTGGTGGTGGTGGTGGTGGTGGTGCTGGTGCTGTCCTTTCTCTGTCAAATTCTCAAGCAAAGTAGCCTCAAACTACAGGTCTAAAATCCTTTATCTACAGTTGTGAGCTCCAGAAAGCTCTAAAAACTGAAAGATTGTTTTCATAACACACTGGATAATAAAATTTAACTTAACAAACCTATTTTCTGCAAAACTCACATGAACAGATAGGCACTAGCATGAGGTTAAAGTTTTTATCCCATGTAGTGAGAAATATTCATTATTTTACTGCAAATATATTAATGTGTTTAATTATGGGTTTGCCAGCCACAAAACCGCTAAGGATGGTATGTGTTCAGCAAAACATGACTTTAAGGATTTCTGTCAAGGGAGAATGGACCTGTATTTCCTAATCTTCCTCATCACTCCCATTAGTGGTCAGCTCGGAAGCTTTCCACTCATGGGAACCAGCATGTGGAATGCTTACAAATCCTCCAAATGGACCCGCAAGGCTTCAAAACTTAATCTTTGACATCTGCAGCATGTTGAACTCTTTGCTGGATTAACAATAAATCTCTATGCTGATGAACGAACCTTTTTTGTTGTTACAGCTAGTTCTAATACTTGAATACTCCCACCTATAGGTTGTGCCAACTTGTCTGAAACTGAACTTCTGTGGTAACCCAGTCTCCCAAAGCCAGCTCCTCTTCTACTTATCTATTTTTATTAACTAAATTCTTATTCGCTGGGTCAAAATCTTAAATTTCTATTGACAAATATATATCCACTGATCTACAACTTATCCATCCCCTCCCAAATTTAATTGATCTAGAAACTTTGCTCACTCTTATTGGCACGAACATTCCTGAATCCTTTCCTTTTTCCATGTCCACTACCTGAATTCAGACTCTACATACTTCCCATGTGTGCCTTGTACCTTTCACTCTCCACCCTTCAGTCTTGCTAAAATGCCATCTCTTCTTCTAAACCAACTTGTTCTACCCCATCTTGAAACGCTTTCTCCTGCCTCTTACTATAATGATTTCTAACAATCAGCTCACACAGTCTTTTGAAATTATATTCTACTGAAGTAGGAATGTTTTATAAGACACTTCTTTTTTAAATTTTTTTGTGTGTTTAAGATTGTTGCTCAATTAGATAATTTAGGGGAAGAAGACATTTAAACTGTTTTCTATTCTCATTGAGTACTGTGCTTAATTCTCACACATACTATTAGGGTATATTTTAAAAACTTGTAAATTGATTTTAAATTACTTCTGCTATATATCAGAGACTTAACAAATTTCGTGGCTACTACTTCAAACAAATAATTGCCAGCACACATCTGGCTGGTGTGGTTATGGCTCAGTACCCAAAGGGGGTGGCAGTGCTCTGGAAGTACTAGTATGGTGTCATGCACACCTGATTTGTTCACAGGGAACATTCCAAGAAAAGGTACAAGACAAGTCAGAATATTATGGTCTGTTTGTATGGATTTAGAAGGCAGGACAAGATACCAACATGGACATATAGGCAATCAAGACAAAAAAGCAAGATAAATAAACACAATAAAACCATAGAGAGGAAGGAGTATGAAGAGGGGGACAAAAATTACTTTGGGGCCATCATACAAAAATATATTAATTCTATAATTACCAAGAAACACTGTTTATCCCTGCTGTCTTATAACATACAGTTCTTCCCATATTAATCAAATAAAAGGCAAAGAAAGGAGAGAAAACACAAGTAAGTGACAAAACAACACGGTGACATTGATAATGGAAAGGCACCAGTCGCCTTTAGCTAAAGCACTGCTAAAAATTACTACAGTGGCATATCCTAAAAAATTAGTCCTTGTAAGAAAACACCATGCTGTAGGCCTATATAAGCAAGAGTCATTTTCTCAAACTACTGATGCTCATTGACTATTGTCAAATAAGTCAACCAGGCTCTGATAACTGCTGTCAGTTGGGGGCAAATTTTTTTCTAAGGATTTTCCAGGCTGAATACTGAAGTTTTTGGATTATCTGACTCCAATTTCCAAGACAGTAGTGAGAGAAACCATTTGTATCAGGAGAATGAACTCTTCCAGAACTGTCCCTAGACTCCCAATGCCAATTTCTTGGAACACCCTGGGAGCCTGAAACAGCAATAATGAATGATGGTAACTGGCCATGTTAGTTCAAGTGTTGGTGATCTACATGAGTGAAAAATAGAACCAACAATTATATCAAGTCCATGAGTGATCTGAGAAACAAGGGCAGGAACTGCCACCGGCAATCCTACATTGAACAGAGTCCTATCTACAGCCACATGTGCTATTTATATTCAAAGCATAGGATACAGGGCTTTTGACAGTTCATTTCATAAGGCATACCAGCATATCTGTAATTTTCAAAGGAACAAAGATGTTTGTCACTTTGAAAAACATGGCCAATCTGCAAAGTTGCCTTGCAAATCACTTTTTCCCTTCATTTCTATATTTAAAATCTAACTCTCCCACTCAAGCTATATCCTCCATATACACAATCAAAAGATACCTTTTGTGTACCTAAGGCAGTCATTTAATTATTTATTTAATTATTCCAATTAAATTTTTTTAAGTTACTTTAATACTAAAGAAAATATAGAACAAAATGTGCTGACAAGGTCATATGGACTGTCTATAGTCAAACATTCCTACTAGCACAAGCTGACTAACTCAGCTGCTAAGATGGAATATTAGCAGCATTTATTAGCCATTTCTGCAACTCAGTGACATAGATAGGCTCAAAGTGGCCAATCATAGCCATGGACTGAAGGTAAAGATACACCAGACATCAACGAAGCCACATAAATTGTCTAACCTGAAACACCACCAAACTCAAACGACAATGTTCACACATGGAAAGGTCAGCCACATAAAGCAATCTGAACCATCTCCCAATGAAAAAGGGTACAGAAAACTGGGAAGGAGAGAGACTTTCACTCTCCCAGCAAGATGTCTATGTTTCATTTCCATCTCTCCTGCCTTCCTTTGATGAGTCTATGACATTACAAACAGATTTCTCCTTTAGGTATTCATTGGTTCCTGCTATTCTTTCCAACCTCAAATCAAATCCCTAGTGTTTGAGACACAACAACCCTTTGTTATGAAAATGAATGTAAGGTATGAGGGCTAAGGCTCAAAAGCTAGTTTAGAAGACAAGAAAGAGCTGAATAAAATGTGTTAGAAAATTCTAAAATTACAATGCATTGCAATGGATATGAATGTAGCAAAGAAAAAGGTATTTCTAAAGATGCATGATTCTCTACTAAGACCATTCCCTTCAGGTACTCCTTAGTGTCTCCCCACAGTTGGGTAACACCTATACACAAAGGGGTGCACACAATCACAGCCTCCCCAGCAGATAAGAGTGGGTACTCCAAAATGGCCTCAAAACCTTCTCAGGAACTCTGTACACAGAGACCAGAAAGACAGGAGCTAAAGTTATGGGCTCTGCTAGAGGCCCCTTGGCCTGATACAGCCCTCAAACATTCAGATCCTTAAATGGCTCAGGCCATCTAGGCCTATCATTGATAGCAGTCTATAAGATTATAAAAGGTTTCATTGAGTTAGAAAGGTTATGACAGACTTAACTATGTCTAGCAGAAAGCCACACAGTGAGGAAAAGATAAATCACTTTTAGGTAAATTACTGATAGGCCATGGAAGAGGAAGTTTGCATCAATCATAACTTTACAGGTAGTCAAAGATACCCAATCTGAACTTACTTGACCCTGTGCTAAGGTCTCCCTGAGCACACTGCAATAGGTATATTACTCAGAAATGATTCTGGCAACCAAAGTAGCAAAATTCTGAAAATAAGACATAGCAACATCTTTAAGGCTGTTCCCCTTCCACCCCAAAAAACCCAACCCTAAGTCCCTTCAGGGAATATTAAGTCCTTTATTCCATCTTTTCCCCAAATCTTCACAGTTGAGTGAGGAATTTTTACCTATAAAAGATGAGTGTCTTTTTACTTATCAAGTACGTTTAAAAATTTAATTGTACTATTTTTTAAGTACTTTAAGGCACTTGGAATTGATCTTCCTAAATATCAGTTTATGAATTTAATAGTTTAACAAAAGAAATGCTGCTTAGCATTACATAAATTTGCAAGATATAAATGAGACAACACTTAGAGACAAATCAGGTGAACCTTAAAATTTACTCCAAGCGGCCATTTAAGAAGTCAGGGAAGTTATAGATATATTGTTATAAATAGGAGTATTTATTACCTCTCCAAATTCTTTCTTTCCACTATGTATTTTGCATTCATAAGAAACCATTTTTCTTTCTATACCTATATTTCTGAATTTATAGGAATGGGACCAAAATTAATCCATCATCTGACAAAGGACTTTATCAAATATAGTCTTGGACACAAGAATGGGAAGAGATAATCACAGATGATTCCTCAGAGAGAAAACATAAAATAGCTAAGGAGAAATTAGCACATCATTTACATACTCATGGAAACCTAAATGGTCCAGTTCCAAATGTTTCTTGTGCAGGGGGAGAAACATAGAGAAAAGTATCCTACCAGGCAATAATACTTACTTCTTGCTCCCTGTACATGGAACAAAAATTAACTTTATCATCAAATGAATGTTTTATCATAAAAGTATACTGCTTTTAAAAAATATCATAATTTCAATACACAAGAGGAAGCAAACATATGTAGAGAATGCCACCAAAAAGAACAAAATTAATTAAAACATGGAAGAAATTGTGGGGAAGTACGAGACTTGGTTGAAAAGTCTGTAAGAAGGATTCTCCAAAAGTTTGGGGGCCTTTAGGAGGGACCTCACCTAAGGCAGCGACCCCTGCCTTGATTTTTCCAAACATGTCTGAGCCCTTGGGTATTTTATTGGAATCTCTATGTTTAGTCTTCAAACCCAACCCTTGTAGAAGTATGTGCTTTCTCAAGGATACTTACCTGCTGATTGTATCTAGAGGTTAATTTTAGTTCAAGCTGTTATTACAATAAAAAGCCTAAGGAGGCAGGTGAACAGGGCTATTTTGGTGCCTCCTACTAACCAGCCCCTTAAGTCTATCTTTCACAGAAACATGTGTCAGAGTATTCTATTCATCAATGGCTCAAGGCCTGCTGGTCAGTCTCAGCAAGAAATATGAAAGAACAGGATCCTAAGTATATTTAGCACACCTTTAATATCTACTAATTATCCCAAAATCAGTGTTAATTGCAAAGGGAATATTCATGATCACTTTGCTAAGTAAACAGATGTTTGACTAAACTTAACTAATCATCATCATGAAAGATATGCCATAATCTACTATCATTAAAAGTCAACATATACAAACTTATGGGTTTTTATGGCAAACCTCAGGTTCTTCATTAGAATCAGTATCATTATACATTTGAAAAATATTTGTGTGTACGTGCAATTTACATGCCTGTTGATAAAAGACAGGTGCAAGGCCTAGGAAATGAAAAAGAACCTAATAACAGGGTAGAATTCTACCACTAAAACCATCATGACTGTCTTGGCCAATTTCAATAAGAAAAAGTATAATATACTCAAAAGTATAATATGTTCAAGCTTTGAAAATCCAAGAATAAGAAGACATGGTTTAAGCTTAAAAAAAAAAAAAAAGTCAATATTAATTTCTTCCAAGAGCCAGAAACCATAAATCATGAAACTCCCTCCTGAGGAATAAAGTGACCATCTCCAGCTCACGTCAACACTGGAACCTTTAAACTTAACTCAAACCATTTTCTTTAAAATATGGCTCTAATGTTTTCTACATGCACACACACACACACACACACACACAGCTTTCAGAAGGAACAGGTTAAAAAGATGACAGTGAGGACAGAAGAGACAAGAGAAGGAAAGAGAGGGCGCTGACCTTTAAATATAGAGCCACCAAAAGGCCAGGCACTACAGTATTTTGCTAGAAAGTAAAAACATCACCTTCTTCCCTGGCATCAGAGTAGTGACAATAAATGCTTGCTGACATTCAGCAAAACGTCGGGGATTGCCTGAGAGTGGCCTTTACAAAATAACTAGGTAAAGAGCAGAGCTTCAAGGAAAAACACCTTCCAAGTCCTTACACAGTGCAAAGGCAGCGCTCCAAACTGAACCCATATAACTAACAAGTAACATCTTGCAGATTCATGAGGCTCTAGACCAGTGGTTCTCAACCTTTTTAATGCTGCAACCCTTTAATAGAGTTTCTCATGTTGTGATGACTCCCAGCCATAAAATTATTGTCGTTGTTACTTCATAACTGTAATTTTGCTACTGTTAATGAATCGTAATGCAAATATCTGTGTTTTCCGATGGTCTTAGGCTCTCCAGCAGCGGTTCTCAATCTGTGGGTCGCGATCCACAGGTTGAGAACTGCTAGCAGGGTCATGTTTAAGAGCATCGAAAAACACAGATATTTACATTACGATTCATAACAATAGAAAAATTACAGTTATGAAGTAGCAATGAAAATAATTTTATGGTTGGGGGTCACCACAACATGAGTAACTGTATTAAAGAGTCGTGGCATTAGAAAAGTTGAGAACTACTGCTCTATACAAACTTATAATTCAGCTCCACCCCTAGAATCAAGCTGACTATCGTTCTTTCAGGTCTATCTTCTTCCTTTCTCTTTTCCCAAAGAGAAAAGTGAAACTGTTGTATCGATATGAGGTTGGCTAATTGCAACATTGGATTTGACTGAAGGGATTTAAACAAGGAAAAGAGACAAATCCCTGAAGAAAGAATACATTTCGGGGATGGAGAATTACACATGCATTTCCTCCACAGGCCTGCCCAGTGACTGTCTCTGAATGGTGTGTGTCTGTCTGGGTTTCTACCTCACAAGAGATACAAACAGGAAGATTGCCAGAATCCAATCAGTAAAACACAAGTCAAATTGATTTCTCTTTCCTTTGAATCCCCACAGCATCGGGTTGTATCCCTCCCGGCGTGTAGCATATGCTGCCTTGTTTAACATGTGCTTGAGTTATTCACACTACCAGACTGAATTTCTGATGGTGGGGAGTTCATCTTCCACATCTTTGTAGCCTGGCCCTCCTCACTCCCAACACAATACAACGTTCAAGTAAAAGCTAAGTAGCTGTCTGAATAACTAACTATATTGCCAGAAAATGACTTGACACGGAAAACATTCCTATGACCCACTTTCATACAAGAAAAAAATACATGATGCTTGCCACCCCCTCCCAACCATCCCCAATGCCTTCTACTCTTTTAAGTATGACAAACAGGAAGAAGTTACCATGAACTTATCTTTACTGGTTTGTTTGTTGTTGTTATTATCCTATATAATGAAGTGATGATATGCAAATTGATCATCACTCCAACACACAAGATGGCCGGCCCCACGTGGACACAAAATGGCCACCACAGATGGTCAGCAGGGGAGGGCTGTTGGGAGGAACCAGGCCTGCATTGGAGGATAGTTAGGGGTGACCAGGCCAGCAGAGGAGGGACGTTGGAGGAGACCAAGCCTGCAGGGGAGGGCAGATGGAAGAGGACCAGGCCTGCAGGAGAGGTCAGCTGGGGGCAACCAGGCCTGCAAGGGAGGATAGTTATAGGTGACTGGGCTGGCAGGGGAGGGCAATTAGGGGCAACCAGGGATGCAGGGGAGGGCAATCAGGAGTGACCAGGCTTGCAGGGGAGGGGGGAAACAGGCCTGCACGGGAGGACAGTTAGGAGCAACCATGCCTGCAGGGGAGGGCAATTGGGGGCAACCAAGCCGACAGGGGAGGATAGTTAGGGGCAATCAGGCTGGCAGGGGAGCAGTTAAGCATCTATCAGGCTAGCAGGGGAGTGGTTAGGAAGTGATCAGGCTGGCAGGAAGAAGCAAATAGGGGCAATCAGGCGGGCAGGCAGGCAGGCAAGCAAGCTGTTCAGAGCCAGCAGTCCTGGATTGTGAGAGGGATGGGAGCCAGCATCCAGGATTGTGAGAGGGATGGGGGGCAGTCGAAGAACACTCAAGGGGTCCCAGATTGGAGAGGGTGTAGGCTAGGCTGAGGGACACACAACTCCTGTGCACGAATTCCATGCACCTGGCCTCTAGTTTAAAAAAAAAAGGCAGGAAAAACAAAGAAGATGAGTAGGAATAGAGTTCATTGGGCCTGCAATAATAATTTTCCTAAGAAATCTTCCAGAGAAGTTTCTTGCCTCTTCAGATTATAAAATGCTTAGTTATTATCCCTAGTGACCCTTAGGAAGTATGACACTTCTAGAAGCTCAAATCTACAGAAAATGATACTAATTCCACCCTGTGGTGACACCACAATAGAGAAAGGAAAATACCCTTTAATTTTATGCAATTTAAACATCAGCTAAGACACATCTTAGTTGTTCATGTTGTCCTCTGGTCTCATTGGTCTGCCTTGAATCAGTCCAGTTCACGCACTAATCCTGCTTCAAAGGCTAGCCAGCCCAACAGGTAGATTTCTACACCAAAGACTAGACTAGAAAGAATATCCTTCTGAAGTCTTTACAGGACTTATGCTCCAGATAAAGAAAAGCCAGGTGGTGAATCTTACTGCTCAGTTTACCCAGAAAGGCAATCCGGGAACTATTCAACATCATAGGTGTAAGAGGCAAGTTGGGAACAAGAAAGCAGGGCATAGCAGTGTCAGGACATTCGATTCAGCAATAAGGAATCCCTTACCTGACTCTAATGAAACACTGTGTAGACTATTAAAAAGATATGAGATCAAAAGAACGCTAAATAAGCACAGTACTATAGTGAAAGCAAAGTTCAAAAGTGGAGGACCTACTCTGTTCCACTCTAACAAGAGGACCTTTTAAAGTCACCTACAGAAGAGAAACGATTAGGTCTCACTCTCTCAAGGGCCATAGCAAATACTCAGTTGAAGGTACTGTTAGAAAGAGTGAGGAACAGAGACTAGGGGATGTCAAGAAGCAACCCACCAAGCAATACTTGAACACAGTGGTTTACAATCCTGTCTTAGAATTAGAATCACCTGTGGTACAACACTGCCTGAGCTCCACTGCCCCAGACGTTGAGTAATTATCATGGCTGAGACCTGGCCACTGGTTTTATTTTGTTTGTTTTTAAGGTAATGCTCTAACATTGAACAGTGTTAAAAACAAAGAACAAGCAAACAAAAAAATAGGTAAAGGACAAAAGGAAAAGGGCATTTCAAGAAGCCACCTTGTAAAAGAAGAAGCAAAAAAATAAAATGTCACTCAATATTTAAAAGTCCTGTTAATTTTTATTCTTAAAAAACTTAACTACATAGAGGACAAATCTGGGATGAAACACTCACCTAAGTATCAGTATAGATTACAGGCATTCCTAAGAGACACTGAAATTTTCTCCACATAAGTTTCACAAAGCAGGCCACATTACAGCTTTTTTAAAGCAACCACTTGCCCAAATCATATGATAGAAAACTCAGATACCATTACTATTAATTACTTTAACACCAATTCTAAAGTGATGACAAGGAAGTATCCACACATCACCACGCAATTCTCCTACATCAGCTGGATGTCCTACAATTTAAGTCAATTCTGACACTTTCTCCCTGGAAAAAGCTTCAGATATCACAGTTCATCCAAGACTGCCCACTCCATTCAAATGCCAGTAGAAAGCCCAGGCTGTCTCCTGTATGGCAGGGGCCAAGGCAGAGGCGGTTAGGGGCAACCATGCCAGTAGGGAAGGGTAGTTAGGGGCAATCAGGCAGGCAGGCAGGTGAGTGGTTAGGAGTCAGTGGTCCCGGATTGTGAGACGGATGATTGGGCCTAAACCGGCAGTTGGACATCCTCCAAGGGGTCCCGGATTTGAGAGGGTGCAGACCAAGCTGAGGGGACAAACACCCTCCCATGCACAAATTTTGTGCACCAGGCCTCTAGTTTATTATAACACAGGAACAGACAGATGGGAGAGATACCTAGGACAAGATAAGAGGAAAGGGCTTCCATGCCCTCTCCAAGTGTACCATTCTACCCCAAACTCCGCCTATTCACCAACCCAGAAGGCCTCCAAACCCAGACCTTTGGGTTTTAATAGAGGCTTCATTACATAGGCCTGATTGATTGAAACATTGGTCACTGGTGATTGGATCAACCTCCTGTCCTTTTTTCCCTCTCACTAACCACCAAATTGCCAATCCTCAAATCACCAGTTTGGTTCTCCTGGCAAACAGCCCCAATCTCAGGTGCTTTCTAAAAGTGGCCTCCTTAACATAATAAAAGACAATTTTGTCCCTTCATCAAGTAGGAAAATCCAAGGGTTTTAGGATTTAGGAGCTCTGTGCCAGAAACAGGGATGAAGACCAAATAAATATTCCTTATTATAAATCACAGCACTACTACTATGATAATGATTTTATCTCCCCACTACCATCTCTAGAAGCGACAAAAAAATGTAATAATGCCTTGGAAGGAAAAAGTGTTTCAGAAGGGCAATATTTAAACTCATTTAAGAAATGAGTGGTTATGACATCCTTATTATGGAATAACTGAAATTCCCCCAAAGTGTAAAAGAACATGATTACTTCAAACAATTCTTAAAGCAAGCTTACCAAAATTTAAATCTACAATATTTTATTTGGATTAGACACCATTACTTTTAATCATAAGACCCTATCCAGATTCAATCCCACCAGATCTCCACTTCTACCATAGCCACCCATGTGATTCTCAACCCTAGTTTCACCTAGAAGCATCTGAGGAGCTTTTAGAGAAGGAAGGAAGAAAGGGAAAGCTTTGTGGGACCCACACTTACAAATTCTGATTCAGTAGACCTGGGGCACACAGAATTTTTCTAAGAGATCCCTAGGTGTTTCAGGTTGAGACCCCTCTGCATAAAAGCATCAACACCTAACATTTTCACTCCGCATTGTTCTGCTGATTGAGCCATGTTGCTACACAGTCAGACCCGAAGCAAACAATAATTGGTGCTATTCTGTGACACACAGATGAGTTACTGTGACTCTTCAGGGGCTGTAATTTAGTGGAGTTGAGGGACTGATGAGTTCATGACTTTGTTTCTCATTAATCTTTTACTATGTTCCAAGTTGTGTGTGCTTTTTCATTCTATGGTTCCAAATCAGCACATAAAAAATAAATGTCTGAAAAATACCCAACTGCTTTCTTTTTTTGTTAGGCTTTCACATTCAAAGATGCTTGATGAATAAAAGATAATCCCAACACACACATACACACACACACAGGCATTATCCATTACAAATGCAGCCAGTTACTCTTAGAGCAGTAAAGATATAACCTGTTTTGCCCTGAACCTTAAAAACACCCAAGATCTGTGCTTGCAGGCAATGAGAATATATGGAAAATTATCTGAGCAGACTAACTAAGGAGGGATCTGCCAGCTCTATATGTGTTTTATGCTGGCAAATAAAAAGGGACTGGGGGCATGTGCATTGTGTAAAGTGTGTCTCCCTACTCAGTGGCTATCCTCTAACCAATCTTTTCCCACTGTGTGATTTTAGGACAGGGACCCCAAGACCTGTTACTTACTTCCAGACAACATCTCAGACACCATTCTCATTAGCAATTGCCTAACTCCCAGGTAGGTGCTTAAAAATTTCTGGATCACTTTGGCCAGCAAATTAACTATGGCTGAAACCCTCAGATCTAGGCCAAGAAAGGCTCCCAGATCAAGAGGTCCAGTCCATGTGGCATTTTCACTTCTACATCTCTTCCAGGGTTGTTCTTGGAACATGTCCCAGGGTCAGGATTCTCAGTCCTGCCTACTAATCTGCTACATATCCTAAACTGAGTTATACTGTCTCTTGTTGGGGACATTTTAAGTGGATTTATTACCACCCACCCAGAGGGGAGGACAGCTAGAGGCTTCATTAAAGCCAGGAAGCCGCAAAGCAGTCCCTTGAGGATGCAGGCCAAAAGAGGACAGATGATTATACTGAAGAAATCATTGTAGTGTCTGGGCCTGAATACCCAGCACTAGTGAGAAGCAAGTTATTAAAAAAGACAATAAAAAAAATAAATCAGCCTTCTGGATTCACATAAATATTTTGCTAATCAGTTAAATAATAGTAAAAGGAATATAGAAAGAGTGCCTACCTTTTAATTGAATTTAAGTAAAATATTACACTTGCCAAAAGTTACTCAAGTGTGGCAGGGAGTCTATGAGCTAAAATTATTTTTTTAAGTTGCCAATATACTAATTTCTTCAGAACCATAGGGAAAGTCCCATACAAATAATACCATATCACAGAATGATCACCATCCCTGAACCCATTCTTCCAGAGCTTCCAAATTTCAGGATCATTTCAGCACAAACCTACCACTCTAGGTTTCATCAGAATCAAACGAGAGGGAGCCAATGTCACTCCAAGCTACACACCTGTACACAAATTAAAGTATCTCCACTTACATTTCCTGTGCATCAGACACAACTAACCCTGGAAGTGTCCTTCCAGAGGCAGTTGATAGGAACAGGAAGGACATTTACCAAAAGGCAACAGGAAAGGGGGGGGAGGGGAGAGGGGGCGCGTAAAACTACCTCTGGGGTCATACCGGTCACCTCCTACAGACAAGTAGAAACTGGTGACTCAGCTCATATCCCTCATTGTCCCCTGGTCTCTCTCCTGGGTTCCCTGGACCATGATTATCTGAAGAGATGATCATCTCGAAGGATGGAGACGAAAAAAAAAAGTAAATAGATCTATTTGGGACCCTCTCACCTCTGGCTGATAGAATTCTCCCAGATAAGCAGCTGAACCTTAAAGAAACAGAATTCAGTGTGACCAGAGCTGAACTGTCAACAGCTGAGAAAATGCATTGGGAGTAGGCAATGAGCCTGCCACTCCAGGGGGGATGGGAGAGGGGGTGGAGGAGGATGAGACTGCCAGTATTAAGTATTGACCCTTAGAGAAAAGACACATGAAGAATGCAAAACTGTCCATGTGAACAATTTTGAGGATCTGTGAATGTCTTCTAATTGTACCATGCAGATGTTATCCACAGAAAGTTGCAGTAACTTCTGGGTTGATATATAATAATATGCTCTATGCTTCCAAGACAACATACCAGAGTTTTTAACCAGTATAGCATGCAACAGTTCAACATGAAGAGAGTGCACTTACCCGAATTTGTCAATAGCTAGCTGCCTTTTGCTTGAATGTGTATTTGAGAGGCTGTCTTAACTCCCTGTAAATACTACACCACTTCTTGAGATCAACCAAGACTATGTTGCCAGTGCTCGGATAACATACAGAGGAACAGACAGTTGTAGAGAACTTGCATTGATCACATTTCTTGCCAATCTCCTCAAGATGGGACATAGTATATTCCTTCAAATTAACAACAGTGATTCTAACATATATTGGTCACCAATGCTATTGTACTTTAAGTAAATATAACCACTTTATATATATATGAACTTGGAGGAATTGTGTTTATCACAATAAGATGCAATGTAATTGTGCCAATACAAGTGCATCGCACTGTAGAAGTCACTGACAGAGCAACACATGGGACGAAACAAATAAATACTGCAGGCTACACTCACAAGGCTGCCACCAGAGCCTTTGTGGTCCCATTAAAGTGTCTTACCATGTCCCAGTCAGAGCAACAGAAAAGAGCAGTGGTCCTCGGGAGGGAGAAGATTTATCAACTATCCTGCCCTTTATTTCAGAAGCAGCAAGTTCAGCTGCTGAGGGGAAGGAGCCATCCTGGCAACAAAACACAAAGGGCCTGGATCACAGCCTGCTTCTAAATAACACAAATAGATAAAGAATTAGGTGATTACAGAGATTACTGCCAACGGGTCTAAATATCAGCCCCTCAGGGAACGTGGATCTGTAGTAAGAACTTCTTGCTCTGTACTCCAGCACTGCCCAAGAGCTATCTCAGTTCTGAATGGAGCTTTTCATACTTCCTACTTCAAAGCTAATTTTCTTTTGAAAATGAAGGTCTAATAATAAAAATTGGAAATAATTTATATATACAAAACTCACTAGAAACTTATTAAATAAATTATGGTATGTCTATATTCTTAATAACTGCACAACTCTTAAATATCATATTCTATAAAATTATTTAAAAGCCAAAGGCAATGCTCAGTTATAAAACATGAACACAGAGAAGCAGGTGAAGACCATGTGATATTAGCAGTGGTGACATTGCCTCTTTTCTTTAAATTTTCCAAAATTTATAAAATGAATGTTTCATTAATTATAAAATAAAGGTGTCTAGGGTAGAGAATGTATGTGAAGATGAAACCATAAGTCTAAAACATATACCTAATGGGATCAATGTATGAAAATAATTAATGAAAGTTAAAGTGCTAATGAAGTGCCTCAAAACAGATGCTCACAGAACTTAGACTGTGCAAATATGACTAGTATTGAGACACTTTATTAAAAATAGAGAATTTCATATATCTGAACCTAAATATAATAATGTATATTAGCTATACTTAAATAAAAATTTAAAAGTAAGTGGAGAGACTACTATAATTCAAAGAACTGGCCTGACTATTCTATTGGCAGGAAAACTTGATACAGGAGACAAGACTATCATGCTAAACAGTTCACCTACTTTTCTGATGTTAAGCCATTATTAAAAACTTAAATTAAAATCCTCTTAATATAAATTTCTAGAGGCCTGGTACACAAAAATTGTGTGTGTGGTGGGAGGGGGCTAAACCGGCAGTTGGACATCCCTCTTGCAATACGGGACCACTGGCTCTTATCTGCTCACCTGCCTGATCATCCCTAACCACTCTACATGCCGCCTGATCACCCCTAACTGCTCGCCTGTCTGCTTGATTGCCTTGCCCCTAACCACTCTGCCTGCCTGATTGCCCCTAACTGTCTCTGCCTCAGCTTCCTACTACAGCAGCTTCTCTGGAATGACATCTAGAAGGTCGTTCAGCTGTCCAGTCTAATTAGCATATTACATTTTTATTATTATAGATGGTGCCTCCAAAATAGCTAAAGGAAATATTTTAATTTGCAAAAGTCCACTGAAAAAAGATAGCTGTGTATCTACCAGCTGCAGCTTCTGGTAGATGGCAGAAATTCTGAAAAACAGGAGCTTGAAGAAGTCCACCCAACTATGTGTAAGGAGAACAGTCAACAGCCTGCTCAGCTCAGATGATAGTCCATGTGGCACATTTGGAGACAAGTAAAACAATATTAGTTTTGACCCTGGTTCTTCCATTTAGCAGAAAAGAAGCCCTGAGCAAGTTACCCAATCTTCCCATGCCTCCATTTTGTCATCTATCTAACAGGGAAGGGGATGGAGAGAGCACATGTCCAGTACCTCACACTCTAAGTCACATAGGCATCCATGGCCAGGAAGCCTCCTCCCTCAGTATCCAGCAATCTCCTTTACTACGAATCTGTAAATAATACGCCAACTTCTTCCTCTTTCTTGTGGTCTGTTTGGCAGTTGGACTCACCTCACAAGATTAATAAATCCACAAATGGACTTTTAGATCCCATCTTTGTGAGTGTATTTGCATAAATCAGTTAACCAGCCTATAAATTTAAGCTCAGAGCTGAGCCCTAAAAAGTAGCTCAGCTGAGCAGACCTTCTATAAGGCCTTAAAAATGGGCAAACTTTCCTCATCATCAGTCTTTATACAGAGCTGTCACCCAACATTAAACCTACACAATGTTCTTTTGTGGCCCTGCCACAACTCAGAAGTCACTTTAGCATTTTTGCTGTGCTATATTCTGAACTGTGACCAGGCTCCTGGCGCCTGTATATGCCATAAGCTCCTATATTTTTTTTCCAACCATTCGAGGCTGCTTGCACAAGCTGAAGGCAAGCAGATTCTTTATCCTGCACTCTTTTTTCTCTCTTACCAAGTTCAGTTAATATAATGGCACATGAGGTGTGAACCTAGATCTAACAAGGCACTACTTCATAAACCTTTTCACTTTTTATTATGAAGTGAAATTCACCCTGAAACTGTTCTCAGGCCCCACCTAAACTAAACTAAACATAAATAGTATGTTATAACCCCCACACACACCCCAAATTCCACTGTTCCCTTAGAGACCCTGTTCTCTAAAGCAGATAAATGTCCTCTCCTTACTCCTTTTACTGGTATCCTGGGGAGATGTTCTAAGCTAAAAAGGAATATCTCTGGTTAGCAGTTGGTTCAAAGAGCTGGGGGAAGTTAAAAAGCTCATACAGGAAACAGCAGAGATATTCCTGTGTCTAAGTCTGGCTTAAGAAAGAAAAGTGGTGCCTGGCCAGCAGGGCTCAGTGGTTGAATGTCCACCTGTGAATCAGGAGGTCACAGTTCAATCCCGGTCAGGGCACATGCCTGGGATTCTCTTTCATCATTGATGTTTCTATCTCTCTGTCCTTTTCCTTTCCTCTCTATAATCAATAAAAATATATTTATAATAAAAATAAAGTGGTGTTGTCAAAGACCAAAATCATGAACCATCAACCTGAGCACAACCCCACTTCT